>VZQC01004376.1:4745699-4874906 GCA_009823505.1 Rhizomys pruinosus
TAAAACTTGTTCTGAATGGCTTTTTGGCATTTTTTCATAGTATCATTTAGCTTTCACATATTACATTTACTTTAATGATACCACAAACCCCTCCAGAGCTACAGTGTAGTCAGAGTCTTAAAAGATAGTGAGCTGATATTCTGAATATAATGTAGTTTCTAAATTACATGCATATAATAAATGTACATTTTTAATAGAAACAGTAATTTTGTATATTTATGGAATAGAAGGTGATACTTCAACACATGTATACAAGGCATAGCAAATGTACCTTGAATGGTAAGACAATCCATGTGGATTTTCTCATTAATTTCAGGTCATAGCACAGTGAATGAAGACTTCTATGGCAGTCTATAGCTCTTAAAGTATTCAAATATCTATTACTTTTTAATATCTAAGTAAATACAAATGAAAAGAAAAGAGTTTGGAGGAGGGACATTCCTTTGTTTTTGTTTTGTTTGTTCTTTGAGGAAGAGTCTTGCTCTGTAGCGCAAGCTGGCTTTGAACTCACTATATAGCCCAGGCTTGCTTTGAACTTGCAGCAATTCTACTCCCAAGTAGAATTGCCTCCCAAGTACTGGGATTATAGACATGAGGTATCATTTCTATTGCAAAAAGTTGTTTGTAATGCATTCTAACTTTAGATATGTGTCAGATTTTCTAAAGTTAGATAAAAGCAGCTAATTCATCAAACAATCCTTGAGTACAAATGTAGAAAATTTACACCAAGACCTTTGTCAGTGTGGAGTTCTCAATAATGTTTTTTTTTAATTTTATTTATTTTTGTATGTGGATAAGTGTACTGTCTGCATGTAGGTCTGTGCACCCATGTCATGCAATGCTGCGGAGGTCAGAAGAGGGTCTCAGATTCCCCTGGAACTGGAGTTCTCCTGGAATTGGAGTTACAGACGGTTCTTAGCTGCCGTGAGGGTGCTGGGAATTGAACCCGGGTCCTCTGCAAGAGCAGTCAGTGCTCTCAACCGCTAGGCTATCTCTCCAGCCCCTCAATAATGTTTTAAGACCCAAATTAACAGACCACAAGTTGCTTCATAGTAAAATGAGTGAAGACACATTAAAGATTAAGTTTTGATAGATTCTCTAAATGCTAACCTCTGCATTTTAAAAATGAAAAGGGACTGACTCTCTCAGAGCAGTGTCCTGCTTTCAATTAAAGAAGTTTATTCTAAAACAATGAAATAAAAATGAAAAGGGAACACATGCTATGGTTCATATAATCTTGGAAAGGCCCACCCTATCTATCTATCTGTTTCATACTAGTGGGGTTTGCTCAATGAAGTCCTTTTGGTACCCACAACTTTATTCTAAGATCTTCAAAAGAGTTAATCAGCTATACACAGCATTAACAATTCCGAACTGTGCTTTGGAATTGGAACTAAAACTCTTAACTCATCCTTGACTACTATATAATAAACACACAACATTTATATAAATTTTAAATTACCCAAGACTCATTATATGGAGTTCAAAACATTTTAAGCTGCTTTTGAGTTCATGTTTTTCTGGCATTTTAAAATCTGGGAGTCTTTTGCATAAAACCCCTGAATTTTGCTTTATGTTTATGTATTGAGCCTTCAAAATCAAAGCTCTGGGGAACACATCACTTCAGTATTAAAAGGAGTATTTTGGATGATGGAGATTGGCAGTGTTTTCAATCTTTGCAACTCCCCTCGCTGGTTTCTGAGAAGCACGTTAAGAGGCACAGTGCAAGTGATGAGTCCAATTTCAAGGCAGGGGACACCATTCTGGATGTGTCAGGGTGGATCCTGCACAACCTAGCAGCATTCCAGGTTTTTGACACTAGTATCACACTCACTCACAGCACATTCCAGGCGTTACCTTGGTTACATTGCTTAGCGCTAGATACCGAGAAGACAGCTGTGACACTCTGTGCACAAAGCTCTTGCTGGCAGCTTGTCCTTCCCACAGCTGCCGAGCTTTTTCTTTCAGCCTGTGGAGCTGAGGCTCGTAGTACTGAATTTCCTCCAGGACAGACTGAAAAGCACAAGCGAATTAGCACTAAGAGGCCTGGGCAAAGCACATGGAGGACGGAACTCTGGCCCAAACGACATGGAAATAAACACTGGCTAGCAAACAGAATCCCCTGAAGACTAATATTTCCAAACTACGCACAGTGGAGCACGACAGGAAGAAAGCAAACACCTCAAAGGAAGTCAGGAAGCAAAAAATCCGTCAGAGCAGGGAGATGATAAGCCGCATCACAAGGTGGCGTTAGCTTAGTCAGGGCCCCCAGCATGCATCTGGCCCCAGGGTGGACAAAAGGCAGTGAAGAGCAGGTCAGGTGGCCGGGTCCCATCACCTGCAGTTTCTGCTGCTCCCTCCTCTTGGCTGGCAGGTCATACAGGCGGTTGCTGCTTTCCTGTACCAGCTTCTCAGTTTTACTCAGCCAGCTCTGCACAGGCTCTGCACTCACTTCAAAATCCTTCATCTGGATCTTTAGATTCTACAAGGTTTGATATAATATCAGGACAAACAAGCCAGTGAGCAAACAAAATCCCAAAGGGGTCAGGGAGATGGCTGAGTCAGAAAAGCGCTTGCTTTGCCAACATGAGGATCTGAATTCAGTTCCCAGAAAAAAAAAAAAAAAAGCCAGGCATAGAGGTGTGTACCTATAATCCCAGAGCTGAAGAGACAGAAGGGCCCCTGGAGCCCTCTGGCCAGTCAGACCAGACCAATCATTTAACTCCAGGTTCAGTGAGATCTTGGCCCCCAAATGAGCCAGAGTGATTGAAGGAGAGACTCACTGTCAGCCTCCAGCACTTGCACACACACACACACACACACACACACACACACATGCACACACACTCTTGAACATGCATATACACACATGGAGATGTGAACATGCATACATTCAAACATACAAACACAGAGGCACACACATACACACAAATGAACATATATACACATGAATATGCACACACAAAAACAAACATGAACTCACATGTGCACTCACACATGTAAACATGCAGAAACACACATGTTGGAACATGTACACGAATACACACATATACATACATGAACATGGACATGCGTGAACACATGCATACTTGGACATATGGACACAGAGGCATACATGAATGTGTATGAGCACATATGAACATGCATACATATACACACCCAAACATGTACAAAGGCACAGATATAAACATGTACAGACAATGAACATGTACACATGCAGACAAACATAGATGTCCAAAGTCCTTCACTTGGTATTCAAAGGCTACTTCAACCTGCCTCCCATTTTTCTCAGTGTCTAGAACATTCTATCCTTCCCTTTACCACTTATATGAATTTTGAACATCCTTTAAAATTTTTTATGACTATAGCTTTCAAAAATAATAATAATACTCTGTAATTCTCCAGCCTACTCAAGAGGTGACACCTCTTTCAATTTCTAGTCATTTTCTGTGTACACTACAGGCAATAGATAATGATGGGCATGTGTGGGCTGCGTATTTTCTTTTTTTTTTTTTTAGTACTGAATTTTTTTTTTTAATAATAGGTCATAAGTAATAAATACAGGCATCCTTCATGTATAATCAATTTGCAAGTAGCTATGCCCAAACTTAAACAGCCCGAGGCCCCCATTGTCCAGCTGGGGGAGCTTATATGTACTATCATGTTGATCAAATAAAAGTCCAGTCTATGTTTCTGTAGTTTTGTAGTTCACCCCAATCGCGGGCTGTGTATTTTCATCTGATGCAGCTATGCCTGGTCTCCAAAATGAGACACGCAGTTTGTGTGTGTGTGTGTGTGTGTGTGTGTGTGTGTGTGTGTGTTCCTGTGAGGGACCCTGGTTGAGACTCAAGGTCAAATTAAATGATACACAAGACATTACACGACTTGGCTCTAAGGTCTAATCTTTATCTCCATATCTTAGTTTAGCTTCTTGAAAAATGTGTCTGCTTCACACATCTCAACATCCCTCATTTATGGTCAGTACTAATTTCTTGGGCCTGAACATTCAATTCCTCCTATGTGAAATGCATGTCAGTCTCGGAAAATTCAAAGAATACATGGCTTTCAAGTATAAGTGTCACTTCTATGGACACATTCCTTGACTTCTCAGTGGCACCCTTCCATGAGTGGCACCTACCATGAACACGCCTATTTTATACTACAGTTATATCTTTTTTATTAATTTTATTTATTTATTTTCTGTATGTATGAATGCACTGTCTGCATGTAGGTTTGTGCACCCGTGTCGTGCAATGCTGCAGAGGTCAGAGGATTCCCCTGGAACTGGAGTTCTCCTGGAATTGGAGTTACAGACGGTTCTCAGCCACCATGTGGGTGCTGGGATTGAACCCAGGTCCTCTACAAGAGCAGCTGGAGCTCCCAACCACTAGGCCATCTCTCCAGCCCATACTACAGTTATATCTTTAACAATGATTACCCTCCCTTTAACAATGAATAAGTCCTTGAGACAAAGTAAAAGACTTGCCCTCCTGTATTTATCTCATAGCTCCTATAATCAAGGAGCATTATTGTATGACTAGTCCTGTTAGGAGGGGAGGAAGGAATGAATCAAATAGAAGACATATGTGTCGTGAGGGCAAGGCAATTTAACAAAACAGCTAATTCCTGACCGCTCTTATTCAGGACATCACCTGACTAAGACAATCTTGCAGTAAGAGACAGATTCACTGCTTAAATGATGCTTTGGAACTTAGAGCATGTTGCATTAATGATTCTTAAAGGGTTAGAGCAAATTGCCTGGCATTGAGCAATGATTTCTAACCTATTCAGTGGAGGATGCTGGCCCTGACAACAGCTGCTACAAAGGAGAACTCAAAGAATTTAAGAATCAAGGGAGTATATGCTTTCTACTCTTGACAGTAATCTCCTATTATAATCTCTTTTGTATCTTGCATAAACTATGGCCATAGTCAAATTATGGATATAGTCTACTGGCAAGTGTTGTTTTCAAGGGAAATATATCTTCCATGCTTCTGAGAAAAGAGATGGTACAAAGAATGAATCAGAGGAAAAAAAATAATTGCACAGTGACAGAAATTATGTTATGGTTGCTGTCTATTGTCTTTGGAGGAAATGAAATTGCATGAACATTGTCTTTCTGTATATTCAAAGCCCTAAAACTGATGTTTGTGTAAATTATCATATGAACCCTTAGCTAACATTTTGTAGCCTTACAAATGCTCTATTCCAGCCCATAGAACAATTTCCAAAATTGAGGGATTTCAAATGAAAGATTACATGTGCTGTTCAGATATGAAGTCAGTTGTTCCTGTGGGGAGTGTGCATGGGAAGGTCTGGACAACAGTTCCTGTGCAAAGAAGCCCTTTAAGTCCTCAGGGCTCTCATGCTTCCAGCTTTGGGCCCTATCTCTCAGTTATCTATCTGTCCATTCATTTGCAAAGGAGGAGGCTGAGAATCTCTGAAATCCTGTGATGTGTTAAAGTTGTGGTTTCCGTCTCACAACAATGGATAGCACAGAACATGCCCATGAGCTGGCTGTACTGTACCTCCAGGGCTGATTCTTTTTGGTGGAGATTTGAATGAAAATTTTTCCAGTCTTCTTTTGCAGTTGTGACTTTGGCCTGGATACCTTCTGCTTTCTCTTTGGTCAGCAAGGAACTCAGCAGCTCTGCTTTTGACAACATCATGTTTAACTTATGCTGTCCATTTTCACTTTCTGATAAAAACTCCTACAAAAATATAAATTTAAGTACAATAAGATACTCAGTGCTTTAACATTCTTTGATCATTCTGTGTCTAGCTCAGTGAAATCATAAAGAACAAATATACTATTTTATTACATTTCTTAAATGATCCAGGTCTTCCTTTAATAATCAAGCTGTGACCCATTTTATTTCCTAATCTAAAGTCTGGGTAGACTCTAAAAAGTTGTGAGCTGTCTTATGAACTGTTATCAGTTTGTTAAAAATAAACAAGGGAAGATATTGGGATCAAGAGATAATAAAGTGTTATAAAATAATCTCTGGCAAAGTTTAGTTTACAAAATAAATGCCACTTGGTTCTGTATAATTGGTAGAGCTGTTTTATGGTTTTGGCTCTGGGGATCCTAGCTGCCACACAAGAATAAACACAAGAAGGTATACAAGTTATAGAGCCCATATGGTAAAATCACACCATCTGCTCAGCAGAGCACTAGTAGTCCTGTGAGAAGATAATAGATTTTCTCTGGTGAGTTTTAATAAAGTAAATACTATTAAATGACATAAGTGACATTGGTATGAGTAGTGTATTAAGAAGTAAAAACAGGATATTTATTTTATAAGGTTGTTCTAGTGAAGATCCTGTTTACAGTATAATGCCAAAGTGTAATTTCTTAAAGTGTGGCCACATTGTGTAGTTTTCCCAACATGTGGATATATCCAGAGATTAGTCTCTCTCTTAATAAGTAGATTTTACATGTTAGAGTCAGTGCCAATTAATATTTCCAGGTATTAGAAAAAAAACGAAATGAATATGCTCAAGGTTATTTCATCTTGCATGAAACATAAAGCATAAGTACTCTATTCTATGGACTTTAATGAAAAGACTTTGACTAATGTCTGGGAATGGTTTATTTCCCAAGGATTCGAAGTCAGAAGCTTGGTCTTCAGTGGGAACTAATGGGAGGTCCTTAGGCCATTAGGATCAGGGCTTTAAGAGAACTGCTTTCTAATACATGTTTATATTAATTAATTAATATATTGTTTTTATTTTATGTGTGTGAGGGTATTGCCTGCATGTGAGTAAGTGCACCCATGTCATACAGTGCCCACAGAGATTGGAAGAGGCCATCAGATCCCTTGGAACTGGAGTTATAGATGGTTGTTAGCTGGTATATGGGTGCTGGGAATAGAACCCAGGTCCTCTGCAAGAGCAGCCAGTGCTCTTAACCACTGAGCCATGTCTCCAGCCCCATATTTACATTTATATATTTACTTATTGTGTATGTGTACACATGTACATACTTGACATGGCACATGCATGGAAGTCAGAGGACAAATCTTGAGAGTCAGTTCTCTTCTTCCACTATGTTCAGGAATCAAACTCAGGTCTTCAGGCTTGGTGACCAGTGCCTTTACCTGCTCAACTGTCTCACTGGCCTGGAATTGCTTGATTTTATGAGAAGGTTGATCTAAATGAACATGCTTTGCCACTTCCTAGCTTAATTGTCTGGTATGATCGCTTCCTCATGCTGTTGTGGTACCTATGACCTACTCACTAGAGCTAAACTGATTCCAGAGTCACACCCTGAGCCTTCAGAACAGTGAGCTAAAGAAACATTTTTTTTAATTTTATGCATATATGTGTATTGCTTTCCTACAGGTAGCTGCACTTGTGTCGCTGCAATGCCTGGAGAGGTCAGCAGAGGGTTTCATATCCCCTGGAAGTGGAGTTACAGATGGTATTAGCTGCCTTATGGGTTCTGGGAATCAAACCCAGGTCCTCCACAAGAGCAGTCAGTACTCTTAACCACCAAACCATCTCTCTAGTCCAAAACTTATTTCTTTATAAATCAGCATACCTTGAATACTTCATTTTAATTATGAAACATGGTCCAATACAGAATTTCACCAGGACATCTGTTTTGATGGATGACTACTTCATATAAGAAACTGGTCTAACAATCAGGAAAAAGCCTGTCCTCAAAACAGGACTAGGGTTCTCCAACACAAATAAACTTGTGATTAGACATTCAGAGTTCTCCCTAGCCTGGAGCAAAACTGGAAGACTTTTACAGGGAGCACATTTTCAAAGCAAAATTTATCATATTATAAACCAAGCTTCAAGGAGTGAAGTAGATATGGATAATACTATTTTGGAGCCTGCTTCTAGTAGATAAACTTTTTACATGAGAACTTACACATCGTTTTCTAGATTCATAATTTCTTTAAAAAATTATTTTAATTTATTTCTGTATGTGTATGAATGTACTATTTGCATGCAAGTTTGTGCACCCGTGTCGTGGTGCAATGCTGCGGAGGTCAGAAGAGGGTGTCAGACTCCCCTGGAACTGGAGTTCTCCTGGAATTGGAGTTTCAGATGGTTCTCGGCCACCATGTGGGTGCTGGGGATCGACCCTGGGTCCTCTGTAAGAGCGGTTGGCGCTCTTAACCGCTAGGCCATCTCTCCAGCCCGATTCATAATTTCTTTGGAAAGAAATTCTACTTTCATAAGCATCAGCACAAGACTGCTAGTATACAAAATAATAAAATCCACAAACAGACACATATGAAAGACAGTCACTACTGTGTTTAAAAAGTGTTGAAGTTTAAGGTGGTGGTTGAAATGCACCATGAAGTTGCAGTTAGGTGAGGGAAACATTAGAATAAAATCCAAACAAATAAGTAAACCTCACATCTGAGTGTGGCTCAGACTGTTTCAACCCTAAGTTCTCTGACATCACTGAGACTCTTTTATCCAACTGTCATGCTGAGAGTAATATGCTTACATAGCTGCTATGGTTAGAGTGAAAACACATATTCAGTGTCCAGGCACAGTGCTTATTGCATACAAAAAGCTTTTAATATTTCCTAAACCCTATTAATACACAAAATAGAATGCATGCACTTACATACATGAATGACTAGTTTCCCTTTGATTGTCTAAAGGGTGGCTTTATTTGAAATTTAAAAGTTTTGGGCTGGAGAGATGGCTCAGTGGTTAAGCACGCTGACTGCTCTTGCAGAGGACCCGGGTTCAATTCCCAGCACCCACATGGCGGCTAAGAACAGTCTTTAAGTTGGGCACGGTGGTACACACTTTTAATCCTAGCACTCATGAGGCAGAGGCAGGCAAATCTCTGTGAGATCAAGGCTGGCCTGTTCTACAGAGTGAGATCCAGGACAGGTGGGGCTATAGGGAGACCCTGTCTCAAAAAAAAAAAAGTTTTAAGCAAAATTTTGTGTGCAAGGCACTTATAAAAAATCCAGTGTCACCTGTTAATCTAACTCAGTATTGCTATTAGCATTAGTGGCAAAATTCTTACCTGGATTTTCTGAAGACTTGCTGTGACTTCACTAATATTCTGAGGTATATCGAAACACTTGGCAGTGGTAATTTTTGCATTAACCAACCACTGTTGGAAATCCCTGAAGGCTTTTCGAAATCTTTGCTGCAAAATCTGTTCTTTATTCTGGCAGCCCTTGGAAGCTTGCAAACAAAGACTGCCAGGGTGATTTGAAAATATAGTAAAAGAAGAAAATAAGTTGATTTAAATGATCTTTAATAGAATTGCCATCAGTTCTTAGGATGTGAATTTACCTAGTTTAGTAATATGTTTGTCTTATTAATATTATCATTAAGATCACAGCATTAAAAAACCTTCCAGCACCTAACTTCTTTGGATACAAGGTCTTAGTATGTGGCCCAGTTGGTCTCCATCCCACAAGGTCAAGTTGTTTTCCTTATAAGTCTCCTGAGTGGCTGGAACTGAGACAAACACCCCATGCTCTGCTTTTCTCATACTTAGTATAAAAATAATTTGGTGGTAATTATGGTGATAATACCAGAATTAACTAACCACAGCTGAAGTTGCTCTAGGAGGATCTGGAGCTCGCAACCCTCCTGGTAACATAGTGAGATTCTATCTCAAAAGAAATACAAGTGTAAGACAATATTTTTGAACAGTAGGAATGTTCATACTCACCAATTATATTCTTTAATCAAGTCTGAGACTTTCCCACTGTATGGACTCAGGTCTCTGGAAAACCGGCAAAGCTCATTCAGCTGAGACTTAAGATCCTCTATCCTAGGCTCTGCCTTTTGTAGAGCATCCAGGATCTCCTAATGAGAACAAGGAGACAAGCACTGAGGTTGAGTGATTTTTATTATGTGCGTATTGTTTAAGATAATGAATGATCATTTAAAAGAAAAGCAACATTTATTTTGTACTTAAAATATATCTGCCAATTGATTTGATATACTAAATGCAATTAGCTTTGACATTAACAATCTCTTATCATCCACAGGTCTAGGTTACTTACTGGTTTATATATTTCATACTTTCATTCATAAAGACATCAAATATTTATTTGATGAGCTAAATATGCACTATGACATTATAGCCCCCCCCCAATTCTCCACCAATAAAGGTATCACTTTCATTCTTGAAGAACTTATAACTTAGTTGATGAACAGTACAGGAATAATCACAGTACTGTGTGTACTTAATCCAAGATGAAGTCTTGGGTACTTACAAGTACAATTCTGAAATCAAAGCCTTAGTCAACTGGATTGCACGAAGTGCTTCCCAATTACAGCATTGTTCTTATAAGTTTAATCACGAGGGACAAATGAGATCCTGGTACACTGCGAAATGCCCACTAAGTGAAATTAGAAGGAAAATGACAGCCAAATATATAAAGAAGCTGTCAAGCTATCAGCAAAGCAAAAACAGTTTTATTAAAACATACAAATGCACACATACATGACTGTATACACACCATCTAAATTATGTAGAATGGACAAATAGGTGAGAAATTATTCAAGTAGTTATTGATGTTATTATTCCTATTCTCAAGGACATTCATTGAGATGGTCCACACCTCTCATCAACACATCAGGAGTGTGCTGTGCTGTCATCCTATACATGGCACCACTATCCTTTAAGTGATGTCAATAGAAAGATTAGGCACCATGCTATGGTGTTGAGCTATTTCCTCTAAATTGAATCCCCATCCCCAGAGGTGGGGGGGGAGAGAAGTTCATAAGACTCAGGAAGCTCACAAAATCTAGAAAGTTCAGGAAACTCATGAACTTATCAAGACTTAGGAAATCCAGAGAAATTACTGGAATCTTAAGGCACCTCCCCATGTTTATATTAGCAGTAAGTAACGGTTGAAGAAGAGATGCTCTTTAGTGGGGCTGCCTGAAATTTCAATAGAGAGCTCTACAGATGGAGCTTTTTCTGAGCTGTCATCCACACAAGGTGGCATCTTGGAGTGACACAGCTGCCTTTTAGTTACCCAGGCTCTTATAAGCAACTCTTCATCTATTCTCCTGCAAGTAACCGCAGTAAGCTCATTGGTTCATCATACTAGAATTGAGTGGAATTCTTTCTCTGGAATCTCAGTAGCTCCTGTCTATGGGGAAGGTTGTCTGTTCATGTCTCCCCAGAACAGCCACACCACATCCTTCCTCTCCCAAGTATATTTGTGTCAGACACACCCACGTCTAGTCTAGTGTAAGACCTCGCTCCTTTAAGCACTTGTCTCTTGGCCTCTGCACATCCATTCTCACTGTCCCCATCTCTGTCTTCTCATTTCTTTCTGGAAAGGCACAATGGGCTCCTAAGTGACTCATGTTCTCCAGTTTCCTCTCCTACATTTCTCCTTCCTCCTCTCCAAGATGTTAACATCTTGGCATTGTTCTTCCATCTCATCTGTCTGATCCAGTTGTAACACAGGCCTCAGGATTCAGCTCTCTACTAGCTGCCCCAGGGCTCCTTGGCCCTCTTCTGAATCTCAGGGCTGCTCCTTTGAGGACACACAGCATCCTCAGAACATTTGGCATACTTTTCTGTCCACCCAGATTGTGGTCATGGGGCCAAGATGGCATTCTCTTGGTTTGTCCATGAAAAGTTGCTCTTAGCTCAATGTCTGGGCTAGAGTTCTAAGACACTTTTAGGTCATTTCATTTTTTTCTTTCCCTTTTTTCCTCCTCCTCCTCCTCCTCCTCCTCTTCCTTCTGCCCTCTTACCTCTCCCTTTCTCTCTCCTCCCCTTCTTTGCTTTTCTCCTGGTGCTCGGGTTCTAGGGATAGATCCTAGGGCCTTACGTCATGCTAGGCAGAATTCTATCATCAAACTATATTCCACAGCCCTCTAAACACTTTTATTTACAAAATTCATAAAAAGTAACCACACAGTTTATCTCTGAAATTCTATATACTAACCCAGGAATAACCTATAAATAGGGTGTCGGTAAAAGTGAAGCACTTTTGAGGAAAAGTTTTCATTTAAAAATATAATAATCAAGCCCGGTGTGGTGGCACGTGCCTTTAATCCTAGCACTTGGGAGGCAGAGGCAGGTAGATCTTTGTGAGTTCAAGGCCAGCCTGGTCTACAGAGCAAGTTCCAGGCCAGCTGGGGCTACAGGGAGACCCTGTCTCAAAAAGACCAAAAAAAAAAAAAAAAAATTACAATAATCAGAACTACAACTTAAATCATGGATTTCAGTGAAACCGAGTTTATGAACTTTGCATCTATTTATATACTTTGAATTCAGTCAAGCTTATAAATTTTACATCTATTTATATACTTTGAATTCAGTCAAGCTCTAAGTGCACTTTTTCTTTGTACACCTAAAGAAAACTGGTATATTTTCAATGCTAACAACCCAATAGTTAAAAAAAAAATAAGTTTCAAAACCAGGATGAACAGAATTTTTGCAACATTATCATTTTTAAAGTGGATTTTTGAATACTGCCATTTAATTGCATAAAATAAATACTTATGAAGGTTGATTATTGTGACTGAGAGCAGAAAAAAGTCTTTCCTAAGAGTAAAGTGTTGCTGTCAGAGCCTGAGTCAATCTACTATTTTATAAGCATTTTGGTACACATACACATGGTATTTTCAATGTTATCTTGAATAACATTGAAAGATAGAATAAGAATCTTAGATAAGATTCATTATTGGGGATAAAATATGACTATCAAGAGGCAATATCCTAGAGTCAAACACAGAGGTGGGTTGATACAGGGGCCTGCCTATCATTAAGAACGCCAAAAAAAAAAAAAAAAAAGAACTTAGTACAACTAGAAACCCATATTTCCTAATTGTGTTAGCACGTGTGTCTTTATAGTTCTTATAAGAACTATTACAATAGTACTAACCAGTAATAGTGCCAGCATGAGACATAATATCTGAGAACAAAAATAAATTTCAGTACAACCAAATCTTTCCCTTTAAAAAAAAACAACAAAAACCTTAAATCCTACTAATGGAATGGAAAAAGGAAAGAAAAAGGAACCAGAAATTGTGTCTTGTTTTTGTTTTCCATAATCATTTTCCAACTCTTCATCCCTAGTTGACAGAAATAAGTGCCCTGCTTGACTCCGGAGCTTAAAATTCAGGTTAATAAAACCAGTAGGAACACAAAACCGGAACCAATCTCAAAACATTATAAATAAAATACCATCAAGAGAGCGCACCATATCTGCTCCAAATACTTGATTTAAAGCAAGACAAAGCTGGAAATCTTGCGTGACTTCCTAGCGGGCCGGAGCTATTTTGAAATGATTATAACATAAATAGAAGCAGAGAAGTTTACTTCGCTAAACTTCCTTTTAAGGACAGCCATGATTCAGAGAACTATAAAACAGTAAACACTGAAGAGGTTTTCCAAGGTACCACTGAGGAAGAAAAGAAGGGTCAGCTCATCCTTCACCATTCTTTTCTGCTTTCCTTCTTCATGTTCTAAAAGACCCAGCAGACAGTTAAAAAAAAAAAAAAAAAGAAGAACGCGGCTGGGAAAGTGACCAGAAAGACTGAGTTGTGTTAACATGTATTATCTGGCTGAATTAAGTTCAGCTGTCAAAACCACACATAGGAAAGCTAGCCACAGAGAGGACTATGGGTTATGCTTCAGCTGATCATCAAATGTGTCTTTCAAAGCTATAAATTCAATCACTTAATTGTTCGAAATAGTTAACTGGCAAGAGAGCAGCTATGACTCTCTGTCTATTTATGCCTCTGCCCACAGGCCATTATTCAAGCTGAATGGCTGAATACAGTATTGCAAACTCTTACACCATCAGAAAGAAAGTAAAATGTCCCCACAAGAAATAACGTTTCCTATGGGAGATAACAGCCCCCGTCCCCTTCCCATATTAACTTTTATGAAAGTTTGATTCATAGGAAAAGGGGAAAGACCAAACTTTGTAAATTTAATTACATAAATACTGTGTTTTCACCTCTGAATGCATGATCTTATTTAGCATGGTTTTTTTTTAAGCCACCATGAGTGCCAAAGAAATATTTAGCACGTCCACCAAGAGTAAACAGGAAGGCAACTTACTCGACTGGTGTGCCAGCACTCCACTATCTCCTTATCCGTGTTCTTGCCTTCCAGGAGGGTGAGCTGCTGCGCCCAGGTTTTCAGAAGAGTGCTAAACTCTTCCAGGGCCTGCTCGAGTTGGGCCACCTGGCCAGAGAATTCTTGCTCTGAAAGGGCCATTTCACTGACCAGGTTCTCCAGACTGCTCTGAACTTGGAACACGCTGTCTTCCCACTGCCTCCAGTCGGCGCGCAGGGCCTGCATCTCTCCTTGCATGAGCTCACACCCACTGGCAGCTGTGTTCTGTTTCACTGTTGGGGCCAGCAACTCCACTCTGCTCAGGCGGCCTGCACCGATCTCTCTGGAATCTATCAGCTCCTGTAATGGAATATTGCCATGGAAACCGAGGAGGCTGTGAGTGAGTCACTTAGTCTGCAAGTTTTCAAATATGTACAGCAGGGGACTCTATATGTCCTGCTAGGAAGTTTGAACAAATATGTATAGGGATGAGACTTGTCGTTCACAGGCTCCCAGGTCGAATTAGCAGGAATCGGTATTGTGAGTGCTTAATTTGTGACAAAATCACTCTAATGGTGTCAATGTCCTTGCACAGGCCATACAGGTGCCCTGAACACAGGCATGGCTTGAATACATGAGAGTGGTTTGAGAGAGACATAGACATTTGCCTGTAGTGTATAGCTTCTATAAATTAAAAACAAAACAAAAACCCATTTCCCCTTAAGTAGATGAACAAATGAACACTCACTCCTTTGTGGTCTCCAGCCTATTTCTATTATAATCTTCCACAAAGGGGTGGCTAAAATCACATTTCTGCTCTTGTGGGAGTCAGGCTGACCCATGGCAAGAAGAGAACAAACCCTACTCAATCTCAGACACTTAGGACCTTAACAAGGCATTTTTATAGCCACTAAAATGAATAATCCACAGACTGACTTAATTAAAAGTTTAAAGTAAACTCTAGCCTGGGTTTGTCTATCCCTGTTATTACTCCCTTGAAAAATTCATTCTCACAAGGGCTTTAAGTCTTGAGGCTCACATATATAAAGGATGGTAAGATGTAATTAAAATACGCATTGTGAAATAGGTAAGTAGTGGCAGTTCCTTCTGAAAATAAATTCTTCTAATGACATTTTTCTTGCTAAACTAGTCATCTATCTAGTGCTTCTGTATTTGCTTATGTGTTGTGCTCGATTTTTTTTTTAGCATTAGTACAAAATTATGTCTTTACTCCTGGATTAAATAGAAGGAAATGTGATTATTATGGACAAAAACTTCAAGGAGAACATAAAAAGTATAATACATTTTTCATAAGTTATGGTAAACATAAAGTATATTTTAGTCTATATAACATAGCTTTCATTTCATTTAACCAGCCTGACATAAATCTGTCTTCTCACATTTTAGACAATAGATCCACAATTTGCAGATCAGTTGCAAATACTTAGCTATATGGTAATCTAAAGCCCAATCACATGTGATGTGATTTTACACACGTGTAAATGTATTCTTATAGTCAGCAACTTTCCTGGCAGTGGGTTTCTACAGATCACCTCTGTTTATCAGTGACTTGATAAAGAAAACTGATAACTTAGAAAGCACTGCTTCTAGCAAGTATGTTTTAAAACACAGCATCTGACTTTATAAGCATTTTCAAATTGGAATTCAGGGAATATCAACTGTCAAAAAAGTCAGTTTCTGGCCTAGAGAGATGGCTCAGGGATTAAGAGCACTGAATACTCTTGCAGAAGACCTGGGTTCAATTCCCACCCACATGGTGGCTAACAACTACCTGCAATTCCAGTTCTAGGTGATCCAGGCCCTTCTTCTGAGCTCTGCAGGCATTGCACAACATGGGTGCCCATATACATATGCAGGCAATACACTCATACACATCAAACAACACAAAACAAAAATCGATTTCCCCCAATACCATTTTATTCATTAGCTCAGTTTTACTTGGCATGAAAATAGGTCAATATGTGTAAGAGTGTGTGGGTGTGTGTGGTCCATGTGTGCACATGCAGATGTCAGAACAGGACATTAGGGGTCTGCCTCTAGCCTCTCTGCTTTACCGTTGTGAGACAGAGTCTCACTGAACTGGAAGCTTATTTCGTTTAGGCTGCCAGGCTCTTGGGATCCACTGTCTCTGCCCAGCAATGCTGGGGTTACACACGTATAGTCAAGCTCAGCTATATATTGAGTACTGGGGATTCACCCTCAGGCCCTCAGGTTTTCAGAAGAAGTTCTTTTACAAACTGAGCTATTTCCTCAGCCCTCATCCAGATTCCAGGAAGGATGCTGTCATTACAGAGTGATCTGAGTTTATTTATTTTATTTATTTATTTATTTATTTATTTATTTATTTATTTATTTATTTAGTTAGTTAGTTAGTCTTTTTGAGACAGGGTCTCCCAGTAACCCCAGCTGGCTGGGAACTCACTATGTAGAGCAGGCTGGCCTCTATCACACAGAGATCTGCCTGGTTCTACCTCCCTAGTGCTGAGATTAAAGGTGTGTGACACCATGCTGAACCATTTATTTAATTTCTTTTGAAACATGGTCTTACTATGCAACCCTAGTTGGCCTGGGCCTTGCTATGAAGACCTGGGTGGCCTTGAACTTGTGGCAAGCCTCTTGCCTCTGCCTCTAGAGTGCTGACATTACAGCTGTGTGCCACTGTGCCTATCTTACCCTTGACTCTTCTATCTTGGTATTCCAAAGCCAATTAAACCTCTTACTCTCTAAAATCACTGGCTTTTTTTTGTTTTGTTTTGTTTTGTTTTGGTTTTCTGGAGAGTGTGACACATGATGTTAAAGTATTTTATATGAATGATCTTACTTAGTTCTCCAAACAGCTCTATGGAGCTAATTCTTTATAGATTTTTATTCTTAAAAAATTTCAAATTAAGAGATAGAGAATTGAGGACATTGGTCAAAGTGACCTTTCCAAAGACACAGCTAGAAAATCAGGAGACAGAAATAGTCTGGGCCTCTGGTTTCAGAGCCTGAACTCTAAAACGCTTAGTGAGCTCTGGTTACCTTGGTTTTGTCAGGCCAACAGGATTGTGTATATTTCTTGGTCTCTCACACTATAATAATAAGTATATTTGCACACAGAAACACACAAAGCCACATTGTCAATACATTGCTTTGAATTATTCTCTTAAATCATGTCTATGTTTAAGTTTCTGGAGCAATAAGCAACAACAAAAACCAGGAAGGAAACCATTTAAAAACAGACCCTTTATCCACCAAATCCTTATCACTAATCTGTTATCTGTACTTAAGAAACAATGGAATAAAGTAGAATAATATCAGCCCATTTTCTGACCTTAATTTTCAACAGCTTTTTCTGGGTGGCTGATGAATCCCCAGACACATCTGACCAACGATGAAGCTCTTCCTTTGCTGAGTGGAGCCAATCTGTGAATTCTTGGACTGCGTCTAAATACATGAGATGGTCTTTCACGATCTCTTCTACTTTCCTCATTTTCTCCTAGTTAAGGAAGAAAAGGCAACCGTAGAACTTATCAATCAGAAAATGTGACAGGCTCCAAAGGGTTTCAGTGAAACTCAGAAGACCTTGTCTTATTCTTGAATTGTCTGAGTTTAATATCTTAAAAAGACATAAATCTTAGACTTCAAAGTTGGAGGGAGCAAACATTTTTCCCATAAGTTTATTATTTTGTTACTTAGCTTAAAAAATCTGTTCTTAGGCTGGGGGTGGTGGCACATGCCTTTAATTCCAGCTCTCAGGAGGCAGAGGCGGGTGGATCTCTGTGAGTTCAAGGCCAGCCTGGTCTACAGAGCGAGCTCTAGGCCAGCTGGGACTAAAGGGAGACCCTGTCTCAAAAAGACAAAAAAAAAAATTCTGTTCTTAGCAACTGGCCAAAATATAGAGAATAAGACTGCAGAGTGTGGGTCCCTCAATAGTACTCCTATATAAGTTTCTGCCACTCAGGGCTCAGGGAGCATTGCGGAAACGGAAATGGGACAGAAGGACTGTAAGATCCAGGGGTGGTGGATGGCCACAAGGGAACGAGTTTTCCGGGCAACTGGGAACTTGCTTATAGCTATGGTGACAACACTCACAAGGCCCATGCAAACTCAGGTAAGACAAAACCCAGCATAGATGTGGAGAAATGGGTAAAAATCCCCAACCTTAGCTGAGGAATTATGGGCAACTGATGACTACTAGATGCGGGAGAGTTGGTTTTCTTTAAGGGAATGGCCTTGGAAAGGATGACCAGGGTTTAATAGATGGACTTATACTGAGGGACACCTAGGGACACAAATGTGACTTTATAGACCTTAACATATGTGACAGAATGCCTAAAATCTGGCCGAAGGGTCATGGGTGGTTTCACATTGGAGAGGGAGCTAAATATGATCAAGATGCACTGTATGAAATGCACAAAACTCAATAAAAAGTTTTAAAACATCTGTGCTTAATAAATGTTGACTATGAATAAACATTGACCTTCACAAACTAATTATCCATACCTATTATAGGAACTATTCTGATTTTGGAGAAGTAATTTATGGTATACAGCATTCTTCACAGCAGTTTAAATACATCTGTTCATTTAACCCTCACCACAGTCCTGTGGTGTAGACACTGTGGAAACCATGTTTCACAGCAGAGGACACACAAGCTTAGAAAGAGATTAAATAACACACTTAAAGTCACACATCCACAAAGAGTTAAAGTCTAGAATTCAAACTTATACTTTTATGACTCCAAGATAATGATGAGGATAAATGACAAGAATGGTATCAACAAGTCAGAGTTCTCAAAATGCAAACCAAACTAAAGAAAAACAAAACCAAACATTCCCTTAATTTCTATAACATTCATAAATACGTGAAAGTAACATCATGGAGGAAAATTGACATTCACAGGGAAAACTGAAAAGAAATCTCGACAATCCCATGGAATAGCTTATAGTCTGGAGAACAAGAAGACTCATGTATTACCAACATGAGAAATCACTTATAGGTGGTGGAAATCTGAGACAGAAACTTGCATTGAATATAACAAATGGAAATGCAGGTAGAGGAAAAGAGCCCAGAGCCAGAAGCACTGACAAGTGCAGCACAGCTTTGTAAAGAAAGCAGCTGAGTGAGCCAACAGTCAGACAGGAACAAAACCCAAGAGGAAGAATCACCCTGACAGTCAGACAGGAACAAAACCCAAGAGGAAGAATCACCCCGACAGTCAGACAGGAACAAAGCCCAAGACGAAGAATCACCCTGACAGTCAGACAGGAACAAAACCCAAGAGGAAAAATCACCCCGACAGTCAGACAGGAACAAAACCCAAGACAAAGAATCACCCCGACAGTCAGACAGGAACAAAACCCAAGATGAAGAATCACCCCGACAGACAGGAACAAAACTGAAAAGTGTATTACATGGGAATAGTCATGGGCACAGGTGGAAAATTATCTTTTTTTACCTATTTAAAATTAATTTTCAGGTTTGCATACACAGTAATGGGCTTCATTGTGGCACGCTCACATGTTCACATGTATGTCACTGCACATTCTTATGGGCTTCATCGTGGCATGCTCACATGTTCATGTGTATGTCACTGCACATTCTTTTTTTTTTTATTAATTTTATTTCTGTATGTGTATGAATGTACTGTCTGCATGCAAGTTTGTGCACCCGTGTCGTGCAGTGCCGCGGAAATCAAAAGAGGGTCTCGGATTCCCCTGGAACTGGAGTTCTCCTGGAATTGGAGTTTCAGACGGTTCTCAGCCGCCATGTGGGTGCTGGGGATCGAACCCTGGTCCTCTGTAAGAGCGGTCGGTGCTCTTAACCGCTAGGCCATCTTTCCAGCCCGTCACTGCACATTCTTATGGGCTTCATCATGGCATGCTCACATGTTCATGTGTATGTCACTGCACATTCTTATGGGCTTCATCGTGGCATGCTCACATGTTCACATGTATGTCACTGCACATTCTTCTCAGTCGTTCCCCTCGTCCATGGCCCTCTCCCAGGTTGAGCTGGTTCCCTTTCTTCCCTCAATTAGTCTTGTCTTCTGCTTTCCTATTATACACATTACCTTATTCTCTTTATTTCTTACCTTTTGAAAAATGACCATTGTGTAATGCTTAGCCACTAAACACACACATAGTTTTAGAGTAGTCAAATCCAGTAATCTAATCATATTCTATTCTTTATCTGAGCTTTGAAGCTTTGCCTTAGGTCTAAAGCACTCACCTTGGCCACAGTTATTATATCCTGAAACTGTGTCCTCAGTTCCTCCTGGCTGGCTTCCTTGAAGGACTCGTCCTGAGTCTTCTCGTACAGCTCCCTGGACTTTGCCACTAGGTGCCGCAGAGCTCCAGCATGATCTTCTGCTTCAGAGATGATGGTCTGGAAGTGGTCCAGCAGGGAGAACTTCTCCTTCAGCCCCGGCTGCAGCTGCAAGGGCTGCTCTACTTTCTGATCCACTGATTCCATCCACTGCTCCAGCTGGTTTTTCCTCTCTAGATAGTCGCTCCATTGGCCAATCACAGATACCAGGGTACTAGAATTGATGTCACACATTGTAACAATGAACTTCTGCCTTGCTATTTGAACCGAACCAAAACCCAGTTACAAGATTGATACATTCATATAAATTGCTTTACTGAATATTATTGTAATGAAAAAAGTTGCTTGACTGCATGGAGAAACATATGTTTGATATATTACAACTAGAGGAGAATTTCTTCAAACAAAATAAATGAATACTACAATTTTAAAGAAGAAGCTGTGTGTATGCATGCACAAGTCATGTGCACACACACACATCTAGCCATGTATTTTCCAGATGCTAAATTATCCTAAGTGAACAGATAATACATATATTATATTGTGACTGTGAAAACTCAGGACTACAGTGTTAATTAATTTATACTTAGTACATACCAATTTTTAGTTTTTTTGGTTTTAGTCTGTATCACTAAAATCAAATGGTAATTATTTTTATAACTTCTTTAAACTTATTTCTTTTTTAAATTTATTATTATTATTTTTTATGTGTATGAGTGTACTATCTGCAAGCAGGTTGATGCACCCGTGTCGTGCAATGCTGCAGAGGTCTGAAGAGGGTGTCGGATTCCCCTGGAACTGGAGTTAAAGACAGTTCTCAGTTGCCATCTGAGTGCTGGGGATCAAACCCGGGTCCTCTGCAAGAGCAGTCGGTGCTCTTAACCACTAGGTCATCTCTCCAGCCAGCCCCAAATGGTAATTATTTTTATTGAAATTTAAAATTAAAATATTTTCCCTAGGTAAATAATATTGTTAGGTTTTCATTTAAAGATGCATGCACACGTAGTAGCCAATTCTGTGTTAAATGTGTGAATGAATGAAGATTAAACATGTTTCTAATAAACCATCAAAAAACGTAATAGTCTTGCTGAACAAAGTTAGTAGCCACATTAATTCACCCATTTTAAAGACCATTTGGGAAGCGTTGTGTGTAGGATCTTTTAGCCCTGTTTATATGCCAAAGTAGAAAGTAAATTTATATTTACTAGAGCTATTCAGAAAGTGCACTGTGAAAGCAGGGCAGAGAGTGAATCATACAGAAAAATAAACATTTAGGCTATTCTGTAAAAAGTAACAGTCAAGTGACCAGCTTTCCTAATAGTCACATAAAATGCTTTCCAGATTGGCAGTAAGGAAAGACTCCTATCTATCTATCTATCTATCTATCTATCTATCTATCTGTCTGTCTGTCTGTCTGTCTGTCTATCTATCTATCTATCATCTATCTATCCTCATCATTATCATCATCATCTATTTATCGTCTATCTTTTATCTATGTTTGTATCATCTGTTTATTATCACCTATCATCTATCATCTATGTATCTATGTATCTCTATGTATCTATGCATCTATGTATGTATGTATCTATCTATCTATCTATCCTCATTATCATCATCTATCTATCATCTATGTTCTATCTATGTATGTATCATCTGTTTATCATCACCTATCATCTATCATCTATGTATCTATGTATCTCTATGTATCTATGCATCTATGTATGTATGTATGTATGTATGTATGTATCTATCTATCTATCTATCTATCTATCATCTATCAAACTCCCCTCTTTTCCTCCTTTCTCTCTTCTCTCTGTTGCCATTATTCTTGTCAACATTCAAACCCAGGACCTCTAGCATTCGGGGACGTGACCATCCACTGCCCTACAAACTCCCTAAGCTCAGTGAATGCCCTTGCATAGGATCCACTTCTGGAGTTAGGGTCACACAGCAAGTGAACACCTCAGTTGCGCAAATTGCTGCTTCTTATCTCAATAGGAGCCTCATCACACACATCTTAGAGTCCTATCTTTTCATCAGAGAGTTTCTCAAAGTCCAAATCAATGTCATTTTCTCCCACAGAATGCATTCTTCTCCCATAGCCCAGTGTCTTCTGAAAACTTTGTAACACAATCTGAGTCAGAGTTTTCTGGAATGTATGTTGCTTGCCTTGCCTCTGAGCTCTTAGAAGGCAAAAAAGTATTTTGTTTTGTTCCATTATGTGTGACAATCATTTGAACACTGAGACCACTCAGTGCATAGCTGTAAAGTTTAAATTCTTGGTGAAATAGGGGGCTCAGGACTCTGAATCTGTTCCTTTTGTTTAATATTTCATTGTGACTTCTGAAAAAATATTCATCCACATTCCTGCTCAATTTTACAAATCTGGCTTGCTGACAAGCATTGGGGAATTATTTATGCTCCACCAACCTACTGTGGAATCCCAGAACCCCATAGGAGGATCTGACTCTTTGCCGACCTCTAGGAGTGATGACTAAAATGCAGTCTTATTTGCCTTGAGATTTACTTTCTATTAAAGTGAAAACATGAAACAAAATTACCAAAAGCCACTGTGATGTTGCTTTTGCATTGCAGTAGACAGGTACAGTGGTGTGGGCATTCCATTTGGCCGGAGCACTTAGGAAATCAGCTTCAGAGCCTGGACAGCCTCCAGGGAGAGGCTGGGAGTTGGGACAGGGAGTGGCTGGAGGTCGTCCGGGGCCTCTGAAGCTGACTTCCTAGCACTGCTCCAGCCAAACGGAATGCCTGCACAGTGGGGTTTCTGTTTTGTGACGAACTTTAATCTTCTGTTCGTCTGTACAGGGAGTGGTTGAACAGCACAGAGCCTTCAGAATATAGATTCTGGACTGTGATCTGTCTAATTCTCATTGATGGTCGTTTGCCCAACTACCCAGTTAGACATGTGTAGATAATCTAAGGAAAGGGATGGGAAGGTGATGGGCTTCCATTTACAACAAACAGCAACAGCCAAAGTGTTCTCTACTTCTTCTCCAGTGTAGGCATAGGGTGGGCTTCTCCTTCCTTCCTTCCTTCCTTCCTTCCTTCCTTCCTTCCTTCCTTCCTTCCTTCCTTCCTTCCTTCCTTCTTTCCCTCTCTCCCTTTCCTTCCTTCCTTCCCTCCCTCCCTCCCTCCCCCCTCTCCCTCCCTCCCTCCCCCCTCTCCCTCCCTCCCCCCCTCCCTCCCTCCCTTCCTTTCCTTCCTTCTTCCTTCTTTTCCTCCTTCCCTCCTTCCAACATTAATGAAATTTTAAGTGACAAGGGAATATTGTATTAAAATATCATGTTATATTTGATAGATGGATATACACATTTGAATCAGGTTAAGCATAACCCTCATCAAAAAGCTCTATCATTCTGGTTATGGTGAGACATTTCATTATACTTTCTTCAAGGTTCTTGAAGTGTGTATTGCCTAATTGTGACATATAGTCACCTACTTACCTCCTGTGGAACAGCACTGTAGTTCTCTCTCCTGTCTAACAATAACTGGTACCCATTGACCATCCTTTCCCACCCTGTCTCCCCATCATGTTCCCTGGCCTCTGTGAACTTCCATGGATTGCCTTTACAGAGTCCATGCATGAGTAAGATTAGGCCATAATACATCAGCTCTATAGGCTTCTGATGGGCTGATGTTTGGCTGCATATGAATGGTCCAGACTTTGTGGGATGTCAGCTCTCTGATCAGCCAATAAATCACTAACATCGTAACAATCAGAAATCCCCCAACACATTTCCTCTAATACCAGTAGAGGGAAAATTATTCCTGAGATCTTAAAGTTATTAAAGAATGATATATTCGGGGGCTGGAGAGATGGCCTAGCGGTTAAGAGCGCCGACCGCTCTTACAGAGGACCCGGGTTCGATCCCCAACGCCCACATGGTGGCCGAGAACCGTCTTTAACTCCAATTCCAGGAGAACTCCAGTTCCAGGGGAATCCGAAACCCTCTTCTGACCTCCGCGGCATTGCATGACACGTGTGCACAAACTTGCATGCAGACAGTACATTCATACACAAATGAAATAAATAAAATTTTAAAAAAAATGATATATTCTTGCTTTGGTGACTTAAGGGAGTTATTTTCCTAAGCCCATGTTATGTGGAAGACTCCAAAAGAGACATTTTGGGGGCCAAAATATATTCTGAAAAGAAAACCTAAGAACAAAACAAGCAAACCTATCAGAGCCATTCTCTGGCCCATGGGGAATTCATCAGAAGCAAAGACAGTCATGCCTGATGACAGCTAAAATAACGTGCTTGGTAACTCCAGGATCAGATGCTTAGCTCTGCCCCAGGATTTTAGGAAGCTACCAGGGGTCATTTGGGCAAATAAATATTAAAAGCAGGTGCTGTACCTCTGTGCCTGAACAGCAGAGCACATGATGTCAGTCCACGCCGTTTTCAGGGTTTCTAGCTGAGTCTGGATCGCCTGCTGACCCTCCTTGTTGCTGCTTCTCAAGGCCTGGTCCCCTTTGCCAATGGTCATATTCAACTTCACTTCTCCTTCACCTTTCATCAGGAGAATGTCCTAGGGAGGAAGAATAAAAGTCTATTAGTGGGAATATGCAAACCTGCTATTTTTAAAATGCTATTTTCTCATGAGAAATAAGCAGGGTATGGGGTTGGGGTCGATAGCTCATTAGGTAAAGTACTTTCTTTGCAATTGTGAGAACCTGAGTTTAACCCAGAGAACACATACTTACAGAGCTGGGAGTTGTGGTGGTGCATGCCTTTAGTCATGGAGGCAGAGGTAGGCAGATCTCTTTGAGATTGAGGTCAGCCTAGTCTACATAGTGATTTCCGGGCCAGCAGGGGACTGCAGGGAGACCCTGTTTCCAAAACAGACAAAAAACTGAGCGTGGAGGTATGTGTTTGTAAGCTCGGGAAGCAGAGACAGGCAGGTCAGGGGTCGCCTGTAATCCCCGTGCTCCGGAAGCAGAGACAGGCAGGTCAGGGGTTTCCTGTAATCCCGTGCTAGGGAAGCAGAGACAGGCAGGTCAGGGATCGCCTGTAATCCCGTGCTCAGGAAGCAGAGACAGGCAGGTCAGGGGTCGCCTGGGTTTCCAGCCTATAGTACTTGGGCGCTCCAGGCTAATGAGAGGTCCTGTCTCGAAAGACAAGGTGGCTCTGACTAGGAAAAGGTCACTGAGTCTGACCTCTGGCCTGTGGACACACACACACACACACACACACACACACACACACACAAAGAAGGTAGGATAATCTTACCTTAAAGTGAAGGCAATAAACTTTTTTAAAATAAACTCTAGGCCAGACAGTTATATATGCCAGATATCAGGAAGTACGGTGGCTGGAGATCAATTTAAACTCATAAAATTTTGGGTCACCAGCCCATAAATTAAAATTTTGTTAACTGATTTAAATGAGAGATCATAAATTATTTAGGAATAAAATATACCTGTCAATAATTTTCTTTGTTGCCTCCCAAATTCCCATTGTTCAAGGTCATGTTCACTAACAGGTTTCCACTGGAGGTCTGGCTTGTGCTTCCAATGAGCCCTTGGTCCATTCACAGTCCCTACCTGTGCTCTGCATTGTCATGAGTTCACACTGGTCCCACTATCCAGACCATGACTTCTGGGAACAACAGTTCTAATTTCTCTTTCTCTATTCCCTCAATGGGAGGAGTATGTGGAGAAGAGTAGGTATTCATTAATATTTATAATCAATTACTGAACAAAACAAAACAAAACAATTTTAAAGCTACTTAAAGAGAAGTACCAGACTAGTGAGATTGCTTAG
Source organism: Rhizomys pruinosus (assembly GCA_009823505.1). Taxonomy (NCBI): domain Eukaryota; kingdom Metazoa; phylum Chordata; class Mammalia; order Rodentia; family Spalacidae; genus Rhizomys; species Rhizomys pruinosus. The sequence continues at coordinate 4,771,850 of VZQC01004376.1, forward strand.
TGGTTAAGGTCACTTGCAGAGGACCTGGGTTCAATTCTCAGTTGCTAACAACCATCTGTAACTCCAGTTCCAGGGGATCCAATGCCCTCTTCTGACCTCTGTGGGCATTGCACAGGAACACTTATATACATGCAGGCAATACACTCATATGCATAAAATAAAAATATAAATAAAATATTAAAAATAAATAAACAGAAATGTTCCTTTTCAAAAGAGGAAGAGAAATACTCTCTGTGTGTTTTTTGGCCAATTTCCCCCATCCCCCACATCTTTATTTGATACTTTCAGGAAAATTGGGTCCAGCTTTGGCTCTCGCGAGTCTAATGAAATCAATCAGCAGCAGTTGTGGGCAGTGGGCTGGAACACATATACCCGCATATATATGTTCCATTAGGCTGAGCTGCTCATACCTGTATCTGGGACAGCCGTTGTTCCAAGGTCTCCTTGCTCCCAAAAGTGCTCTCTGCACAGGCCAACCTGTCTTGAATGTCTTTCACCCGGGACCACATGCTCTGCAGGGCTTCTTCCAGAGCTTCATGCTCCTGCAGGGCCAGCTGGCAGGTGCGTAGTCTTTCCTTGGTCACCCTGAGAAGGTTCTGGTAGCTGGTGAGGAGCTGGGCACACCAGCGACCTCCCTTCCCTGCACCGTGGCCTTCTTCACTGAGAAGCTGCCCTCTCTGGGAGAGCTTGTCAAGGGACTCTCTAGACAAACAGAATTTCTTTTTAAATTCCAACATTCTAGAGTGCCAGGGAGTGACATATGATTGTTGATATTGGATCAGGAGCCAGACAATAGCTCATGGCTGACGTGCCTTTAACATTAAGATACTGGGGACTGCACTGGCTGCTAGCCTTTTTGTATGGTCTTTCTTAATGCAGTCAAAACCTGTCAGGAGATGTGAATCCATTTATGCTATGTCTACATCTGAGCCACAGTGACAGAGCTTGTATATCACACAGAATTCAGTCCAGAAAGTGGGCTTGGCTTATGTCTAGTACCTCTCTATCCTATTTGAACTCTACTCATGAAAAGCTCCCAGAGACTTCCCACATGCTCTGCTGTTCTGTCTATGCGTAGATGCTATGGTACACATGTGAAATGTCTCCACAGGCTCCTGGGTATGCACACTTAGTTCCCAGCTGGTGGCGCTGTTTGGGAAGTTTGTGCCACTTTTAGGAAATGTAGACTTGCTGGAGGAAGTGGGTCACTAGAGGACAAGCCTTGATGTTTTATAGTCTGGCTCTACTTCCTGTTAACTCTCTGTTTCTGACTGTGGATGCAATGTGAACAGATGGTTGGCCTCTGCCTCCTGCCGTCAGGCCTCACCCACTATGATGGACTGCAGCCACGATGAACAATAACTCAGAACAAAGTCTTCCTTCTTTATGTTGCTTTTGTCTGTTATTTTGTCTAAGCAATGAGAGAAGTGACAATACAATGGATGTGTCTTTGTGAAGCCTCTGCTCATTTGTTACTTTCTTAGTTGTCCCTTCAAAACTCTACACAGGCGTCCCATCCTGAGGCAGTATCTGTGACATTTCAGGACAGGTGGTATGTGCAGGACTCCTCCTGTGCCCTCTGCTCCTCATCTCACCTCCTCACTAATATATCTATGTCCACTCATAAGTCTTCTACATTCAGCCTCTGTTCCCAGGACCCAGCATAATGTTGGGCAAAGACAAATGTTGTGTATGTGTGTGTGTGTGTGGGGGGGCTTCTTTCAAAAGTTATGGAAAGAGCGAATGAGCTTCCTTGTTGTACTTTGAACACTGTGTTCATCTCACCTTGCAACTTTGGTAATTAGGTCAAAGGGAAAATTCTTAATCACCATATAGCTTTTTTGTAGAGTTGTGAGTTCTTTTCCTAGTGCAACTTGGACATCTGCTTACTCTATTTGTTTATAAATTATAAATTAACAACTTTTAATGATGGAAATTTATGGTTTATAAAGTGATGCTGTGGCTTATGAATATAACGTGGGGTAATATTAAAACAGTCTGGTTAATGTAGCTATCACCTTGCATATTTTTGTGGTGAGAACATTAGAAAAATTTTTTTTGTAGGGATTTAAAAATATACAACATTCTTTTTCTAACTGCATTCACCATGCTGTGCAATAGAACTGGGCTGGAAACAGAACAAAACAATACAAAACAAAACTAAACAAAACTGTATTTTTCCCTGAGTAGGATTCTGTACCATTTGACCATTGTCTCCTTGAGCTTCCTTTACTTCAAAACCTCTGTAAACAGCAGTCTATAGGGCTTAGACTTATTAGCACATCATTAGGGAAAGCCTGAGAAGCCAAGTTCAGATCCCCAGAATTTGTATCAAAGTCTAGACATGCTGACAGGTGCCTGTAATCCTAGGGCCAGGAAAGCAGAGATAGACGGATCTCTAGCGCTTTCCAGCCAGTGAGCCTAGCCTGATTGATGAGCTTTAGACTCAGTGAGAGACATTCTCTAAAAAAATAGACATCTAGCATTGCCCTCTGGCCTCCACATGTACATGCACAAGTGCACACAGATAAACTTATGTGTGTACATAAGCCACACACACACACACACACACACACACACACACAAAACTTTTGTGCCTACTAGTAAAAGACCATAAAATACACCTTTTAAAATGTCTCAGTATTTTTTTTTTGAGTGACCACTATGTAAACAGCATCTTTTGAACCTCTCTGAGATATAGTTATTAAAAATGATACTTCCACCGGGTGTGCTGGTGCACGCCTTTAATCCTAGCACTTGGGAGGCAGAGGCAGGTGGATCTTTGTGAGTTTGAGGCCAGCCTGGTCTACATAGTGAGTGCTAGGACAGCCAGAGCTACAGGGAGACCCCGTCTCAAAAAGACCCCCCCCCAAAAAGATACTTCCTTCAAAACACACTAAGTATAATTGTAATCTTAGTGTGGCAGGAAGGTTCAATGACATGTTAAATACTGATGAACAAAAGACATTTCATTGGTTAAAAAAGACAATTTTCTCAGTGGGTGATGAAGACTCTGAGCTGGGTCTGTGTATTTTTTCCATAGGGAATCTCCCCCAAATATTTGAAGCACTGAACATATGAGGAAAAATATCCAGTTACTGGAAGGAGCAAGCAGCATGCAGGCAAAAGAAGTATGAAGGTAATTTTCTCAGCATGGTAGTTCTCAGCTGTGACCCCAGCACTTGTGCACCCCAGCACTGAGGCAGGAGGATCCTGAGTTAAGCAACATCCTGGCCTATAAATTGAGACCCTCTGAAACAAAAAACAAAGAAGTAAGTGACCAAGCATGAGAGTCTGAGTGACCAGCCCTCTGCGTGTGCTGGACATAGTCGGGTTGAAAGGAAAGACTCCAAGAGCAAACATACCCGAGGTCGCTTAGCACCTGAAAGTAAAACTTTGAGAGTAACGTGCCTATGGGTGTTGCAATCACGAGGAAAAGAATGATGTGCCTGTTTGTAATCCCAGCCCTGAGGAGGTAGAGACGGGCAGATGGTATCCCTGGGGTTCATTAGCCAGCCAGCCTAGTCTACTTGAAGAGTTCTGGGCTAGTGAGACAGCCTGTCTCAAAACAACAAAGGTTAATGATGCCTGGGGAATGACAGGTAGGGTTGTTCCCTGGCCTTGACATGCAACACACACACACACACACACACACACACACACACACACACACATCAGAGAGAGAGAGAGAGAGAGAGAGAGAGAGAGAGAGAGAGAACATATCAGACAGACAGAAAGAGACAGATGGATCGCTTCCTCCACTGCAGTTTTGGAGAGCCAGTGACAGAAGAAGACGAAAAGCAGCCTGTGGAGACAGGAGAGCCGGTACACAGAGTCATTCATAAAATATGGAAGAAAGACAGATGTGGGTTTAGTTATGTTCTATTATATTTAGAGAAAAATCAAGATTTAAAAAGCAAAATAGAGTATAATTTTCAGAAAGCCATATCATTAGAATGATGATATTCTCTTAATTCTGTGAATATTTCCTATTTTTCCAAAATAGGAATGGAAGTATCAAGACTTGAAGTCCCTGGAGGGTGTCCAGAGATGGAAACAAAGCATGCAGGGGCATCTTATAATGGTCATCAAACTTGCAGGCCAAGTACAGTGGCTCCTTGTCTGCAAGTTCGACAAACTAATGTGTGTTTTTAATATCCGGTCTGTACTGAACATGCATGGACTTTTCTCCCTGGAAAATGCAGCAAACAGCTGTCCTCAGGGAGTTTACTTTTTTATATTGAGTAATCTAGAGCTGATCTCAACTACATGGGGGATATATGCAGGCTACATGAAACAATGCACCATTTCACACAAGGATTCTGATCTCTGTGTGGAACTGGGACGCAACCCTAAAGATGCTATTGGGTGATTTTGGTCATGACATGGGTTTCCTTGTTCATTTGCTCACACGGTTGTTTTTCATGGTAAGGAGTACTCGACTGTAAGCCGGATTCAGTGGAATTGGAAAATGGCCAAGGCCTGAATTGATTTTTGTTGATTTATTTGATTAAGAAGAGTGGGCTCTGTCTTTTTCTGCTTCCTGGACAAATGTAATTTCTCTTCAAGAGGGTCACTGGGGAGCCCGAGTTCTGGGTCGAGCTGCACTTCCGTGATAGAGAGAGAGGCTTCTATCTTTCAGTAGAGAGGCAGCAGCCAAAACAGACAGTGGAGGAGGGCGCCACGGAAAGGTGAAACCTAGTCACTGCTCTTATTTCATTAGCAGCATTGTTAAGGAAAGAAGGGGCTGGAAGGTGCAAGGCGTGGGAAACACACAGACAATGGGGTCCACAGTGTATTTTTCTATCTTTACTGCCACTGTGGATTTTGTCATTTTCTTTTCTTCATATCAGCTTCTCATAGTAATCAGCCAAAGTTAACCCCAGAGAGGGAAATATTCTTTTTTTCTTTTTTGAGGGAAATATTCTTAATATAATCATTAATAACTAAAACAAAAGTTATAGAGACACAGGGCTCCTCCAACTTCTTGGGTAAATGGAGATGAGACAGGGGTAGAAATGACCTCCATGTTCTCATCTCCATCACACATTTTCTGTGGAATATCACCCTCCATGAAGTATACAGCATGGATTTGCCTTTCAGATACTCAGAAATAGAAGAAATCAACAACAACCAACCAGACAATCAACCAAAAACCAAGCCAGTAACTAACTGACCAGTCTAAACCATGTCAGCAAGCCAACAACCTGTTCCTCTTTTGTACCACACCTGGCAGCCAGGAGTTCTCCCAGAAACATTTCAACTTTATGAACTTCGTTTTTCTTTTCAGGAACATGCTGTTTGCTCTCTCCCAAGTTCTCTGTATTTAACCTTTCTTCCATCTCACGGATCCATAAGTTTAGTTTTCTGTGCTGATCCTCAAAGCTATAGACAAAGAGAAACACTTTAGAAACCCCCATGTATTTATTACAGCTCTGACAGCTGAGGTCACAATGTCTTCTATATGGTAATTAAGACCTTATAAATTTTCAGGTTATAAAGAAAATTCAGCAACAAGCTGAGCCAGGTGTCGTGGCGCACGCCTTTAATCCTAGCACTTGGGAGGCAGAGGCAGGCAGATCTCTGTGAGTTCAAGGCCAGCCTGGTCTACAGAGTGAGTTCCAGGACAGCTGGGGCTACAGGGAGACCCTATCTCAAAAAGACCAAAAAAAAAGAAAATTCAGCAACAAGCTTTCCCAAACAGTTACTAATTTTTAAAAAATGCACAAATAATCACATCATTTTTAAAGTTTTAAGTGGAAAATAAGCCTTTTTCCTTGGTTGAAAGGATTCATAATTAGTAATAGTCAGTGGGATTATATTCCCATATCAATATGCACATATGTGTGTGACCCTTGAATTGGGGCCAGTGGATAAATGGGGCAGTGGAGGCCCCAGGGAGAGAAATAGCCTTCATATCTTCATTCATTAAGGGAGTCTGAATGCGGCACAAAAGCTCCACATTCTGATAACAGTGTAAACTCCACTCTGAAGCCTGGACAGCAGTCAGGCACATCTACTAGGCCACAGGAAAGGATTCTGAACACACTGCCTTTTCACCCTGTAGTGAGAACAAGTGTCCCTCTAATTCGACATGTTCTTCTGTCAAATCAATAAATGATTGGACTTTTGATTCACAGAATCCAATAGATACTTTTTGCCAAGGTTATCCTAGCAAGAGTTGAACACAAGGAAAAAATTGATATGCTAAAAGCAAGCATATCAAAGCTCTAACATCTTGATTTAGACAGACTAAAACAACAGTCATCATTTTAGCTCATTTGTAATAACCAGTGAATATAATTCCCCGGCTTTTCTCCTACATAGAAAAATAAGACCAAATGAGAACTCCAGAAACTGAGTCATCAATTATTTTACTATAATCAGCCTGTGCTTAAGGTAGGTCAAAGCTCATTATAATTTAAATGCACAGTTTAACTAACATTTGAATCTTCAGAGGACTCCTTTTCCATTTTCCCATGCCCCTTCTGGGCATGGCTAACCTGCAGTTATGTGAACAGCCTACCTTCCCAGCTCAGAAGCACAGTCCTGCAGAGCCTGCTTGTCTTTAATGCATTGTTTTAGAAAGGCTTGGAACTCTTCATTGGCCTTTGTGATTTGTTCCTGGATGCTGCTGACCATCTCCTTGGACAAATGTGCATACAAAGTCTGTCCTTCTTGAGTCACTGCATCAAGCTTGCTCTGTCCATCAGCAACTGAATCCAGGACAGCCTGGAAGTACATATCAGAGCATTCATTATAATGATGAGCTGAGCTAGTAAAGCAGGTGGGAAAAACAAAAGCAGAGCCCGGAGGAAAAAGTTCTAAGAAGGCTGCAGTGAGAAGGCTCATGCAACTGGGTAACCTTGAGGCTCCCGATCGAAGACAGTGGCAGAGAGTCATCGGAATGGATGAGGAAAAGCCAAGAAAAACAAGTTGGAATAGAAGTTCTCATCAGGGTCCTGTTCTTAATGGCTCAGCCTCCCAGGCCCCATCTCCTTAAATGATTAGGAGACAGTCTTCAAACCTCCTCCTCCTCCTCCTCCTCCTCCTCCTCTTCCTCTTCTGGTCTATTTGGCATACAAAGTCCAGTCCTCAGGACTAGGACCATCCTTCCTTCACATATACCTCTTCCCTGGAGGATCTACACTTGGGCATCCATAAAACAAGGGAACCCCAGAATTCAGTTCTGGCTGTGTCTCCCTTGTTCTGCAAAATGCTTCTTCAGTTGTCAGAGATATCTGTGTGGAATTCCACTGTCTCGAGCTAAACAGAGGGCAATTCCACACCTGCATTTACCATGCCTCTTGCAAAACCATCATCATGTACCAGAATAATCTTCTCATCCTGAGTTCTGGTGCAATGGGTTATTGACAGTATCTTCACCACCTATTAAGACCACAAAATTCTCATGTTCCTTATTAGGGATATTTTTATAGTCATATTATGCAGTCTGGGCTAGCCTTAAACTTGAGATCTTTCTGCGTTTGCATCCTGAAAGCTGGGATCATAGGCATATACCACCACACCTTGTCTCATTAATTTTTTGTAAAAACATTCATTTTACAATACCTAGTGCTGTGTTTTGCTCAGATAAGCTGCTACGAAAACTTGGCAGAAAACTCATTTGAACCTATTATTCTATAAGTTCTTTTTTTGACCTATGCTTCACAATGCCTTCTCCTTGAATCCACACATGTTCCTTAGTCAGTAAAACCCACATAACCTGTAATAGCCCTTACTTAATTGGAATACATTCCCAAACTTAGACTCTAAGTTAGATTTTAAAAGATACAAAGCATATCTTCCTTTTAAAAAAAGAAACAAAAACCTCCCCTGCCAATAACAATTGAAAATAGTCACTTATGCTTTTGATGATATAAAAATTTTAAAATAGTCACTTATGCTTTTGATGATATAAAAATTTTAAAATATGATTTCATTTTCAATGAATTCCAAAAAAAACTGATCAGTAGGCTAAAAAGCAAGAGGAAAGGGATCTACACCTTTTCTTGCTTTGATTTGATTTCACAATGACTTTTCATGTGTCTGATTCCTTCTTACTCGACAGCCCAAGTCTGGAAGTAAAGAAGAAAGGATGGACTGAAACAAGAAGGTTCAGAGAAAGAAATGGCCCAAGAATGAGCCAAAGAGTTGGGTGCAGGCAGGACAGATGCCAGCGACCGTACCTGAAGATCACAGAGCCTCGCCTCGAGAACTTGGCTGTCACCAGTGCGATCAGATGATGCTCTGGCTGCTGCCTTTGCTCCTGAAAACCATTCTTGGAATTCCTGCATAGAATCTTTTGAAAATAACAAAAATGAGGGAATAAATCCAAATTATTGAGTGAACACTTAGGATTATCACAATAAATTATTTCTGAATTTCAGCTCAGCTCATCTGACCTTATAAAATATTGTGCAAAGAAAATGATGATATGGAAAATATTTTAACATCCATAAGCAGGAATCATTATGGTAGAATGGAGAAGTTTTCTCAAAGATAATGAAAAGCAATTGAATGTCCCAAATCCTTGATTTCCCATTGTATTCCTGTATTTCAGTAAAGAATTTATAAGAGTGCAAGGAGATAATTGCGAAAGAGAGTTAAAGTCATTTGCGTGCATATGTTGCATGCATGTGCGCATGTGTGAGTGGAGGCCAAAGCTATGTCAGGTGTCTGCCTCTGTTGCTCTCCAACCTTTATACAATATTTTATTTATCTGTTTTATATTAGGTGTGTAATGTTTTGCCTGCATATATGTAAGTATACCACATGCATACAATGCTCACTAGGGCCAGAAAAGGGCTTTAGGTCTCCCGGAACTAGAGTTACAGATGGATGTGAGCTTCTATGTGCATGCTGGGAACTGAACCTGGGTCCTCTGCAGGAGCAGCCAGTGCTCTTCCTCCTGAGCCATCTCTCTAGCATTCCATCCCTTAAAATTTTATTTATTTATTTTTATTGTACGTGTATGAGAATTCTGCTTGCAAGTATGAAAGTGCACCACGTGCCTACAATGCCCACAGAGGCAAGAAGGTGTTGGGTCCCATGGAACTGGAGTTATAGATGATTGTTAGTCATCATGAAGGTGCCAGAAATCAAACCTGGGTCCTCTGGAAGAGCAGCCAGTGCTCCTAACTGCTGAGCCATGTCTCTGGCACCCAACATTATTTTTTGAGGCACTGTCTCTCTCTGAACCTGGAGCTCACTGATGCAGCTAGACTGCTTGGCCAGTGAGCTTCAGTGATTCACCTGTGGACCTCCCCAGTGCTGGGAATACAGATGTGTACCAACACATTCATCTTTGTGTGTAAGGATCTGTACTCAGGTCCTCGTGCTTGCATGACAAGCATTTTACCCACTTAGGCATCTCTCCAGCCCTGAAAGCAAGCCATTTTTATGGCATAGGCAGGAACTATTTCCCTGTTTACCCAGGCATCTGCATCAGAGTGGAGAAGCTGCTGCACAGAAACAGAAAGGCAGACAACAGACTGACTCTTCTCTGCACTGCGAGGCAGCCATTTATTATGGCCCCTCTAACATCCACATTTTTTTAAATTTTTTTTATTAATTTTTATTTATTTCTGTATGTGTATGAATGTACTGTCTGCATGCAAGTCTGTGCACCCATGTCGTGCAATGCCGCGGAGTCAGAAGAGGGTCTCGGATTCCCCTGGAACTGGAGTTCTCCTGGAATTGGAGTTTCAGACGGCTCTCGGCCGCCATGTGGGTGCTGGGGATCGAACCCGGGTCCTCTGTAAGAGCGGTCGGCGCTCTTAACCGCTAGGCCATCTCTCCAGCCCCTAACATCCACATTTAAGATGGTATTTCATCCTAGCATGAAAAAGTCTCTCTGGCTATTTGGGTAGCAGCTGTTGACCATGCCAACAGAGAGAGTTTTCCACAAACATGAGCTCTATGTAGAAGAACCAGATAAAATTCAGAACCATTAAAGTAGGTAAATTCCTTCTTTCACAAGGAGAAGGGGAAGACATGTTACAGGTGAAAGCCCCCAGAACTTTTGTTACTCAGACTTCGAAGCACAAATGAATTTAAAATGCTATCCTTCTGGAAAGTTGGCTTATACTTTTGCTGGCAGTTTCTAGACGCCGTTTGGCTTGAACTTTTCCTCATAAACAACAAATCAGGCTAAAGCCTCTCATTGCTCACCACTGAAATGTTTTTCCAGAGACTCTTGCACACTGGCCTGGGTTTTGGAGCATAGCTGGCTCACAGCTTCATGCTTCTTTATTAGCCCAGTCATTGCCCGGCCCAGGCGCTCCAACTCCACCGAGTGGTACTTCCGGCACAAGCTGTTGAGATTTTCTTGGGTGGAGCTGATGTTACCTTGTTGATTTTGGAGTTCTTTTTGTATATCCTACAGAATGAAAACATGCCCTGAACATACTTGATGGATATTCATCATATTAAAAAAAAAACACTTCAATTATTTCGCTGTGCTAATTTTAAAAATTCCAAACTTGACAATACTGATATCTACTGAGTTGTATATGCCTCTCTGTTTTGGTGTGTGCATGCATGGGTATCTATTCGTGTGCTTACAAGTGCACTGCACATATGTGGATACATGTGCACATATGTGTGGAGGGAGAGGACAACCTAGGCTGTTCAAGATGCCTCCCACCTTGTTCGTTGGGACAGGGTCTTTCATTGGAGTAGAGCTCACTGACTCAGCCAGGCTGGCTGGCCGGCAAGTCCTGGGGACCTGCCTATCTTCCCATCTCCCCCTAGCATTGGGATTACAAGTTTGAGTCCCATGCCTAGCACTTTTTAGGTAAGTTCAGGTCCTTAGGCTTGTGCAGCAAGTAGGTTACAGCTGAGGTACCTCCTCATCCATCCGCTGCTTTGATTCTTTACTACCATATTCCAGTTCTCTGTGGTAACCAACAGCTCTTGGAAAGTGGGCAGAATTTGGTCTGTAGTCTAGGATCTCAAGCAAATTTAGTAGGTCTTTATGGCTTTCACCGTTCAGCTACTCCATAACAATCTATCACATTTGTCTTTGGTGGGTCAATGTGGGGCTTTGCTTCAGGGCTACTGGCCATGCAGGCACACCAGCAGTTAACTCAACTCTACACCCTTGTCTCCAATGAAGTGTAAAACTGTACTAAAAATGAAACAGCATACAGGGCTGGAGAGATGGCTCAGCAGTTAAGTATGTGGGTTGCTCCTGCAGAGGACAGAGTTTGGTTCCAAGCACTCAAGTTGGGTAGCTCACAACCACCAGTAACTCAATTCCAGGGGATCCAATGTCCTCTTCTAGATTCCTTGGGTGCCTACGCTCACATGTGTACAAACCCACATATAGACAGACACACGGACATAATTCTAAAAAGTCAATCTTTTTTAGAAAAGGAACAGTGTAGAAATGCCAGAAAAGTCAGCACAACACACGTCCTTCACAGTTTATTGGGATATCGTCTTTTAAGATGGAGAGGGCATAGGACGTTTTCCCAAGTTTAAAAAATTACAACATTTCACCGGGCGTGGTATAGAAGTAGTCAGTTTGAATACAAAACAGCTGATGAAAAACAGTCTGGTGCTCAACCTTGAAAACTGGTGTAGAGTTAAATAGGTTCCCACAGGCTTCATTCACCTTTTATAAAAAGGAGTACATATGTTTATTCATAAACATAGTGTGTGTGGCCAGGACCTCCAGCAATACATGCTGTCTGTTTTCTCCTTATTTATATTTTACTTCTTGTTTGTGGTTTTGTTTGTTTTGTTTTTGTTTTTATGAGACAGGGCCTCCCTGTCACTATATAGTGAGTTCCAGGCTAGCCCTAGCTGGCCTGGATCTTCTAGAGATCTGCCTCCTCTGCCTCCCAAGTTCTGGGGTTAAAGGTATGAACCCCCACACCCACCATGTCTCATTTCTGAATGGATATATTTAGTTCTTTCTTTGTCCCTTACTTTGTTGCATCCAATATCAAGAATTAGTAAGCCCCCCCCAAAAAATTATAAAGGCCTTTTGCCTATAAGTGGGATATATGTAAGGAGAAAGGCAGTAAGTCCCTGTTGTCGAAGACCTGCTGTGAGCATGAAAAAATGTTATGAGATGTCACTTGCTAGCGTACAACTGGCCTCTGAAATGCCAGAGAGCGTTACCAAAGGCCACTAAAACAATATAGCAAAGTATTGGTCTCCTTGAGACAAACAAGACTCCTCCATCAGTATCAGCTACACCTCAACAGCCTGGAGATACTGTGCAACAGTGGCAGCCATGTGTCTATATATATATCCCAAATCTAATTGGCTATTAGCTCTCTCCTTGGAGGAATAACTCACAGCAGATGCCACAAGTTTATGTCTTCTAGTGGTTAGGAGATGTTATAAGCCACAATAAGAACTTGTCACCCTTTATAGAGAAACCACAGTTTGTGGATTAGCATAACATCCAAGCATCTGTGTCTATGCTCACAGCTTAGCTTGCCATAATAATTAGTACTGCTTAAATGCCTGTACATCCAATTGCTTGTACTTTGTTAGTATGACTAAAAAGGTATCACTGGATAAGCTGTCAACCCATGAAGGGAAACAACCTGAACAGACTAGAGTCCAAAATGACAACTCCAAAGAAAGTAGACTGTTTTCTTCTCAGCCATTTGTGCCCCTTTCCCAAAGCCTAGGGAAGAAATTGCAGAATAGGAGGCATGGTAGAATGTAGGGCTGTGGAGAGATAGGGGTGAATCATGAGACTATAGCAATATAGCCTGGACTCCTAATTGATCAACATGTCTGTGCATACAAAGCATCACCAACTGGACTATGGGAACCATGGGTTGTTCAAAATTTGGACAAAGATACTTGCAAAATGCACCAATTACCTAATTGTATGGCAAACTGAGTAACATCAATGTTATCTGAAAACAACTGTGTTATTATATTGTAGATTCCCTTAAAAATAAACAAATAAAAGAGGAAAAAAAAGAATTAGTAAGCCTGTTATTAATACTTTCAATATGGATAAAAGAAAGCAGAAGTTATACTTTTATTTTAAAGGTAATATCACTATTCAAGCAGAAGCACTCATGGTAGTCTATTACCTACCTTGACTTTCTTCAGCCCTTCACAAGTCTCCTGTTGGGTGCAGCTCTTCAGTGATTCCTCCTCTTTGATCAGCCACGTTGTTATATCGTTGACAAACCTTTCTACTTGTGTACTTTGAGCCGTGAAATCCTTCAGGGTTAGTTTTGCTTCTTCAGTGATTTCTTTGGCGTGCTCCAGCTTCTGCCTCAAGTCTGCTTCTACAAACTAAATATAAAGTGAGATTTCATGAAAATCTGGGAGGACTGAAAGAACACTCATCCAGCAGGAATTCTGTTTATGTGAGATGCCATCAAGAACACATTAGCTTCACCATGGAAGCTGCTCCAATACTAATAGCCTTTCCCAGGATGGAAAACCAGGGAGTGCACATTGCCAAACATATCTAGTGACGGGTAAATGGGGAGCAGGGATGGGAGCTAAGCCTGGATGTTACAGTGTGGTTTTGAGCAAGGTTCCAGGGAAGACGTGATCACATCCTAAAAGCAAAGCTCGACCAACTCCCCCTTAATTCTCCATGTGGAACATGGCCTGCCTGCATGTAACCCATCGGAGGAACTCCACCATAGGATTTAATGAGAAAGTAATTTTATTGACCTGTCCCACTCTACCTGAAAGAGAAGCACTAGGGCTAGTTGTTTTCTTCTTTTGGGAGGAAGAATTTTAGGAAAGTTGCATTTTTATGGTCCCTAAGTTAATACAAGGACTTACAATTACTGTAAACTGCAAAAGAGGCTCAGCTCCACAACTCAAAGATCAGTGCTATTTGGGAAAATCTTCAAACATAGATTTTTGCTTTGGTCAACTCCTGGCTCGGAGCAGCACCAACCGGAAACCAAGAGCCCCTTTCCTCTTGCTTTCCTGAGTTTCTGTTCCTTTCTGGCACAGCTGTAGGCTCTGCAGGTTTCAACTGGCAGGAGGTGGGTAAGGGGTTCTGCTGCCTCTCGCAGTCCCACTTTGTCTCAGTCTATGGTCTTTAATTGTTGGGAGCTCCCAACTAAAGGTCCCTACATGTGCTTTGGGACTCTTTCTTGTCTCCACTCTGTCCTTCCTTGGCCCAAGGCATCTCACAATTTATCCTCCAGAGAGCCTTTTTAGGCAGCTTAGCACAGTGTCTTCACAGTGTGGGCTCATGGAGTAGTCACTTCTTCTCCTCTCATGGCTTACTTATGTGCCGAGACCACACTTTGCTAATCACCCCAACAGGCATTGAGATACAGAACAGCCATACATCAGGAGGCAGCCAACCTGCCTCTCCCAGGGTTGGGAACTAGACAATGCTGGTTGCCAAGTGTGGGGAACACAAGCTTTGCTCCAAATGGTGTCTCCAAAATGCTTCTTGTTATACCTGAGAAAAGTTAAGGCCACCTATACCTCTTCCTTGCTGATATGCATGCACATGTGCACAGCAGTGTGTGTAAGAATGAGAGAGAACAAGAGAGAATGAGCAAGAAAAAAAGGGAGAAAAAGAACAACAGTAACTTGTTCCCAAAATATTTGTTAAAATCTTCACTCTGCAATAGCCTAATTGTTGCCTGTTGACGCCCCAAGTTCAGGGACAGGTATGAGTGTTCCATCTTTTCAGTTCTGAACATCAGTGCCACCTCCTTTACTTCCAACATGTCCATACATGTCCATGATCAGTGCCAGGCATGATTGATCAACTTAGTGGGAAGCAGTATAGAGTATCCATGAAAGAAGCTGAAATAAACTGGGTAACGTCCACAGAATCCTTAGCCAGGAGCAGGTGAGGCTGGCAGTCACAGTAGACCTACCACACAGGATAATTCTAGTGCTCAGATGCTGGAGTAGCCCAGGCCTCCAGGCCAGCTCTGCTCCACCCTCTCTTGCCTCTGGGACGTCTACAAGTCCATGAAGGGACTCTAGTGGTGCTGACCCCCAGAGCCCAGTTGCTCAGTAAGTGAATTAGAAAATGATCAATAAGAACATCAAGATTAGCTGGGTGTGGTGGCCCACTCCTTTAATTCTAGCACTCAGGAGGCAGAAGTAGGCAAATCTCTCCAAAGCAACTTCCAGACCAGCCAGGTTTACATAGTAAGATTCTGTCTCACCCCAGACCCTCAAAAGAACATCAATATTCATGAAGGGGTTTCTCCTCCTGTCTAGACATAAAATGAACCATGAAACAAACAGGTTGGTAATGCTCCCAAAATTCAGTAAGGAAATAAAAACTACTCTAATGAAGATGATGACTTCCGAGTTGTAAATTTGCTATTAATATATGAATTATATCAATATTAATATTTGACCCCTGCATATGGTAAAGCTCACATTTGTCTAGAAATATAGTGATGATAATAATATAGACACATATATATGCATACCTCTATGTGTACTTTTAATTTTGGAGTGAGCATATAAGCAATTGCCTACCATATGGTAGTTATTACAAAACTCGAGTGCTTACCTGAAGGTCTGTTGGTATTTCTGGAGTTTTCGTTAGGTCTTTAAGATCACTGACTTTGGAATGTAGTTCTTCCAATTTCAAAGCTTTGTTTTTCACTTCAGACTACAAAAATGGAGATAAAGATGGAAAAGCATAACTAATCCAAAGCATTGACAAGCTACACTTGACATTTCATACTGAGTGCTGACTGTCAAGACACCAACTTTGAGCGGTATTTAGAAAATCTGCTTCACTTTCTTATGAAGATGGAAAATGTTACCATCAAAGTTCACTTGGAGTGTGAGGGAATATGAGGATCATTCTTTGTTCCCACCCTCTTTTTTAAAAAAAAGGAAATTTGGAAAAAATGAGCCACTGACCAAAAGAGTTTAGTCAGTGAAGATTTCCAACAGGCTGTCATTTATTCATTAGAAGAATTATTACCAGTAACTATGGCAACATTGATGTCTTGCAGAGGCATTTTAAAACAAATATACATCAAGAGTGCTCAGTATACACAGTAGACACCACACAAAGGAGAAGAGACACTTTAAACAGGACCTGAAGCAGAAGTCAGATCAATTAGAACATTGGCATTTGATATTTTATTCTTTATTTTTTTGCACCAACAATAAAATACAAAAGAGCAATTATTATTGTGCAGAAATGCTTGTAAACTTCAAAGCTATTTTGAGGCACAAAAGAATGTTTAATAAATGATCCCTTTCAACTTGAAGAAAATGGAATTTAGTATTTTGTGACCACACAAGTTCCTAATGGTTTGAGCTTAGGAAGTAATTCACTGTAAGATGTGGAACTGACTGCCAGGCCTGGTGGCCTTTTGTAGAGCCAGTTGGACAGTTAGAGAATCTCATCTACTGATCTGCACTCATTTGGAGCACAGAGGCAGGAAGGCACTGCCATGGTGGGATGGTCCCAGGGCACTGATTTATTAACCAGCCAGTAACTAAAATCTTATCTCTGGAGACTGAGCCTGGCCACACTGACTGCAGGTCCAAGGCGCACAGACCCTGGAGTTTCTGAGGTCAGCAAAAGCAGGCTGGCTTGACAGCTGCCTCTTCCATTAAACCACCGCTGTCAGCTCTGGGTGTGATGTCACGACACCCATGGAACAGGTAGACGCACAGCAAAGTAATACCATACCATGCATGGCCAATGTCTATGGGGCAGACAGAACAGATATCAACAACCTAAGAGCCTGTCTTATGTAATGATCCTTCCACCTCAGCCTGCAGAGTGCAGATTGCAGGTGAGTGCCATCAGACCCAGGAAAAAATGATAAACTTTGAGTAGTCACTAACTTTGCTTTAATTTTTAAAATTTACTTATTTTTATTTTATTTATAGGAGTGTTTTGCCCACATGTATGCAAGTGCACCACACAAGTGAAATGCCCACATAGGCCAGAGGGTGTCAGATCCCCTGGAACTTGACCTAAGGATAGTTATTAGGAGCCCTGTCAATGCTGGGAACCAAACCCAAGTCCTCTACAAGAGCAGTCAGTGCTCTTAACTGTTGAGTCATCTCTCCACCCTCTCTTTAACTTTGTTTTTAATAGAATTTATTTAACTGTACATTGACTTACAATTAGGTGTCTTAAGACTTTTTAACTTCTTAAATTATGTGTGTGTATGTTTGTGTGTGTGTGTGTGTGTGTGTGTGTCTATGTATAGGTGTGTGCATGTGAGTCCAGGTACTCATGGAGGCCAAAGGCTTTGGATTCTGCTGGAGCTAGAGTTACAGAGAGCTGTGAGCTGCTCAGCATGGGTCCTGGAATCAAAACTGGATTTTGAGATGGCAGATCTAGTCCTTTGAAATAATAACATGTGCTCTGAACCACTGAGACCTCTCTATATAACATCCCTATAATTTAGGTTTTGAAAAATGGTTGCGTTTAATGATGGCTTACAAAATTCCTGAAAATTTAGCAATCACCTTCTGTGAGCCAGAAGGTGATTGGATCTAGCACAGAGAACTATATGAGCTATAAAATTAATATAGCATCACGATAACAAATAAAAGGTACAATTTTCTTCATTTCTGACAGAAAAAGTTTAGTCTGTATAGTTTTTTTGAGTTCTGAGTGCCCTTAGAAATCAGAATTACATTATAAAGTCTCTCATACACTTTGAAATTCAGAGACTATTAAGTAACTTAGGCAATATGGTTAAATACAGTTAAATCATTTATTTCCTTATCTGTTAAGCTCTGTGATTGTGCCAGGTACAGGACTTGCTGGGCACCAGGGTCACAGTGGTAATAAACTCTTCTCTTACCAAGAAGATACATTATGCACTCTGTGGAAAAGCAATTTCCGCTCAAGCCATTTCCCCTTGCCCTGCTTAATTATTTAATCATGGGCTAATTATCACTGGATTTTTTTGAGTGTATGCACTTGTATATATGTGATTGTATTGTGTAGGCACATGTGTGAGAATAAATACACATGCGTGTACCTGTGTGTGGAGGCCAGAGGACAATGTCCCATGTCCTCCTCAAGAATTTCCCACCTTCTGTTTTGAGGCAGGGTCTCTCACTTGAACTCAGAGCTCCTACGTTCAGGTACTCCAGTGAGCCAGCTTGCTCCAGAGAGTCCTTGCCTCTCCTTCCCATGTGATGAGGTTACAGTCAGACCACCACATTCACAGCCATTACTTTATCCTCTGAACCAACTCCTCAGCCCACTGTTGGACATTTTATCTCTAATATGTTGTACTCTATAGTATATCATATTATATATATATATATATATATATATATATATATATATATACATATCTATATATATTTCCATGAGTACAGAAAACTTTGCTTTATTATTATGTCTAAAATAGTGCCTCACATATTATAGGCATTTTTAAAGACTTTCATGGGAATCATTTAAAAATTGAATGCAATAGGTGGCTGGAGAGATGGCCAGCAGTCCAAGAGCACTGGCTGCTCCTTGCAGAGGACCCAGGTTGATTTCTAGCACCCACATGGTTGGTCTCCCAATCTATCTATGTAAACTCCAGTCTTCCAGGAGATCTGATTGCCCTCTTCTGCCTCTTCAGGCTACTGCATTACTGTTGGATATAGATTTATATGACAGACACATATTTACAAATGATTAAATGCATCTGTTTTCAAAAAATAAGGCGACTTGTGGTTGGAGAGATGGCTCAGCAGTTACGAGCCACTGATTGTCTCTTACAGAGGACTCAGGTTTTATTCTTAGCACCCACATGGCAGCTAAACAAATCATCTGTAACTCCAGTTCAAATGGATCTGACACCATCTTCTGACCTCCGAAGGCACTGCAGCACACAGCTGCACTTACATACAAGCAGACCTCTACTACACTTACAACAGCTAAAATTAAGGCCGTGCGTCTGTGCGGCACAAAAAAAAAACACAGACGACCTAATTTGAAAAAAAGTGCAATAAATTGAACTTAAGTAGCTTATAACAAAATAAATTAGGGACTACAACTTCAAAAGAGGTAAGGCACATTCTAAGCTTTAATTCTCTCGGGTGCTGTACAGGAAAGGGGGAAGAGGGACACCCAACAGCATCAGAGCACATCGGACCATACTCACAAGTACTTTTCGATTAAAAAAAAAAAAAAGAACAGAAGCGTACAGAACACTTCCTGTTTGCTTTTGAAAAAGAACGTACTATGTTCTCAGAAGAATGGGATATTATATGAACTTTTATTTTCTACTAATATTTGTGGGTAAAGAGCCTATTGTGGTTCGTGATATGAGAACAATGTACCACTAGGTCATCCCTTTAACCTCTTGCATCGCAGGTGGTGGTGCTGTTTGGAAGGTCATGGAAAGCAGTATGGAGCCCCTTCGGCGCACTGCTGGACCAAAAACTTCCTCTTTCAGTTCGCTCTCCTCCTCTACTCTCTCTCTCTCTCTCTCTCTCTCTCTCTCCTCCTCCTCCTCCTCCTCCTCCTCCTCTTCCTCCTCTTCCTCCTCCTCCTTCTTCTCCCCCTCTTTCCTTTGTGCAGACAAATGTGATCATCCCACCTTGGGCACCTGCACCAAGCTCTCTTCATGCTGATGACTCTATCCTCTCTACAAGCCCATATAAACCTTTTTTCCACAAAGTTGCTTTGTGTTGGGGTATTCTTACAGCAGCAGAAAGTGACTAATGAAAGCTCCGATCATGAAATTATTAAAATTAAAAAGCACAACTAGAGTCTATTCAATTTTTAAATTGATATCATGGGGCTGGAGAGATGATTCAGCGATTAAGAGCATTGACTGCTCTTGCAGAGGACCCGGGTTCGATTCCCAGCACCCACATGGTGGCTAAGAACCATCTTTAACTCCAGTTCCAGGGGAATCCAACGCCCTCTTCTGACCTCCAAGGCATTGCACAACATGGGCGCACCAACCTACATGCAGACACTATACTCATACACATAAAAAATAATAAATAAATAAATAAAATTTAAAAATTGTTATCAGAAAGTAGCTGAGATGTCCCACCATGTCCTCCTGTAGCTGCAGTCAGTTACCTCAAATTCTTTCAGGAATTCTTCAGCTTGGAGGCTGTCGTTGAGGTTGCTGATATTTTCTGCCAGCTGTGGGAAGGAGTTGTTTGACCATCCATCAATCTCCTCTTTACTTGAAAGGACATCATTCCAGATGGACAGGCTCACTCTCAGCCTATCCATGTTTTCTTCAATTTTCTCTGAAACCTGAGTTAGAAAATAGAAGGCATCAGCAGTATGAGGCTCTAGAACACTCACTCTCTTGTCAATGCTATTGTGATGAGAAAAAGTATTTTCCAACTGACAAAGTTTAAAAAATATATATTGCATGTTAATTAGTGCACCTGATTAAATGTTGACCAAAAATTATATCCATAAATGGGACAGTTGTTTTAATTTCTGAGACATTCACTTTTCATTTATAAATTAGGATGCTAATGACAAAAGGTATGTTGGAGGGAAGATGAATTGTAGAGAACTGAGGTCTCTGCAGAGTAGGATTGTATTTACCGTCAAAATAACACAGTAAGTACTTTTATTTGTAACGCTGAGGTACAGGGAATGGTATCAACTAGATTTTGACACATCTGTAATATAAGAAAATACATATATCTACCCTTGAGGCTGGTGAGGGACAAAACTAAAATCTAAAGATGTAAGGTCCAAGTTTGATGTTCTTTGTTGAAAATCTGTAGTCTCATCACTTTATTATTTATTATGATTTTCTGTTCTATAGCATGTTGTTCTAATTTTATCCATAATTCTAGTATTTTGAGAAAGAGTCTAAGTTTTTATGATTGAAGTTATCAGGTGAAATTCCAGAAGTCTGTTAGTAAGTTGTAACAGAATAACTGAAATAATTTTTACTATCTCTAAACATTATGGAAAGATTATTTTTCTTCACTTTGGAGTTACAACTGAAAATGCAAACTGAAATTCACATCGGTGAATAATCATTCAGTTTGACTGAGGAACGTGTATGAGCTGCTCACGGACTCCAGGGGGTGCTCTTACATCCAGCCACTTGTCCACTGTGCTCTCCATGTCTCTCTTCACCAAGCTGAAATCACTGCTGTGGATTTTTTTCAGTTCAGATAACAGTTGTTTGCCTTTGCTGGTAAAACTGTCCAAATCTTTCTGTTTAGAATTCATCTCACTCTTGGCAGTTTCATGCTGTGGATGTGAATGTAAAACAACCACGAATAAGGGATTAAAACCATTTGCCTCTAAAAAATTTATGTTTGGCTTTATGTAAACATTAATGATAATATGTATTTACGTATATGCATTTATATATACATATATCCATATACTACATATATACGTATATGTTATATTACTTTTCTTGAATTATGAGAAACTTAGGATATAATTATTCTTTTTTTTTTTTTCGGTTTTTTTGAGACAGGTTTCCCTTTAGCCTCAGCTGGCCTGGGCTTGCTATAAGAGACCAGGCTGGCTTTGAACTTACAGAATCCACCTGCCTCTGCCTCCTAGGGGCGGGGAATTAAGGGTCTCACCATGCCTGGTTGGATATAATTATTCTTAGGAATAAAAAAGAGCTGTTAGCAGGAATTAGCCAGATGTAAATGTACTAACAGGAATAGTTGTGCAGAGGATTGCTTTAAGAGTACAAACACAGACTACTTAAATAAATGCACTTGAGTTTTACCTTGGCCAAAGCACACTTAAGGTCCTCCTGGTCCTTGATAGTCGCTCTCATCACAATGACATTGCTAGAATTTTCCAGAACTTTACACACAGCTGACTTCAAGTTCTGATATTCTCTTATCAAATCAATAAGCCCACAGCACTGACCCTGGCGTAAAAAATTAAAGAAAATATCTCACTAGGACCTTGTGTCAGAAAGGGGAAGAATTCTCTGAAATAGGACTGGATACATCACCAAGTGAGTGTATTTACAGATGGGCACTGAGGCCAAGACAAAGTCACATTCTTCCTGCAGAGGTCAAAGGATGCTGCTGGCTTGGCTAATGCTACTAATTCAAGCTCCAGCGTGTGTCACCAACTCAGACTTACTTAGTGGAGTCAAGCAAATGTTGTTGTTTCCAAAATGGCTTTTCATGCTGCTTAAGTTTCATGATGCTGTATGTGGGTAGTGGGGGGGGGAAAGAAATGAAGCCAAACCAAGGCAAACAAAACCCACAACTAAATCTTAAAGCACATGAGCCATTTTTCCTCTTCTAATTGAATGTAATAACTTTTCACTGATATGAACTTCCGAAATTGATCACAAAAGAAGTAGCTTGGGTCCAATAATGCATGGCAATCAGTCAAGCTAGGAATTTTTATCATTAAAATTTTTCATGGAACACATGTGTATGCACTTGGCCAAATTTAGGTAAAATGACAATTCATTTACATGATTATCTATAGGAGAAAAGACAAAAAATTGATCTGAATGATAAAAATTTGTTCACTGCTGAATCAGTTCTGATTACAATTTTTGTAGTTGAATACTTGTACATTTCTAGAATAATGCAGCCAGTATTTAAATGTTTATGTGACGTGGTCATGATTTTAAAACCCAGCATTATATCGCTGCTCTTAATTTTATGATCAAGCTCATGTCCAGATGTTAGGGGTTTTTTAAAACTTTACTTTTTTTTTTTTTTTTTTTTTTTTTCAGTCTTTGTCGAGACAGGGTTCTCCGTTAGTAGGCCCCAGCTGTCCTGAATTCTCTCGTAGACCAGGCTGGCCTTGAACTCACAAAGACCGCCGCGCCTCTCGCCTCCCAAGTGCTAGGATTAAAGGCATGCACCACCACGCCCAGCCAAAAAAAATTTTTTTATTTATCTCTGTATGTGTATCAATGTACTGTCTGCATGCAAGTCTGTGCACCCGTGTTGTGCAATGCCGCGGAGGTCAGAAGAGGGTGTCGGATTCCCCTGGAACTGGAGTTCTCCTGGAATTGGAGTTTCAGACGGTTCTCAGCCGCCATGTGGGTGCTGGGGATCGAACCCGGGTCCTCTGTAAGAGCGGTCGGCGCTCTTAACCGCCAGGCCATCTCTCCAGCCCCTGAAGCTTGCTTCTTTACAATGCAGATGGATAGCCAAATGTTCTAGCATCATTCATTAAAGAGAATCCCTCCAAATCTCCTCTGCAACATTATCAAAATCAACTGACTACATGTAAATGGGTGCGTTTCTGGATCCTTAGTTATCCTTCACCTACCTAAAGGCTAGGGATCCAGGCAATGTGAGTCCTGCAATTCTTTGTCAAAAATTAAAAACAGCTGGTTATGTATGTGTATGCATTCATGTCCATATATGTATACACAGTGTATATATTTGCATATGTATTTGGAAGCTAGAGGTAGAGGAGAATGCTGGACACTTTTCTCAATTACTCTCCACCTTATTCTTTAGATAGGGTCTCTCACTGAACCTGGAGCTTGACTGGCTAGCCAGTCTAGGGATCCTCCTATCTCTGCCTCCCCAATGCAGAGATTACAGGCACACATCATCACACTCAGCTTGTATGGGGTGCTGAGGATTGAACACAGGTACATGAGCATGCTTGCACAGCAAATACTACCCACTGAGCCATCTCCCTAGCCTCTTTGCTTCAAAATCTTACTGACTGCTTTAGTTTTTTTTCTTTCTTTTTTTTTTTTTTTCTTTTTGAGAAAGGGTCTCCCTTTTGTCCCAGATGGTCTGGAGCCCGCTATGTAGACCTGGCTGGCCTTGAACTCACAGAGATCCACCTGACCTCTGCCTCCTGAGTGCTGAGATTAGAGGTGTGCACCACCATGCCTGGTGGTCATTTGTTTTTACATATAAAATTTAGACAGTGAACTTCTGCACCCCCAAATTCAAAAAAGACTGAGAAAAAGATGGCAGAATGCATGAATGCTGGTGGGGGGGGGCAGGGAGGAGGGAGTGGGTTTAGATTTGATTAAGAAATCTTATATGACATACACAAAACCGCAATAAAAAATAGAGTTGGTTTGTTAATTTCTACAAAAACTCTGTAGGAGATTTGATTGGGATTATACTCATGTAAAAATACCTTAATAGTAACTACAACAGCAACAATAAAACAACAAGTAGTTCATCAAAGACAATATATACAGATGGCTGGAGGGATGGCTCAGCAGTTAAGAACACTTGCTGTTCTTCCAGAGGACCCAGGTTTGAATCCTAGCACCACATGGTGGTTAACAAACATCCATAACTCCAGTTCCAGGTGATCCAATTCCCTCTTCTGGTCTCTGTGGCATTGCACAAGACTTTCATACATGCAGGCAAAACACTCATACAAATAAAACAAAAATAATAAAATATTAAAAAAGTATACACACATTATTATTAGTTATCAAGGAAATACAACTTAAAATCACAACTAAATACCTCTATATGTCTGTTAGAATGGCAAGGAACCAAATGTACAAAAACATGACAATAGCAAGTGTTAGAAATAATGTACCTCTGTTGGCATTCTCGAGTCTGACTGGTATGAGGGGAAGCTGGCATACACACCTTTTGGGAATAATTTGCTTCTTATATAGTTAAACATATACTTACATGCAACTCAGGGTCTTCCTTTCCAATATTCACCCAAGTGGAAGAAAAACTTACATACACAAATCCCATGAATGTGAATGCTTAAAGATGTTTCATTTGTAATCATCCAAAATAGAAAGACCCCATTTGTCCATCAGTTAGTGGATAGATTAACTATAATACCTTCATTCAGTGGAATTTACAACTATAAACATTAAAAATGAACTACCAATACATGAAACAACTCCATTATGCTAATTTTAAAAATGCCAGAGTCTAAAGATTATATTCCCTGTGACTGTGAAAAAAGACTAAACTACAGATACAGGAAAGTGATCAAAACTTGCCAAGAACAGTGCTGAAGAAGAGAGATGGACCACAGTGAGATACAGGGAAATTCATCCCGCGTTAGAACTGTTGTCATGAAATTTGATAGTTATGATCATTATGCTACTGTATGAATTTGTCAAAGCTCATAGAATTCTATAGGGAGAGAAGAGAGAATTTTACTGTATTTAAAATACACTTCAGTTAAGAGTAATGTAACAAAAGAACCAAAGTTAAAATTTTCATTGTAACATTTTAATGGCTGATAATTATTGCTTTAAAAATACTTTTATTATTATTAAATTTTATTTAATTTTTAAAAAATTTATTATTAATTTTTTTGGTCTTTTTGAGACAGGGTCTCCCTGTAGCCCCAGGGAGTCTGGGGACTGGAACTCTATGCAGACCAGGGAGGCCATCTGCCTCTGCCTCCCAAGAGCTGGTATTAAAGGCATGCACCACCGCTCCTGGCTATTTTTATTTAATGTATACACATTAAATAAATAAATAAATAATAAATAAATACGAGTGTATTGTCTGCATGCATGTAAGTGCACTTGTGTTGCGCAATGACTGTGGAGGTGAGAAGAAGGCATTGGATCCCTTGGAACTGGAGTTTTAGACAGTTGTTAGCTAACATGTGTGTGCTGGAAACTGCCCCGGGTCCTCTGCAAGAGCAGTGAGTGATCTTAACTGCTGAGCCATCCCTCCAGCCCTGTAATCTCACATGTAATTATGACTCCAAGAGAACCATCTTAACAAGTTCTATAGGATCAAGATTTTAATGTTGCTGACAGGATTTAGGATACGTATGATGGTAGAGCTCTGGAGATGTGGGTCATGTTTTCAAAAAGCAACAGGCAACTGACTTTGAATGTCTCAAAATTACTTGGAAGCTTTAGCACAAAATCAAGATGTTTCTTACTTTTCATGAATAAGCTTTTTCACATCATCCCAGGCAACTTCCAGGCGGTTTACTTCCCTGTCGACTTCAGGAGCTAAAGTTACATCCTTCTGGGCAATTTGTTTTGCTTTGTCTTTCAGCCAACAGAACTCATGTTCATGGGAATTCAATTCATCCTCTAGCTGGTTAAACACTCTTAACCTGTAAATTCAAATGTTAGTTTAGGTTACATCTATTAAAGTGATGATCTGAGACTCCCTCTCCACAAGTGCATGAATTCAGAAAGCTCACAGTAACATAGCTAGAAAAAAAATGGGAAGGGGGAGTCATTTTAAAATAGCGTCTCCCAGGAGCCCCAGCTGGCCTGGAACTCACTATGTAGACAAGGCTGACCTTGATCTTATAGAAATCTGCCTTTGTCTGCCTCCTGAGTATTAGGATTAAAGGCATGTACCACCATACCTGGCTTAGAAAAACTTTTAACACACAAACTAAACTAATTCATATCAGCTGACAAAGAGCCTTTTAAAGTTACTTTTGCAAAATGATTATGCCTCAGAAAATATTAAAAAATTACACTTCATCCTTTTATTGAGATATTTACTCTTTCCTTTTTGCTTTGGTGATAAAATATTTCTAAGAAGAAGGCTCATTTTATAGGTCAAGTAGGTGAAGAGATCCACCTTGCTTTGCAAGGCCACTTATAAGAAATCTAAGTTCTGAGATCCAGTTTACATAATTATATGTCAGGATGATGGTTGCTGCAAATTCAAACTTTATGAAAAACAGCTACTTTTGAAACCCAAATTATCTCCTTTAAAGGAGAAATTATTTCGAGAAAATTATTGTGGTTTATGGTGTCCCTAATCTACAAATATGTGAGCATCTGTGCATCGTGGCCACATGGAGCAGCCACATACTACCCATGCCTGGTCCAGTGCTATAGTGTAAGGTGAGTCCACACTCAGTATCCCATCCCATTTCAGGAATGAACTGGCTGCAGGCAGCCGTCTCATGATCTCTATTTTACAAAACTGGTGTAAAGTGCCTACAGCAGCACAGGGAAGCTGCCGTTTGGCTGTGATTAATAAATGCAGAAATTCGTTGCAACATTTTGTCATTCAATGTGTGCTCTCAGTGGACTGGAGTAGCTGATAGGAGTTAAACGTTGGTGAGACCCATTTGTCTCAGCTGACTCGCTTCAGTTTAGAGTATGTCAAATTAAGTGTGTGTGTGTGTGTGTGTGTGTGTGTGTGTGTGTGTGTGTGTGTGTGTGTCTATGTGTGGCCTCCTGTGGAGGCCAGAAGAGGGTGCTGATTCCCCTGGAGCTGGAGTTACAGGTGGCTGTGAGCCACCTGATGTAGGTGCTGGGAACTGAACTGGGGTCTTCTGCAAGAGCTGTAAGAATTCTTTTTTTTTTTTTTTTGGTCTTTTTGAGACAGGGTCTCCCTGTAGCCCCAGCTGCCCTGGAACTCACTCTGTAGACCAGGCTGGCCTTGAACTCACAAAGATCTGCCTGCCTCTGGTTCCTCAGTGCTAGGACTAAAGGCGTGGGCTACCACGCCTGGTGCTAGAGCTGTATGCATTCTTAACTGCTAGGCCATTTCTCCAGGCACTGGCTTCAGTTTAAATGAATAAACACAGACTCACATGGCCAGCTGTCACTCTCTGCAAAGAAGAAAACATTTCACCCATTTTTTCTCCTCCATCTACTCTCAAACAATGAGCTTGCTCCAGTTTTAACCTAAGCATTAATAACCTCTTCAGAGGGAGGAGAGTTCTCCACACATCTGTTTGTATCTCTGTCTACATTCTTGTTAAAGATGAGTCTTTCCCCTCCTGGTAAGAAATTGCTTGTAAATTGGTAAAATGTTCTGCAGGCTATCCTGTAGATATTTCAGAAGGGCTCTTACATTTGCCTTAGGAAAATCCTTAAAGAAACCAAAAAAACTTGTTAATACTTGCCTAGTGTCAAATTATTTTTATCTGGGGGGGGGCACTTAGGGACCTGGTAAAGCTTTGCATAAAAGTTAATTTCAGAACAAACAGAAAATAGAGGAGCCATCGATGCCCATCCATTTCCGACCTCTGCTGCAGGGCCTGGCGGGTGGGTTCTTGCAGCCGCTCCCGGTCGGTCCTTTCTTCGATGTCCTCGATGCTTCTCAGGAGTTCTTCTCTCTGCTCTTGGAACGCTTTTTTCAACACTGCCAGGGCATCCGCCTCAGTCTGCTTGGTTCCTAGAAGGTTCTGGATCCGCTCCACTTCTGCACAGAGCTGGTCAGCAGTGGCTCTGCACGAAGTCCTTTGCTCCGTGCTCTTGCTTTTCAGGTGATACTGGGCTTTGGTAAGGAGGCCGTCGAGACCAATGGCACTGGATTCTAATATCTTCACATCTTGAACTGCATCATTCAGGTCTTTTTTCAACGACTCTGACTGCTTCTTGTTCATGCTGCTCGCTCCTTCTACGGCTTGCCTGAGGCCATGGAGAAGCGTGGACAGTGAAGCCTGGCTGGAGAGGAATTCTGCTAGTTGAGACAGAGCTAACTTCCGCCTCCCCACGACCTGGCTGGCCTCCTCAAAGAGCTGGAAGCAGTCATCTGCCTTGCTCTGGAGGAGATGGAAGTCCTCAGCTCGGCCCAGCGACTGCAGCTTTGTTAAGTGACCTTGGAGACTCTGCAGTTCTCCCTTTTTGTTTTCTATCTCTGCCACGTGGTCCTGGAAAGGAAGAGGGTCATTGATTCTCAGATACAACAATTGGGACAGAGATAAGCCAGGACTTTTGATGTCAAGATAGATATTAAATGCATGGATAGCTTAGTATTTATTTATAATTTTTATCTTTTGCTTATTTGTGTGTATTGTGCACACATGCTCATGTCTGGATGCATGTTTGTGTACATACATGTGGAGACTAGAGGTCAAGGTTGGGTGTCTTCCTCCATTGCTCTGTACCTCAGGGTCTCTCAGTGAATCTGAAGGTCATTCATTCAGCTAGACTGGCTGGCCAATATGCCCCAGGGAGAGCCGGGATTGCAGGCACACAGCACTATCTATGTCTGACTTTTTTTTGTTTTCTTTTTATTTGGTCTTTTTAAGACAGGGTCTCCCTGTAGCCCCAGCTGTCCTGGAACTCACTCTGTAGACCAGGCTGGCCTTGAACTCACAAAGATCCCTCTGCCTCTGATGTCTGATGTTTTTGAACATGGCTGCTGGAGACCAGACTCTGGTCTTTGCATTATACTGACGGAGGCATCTCCTGAGCCTCTATGGTGAACCTTTCAGAAGCACTCAGAAAGCTTTCCATTTTGCTCATTTGCACATTTCATATAGAACACAACTCTGATTGAATTATTTTCTAATCAGGGCTGTGTTTTTAAAAATATTTTTATTGTATGTATTTTATTGCATTTCATACAGCATTTCTCAATCCAATTTAGACCCATTCCCATTTCCATGCCCCCCCCCACACCTGAGTTCATGCATTCTGGCATACATGTCTTGCATCTTTTCCCCAGTCTTTTTAAGTTCTTTTTTTATGGAGAGGTTTATTGTTTGGGGCAGAAGTTTACTGTTTCAGTCAGTTCTTTGTCCCAGGCCTTTTGTTGTTGCTATTCCCTCCAATTTGTATTGCTCCAAAATATGCATCTATATTTATGTCACACATATACCATACTTATGACATCTAAAAATAAACTGTATGGTAAACCCAACACAACCATCCCTCCATAAACCAAGGAGAAATCAGGGCTGTATTTTATTTGAGACAAATGTATAGGAAACTTGACTAGCTTACAATAAGTCATGTTTAAAATCCAACAGAAAATTGCCAATAATTTGAGCATGGTTCCCATTAAAAAGACATTCTGACCCAACAATCTTAAACTTGACCTTAATGGCTTTAGAGTCTTCAGTCTGACTATTAACCTTTGCATAGCTTCTTCCTCACTCCCTAAACTCCTCTTTGCTCCAGGCCTCCACTCTAGAAAGTGTCCCCAAGTAAATCCAATCTCTCTGTCCCTTTGAAATGTAAATCTTTTGAGAGCCCCAGGTTTTGTGAGATAGTCTCTTTGGAGCATAAGACATTTTCAGCAGTGTCTTCCTCCAAAATGTAAAACTGCTTCCTGTCCAGAAGACTAGAAATTGGCTTTTTCTTTTCTTGGAAGTAAGGTAAAAGCCCAACATAGGATGAACACTCAGTAAATATCAAATGCTTTGTCATTAAATATTTTATGTGTGTATTTTTTAGTTTTGCTCCACTATCCTAGTACTTAATGTTCAATACCTGATTTTTAATTAGTTTATGATACCAGGGTAGATTTTATGGAGAATTGACAAATAATAGAAATAGAAATAAGACAAAAGTTTTAAACCACCTTCACACTAAGTAATTAATTTTTTTTTTTTTTTTGGTCTTTTTGAGACAGGGTCTCCCTGTAGTCCCAGCTGTCCTGGAATTCACTCTGTAGACCAGGCTGGCTTTGAACTCACAAAGATCCACCTACCTTTGCCTCCCAAGTGTTAGGATTAAAGACGTGCGCCACCACGCCCGGCTAGTAGTTAATTTTTTTTTTTAATGAGCTTTTAAAGTATTGGAATTGGTATTAGTTTTGAATTTTGGAACAAAACAAACTAGAAAGCTTACATATGGACAGTCTTAGCACTTTAGTCTACAAATTCCTGGCCCACAAGGGAACAGGTCTTACTGAGTTATCAACCTTTTTACCCGTATGTTTAATCATTAAATCATCTTCTTATGAATAAGAGGTTAAATTGCTGCCAAGTAAGGTTTGAAGTGGTGCATCCTTTTGAACTCAAGAACTCTGTTTTCTGAATAAATATGTCTTCAGCCATGAGAGAAACACTTTACCTTGTGCCGAGCAAGAGCCACTTGATGGTCCATTAAGCTTATCTCTGAAGTGGTTTGTAATTCACCAAGAAACAGCTTGATCCAGACAGAGAAGGAAAGCAGCAGCTCATCAAATTGCTGGTGCTCAGCCACAACGGATTGAAGGAAATTAATCCTACATGGAGAAAGGGGTCTTAAATGTCTCAGCATTGAACAGAATGCGTTTATGGTTTATTTTGGGAAAAGAGACTTCCCCAGAACAAAATGAAGAATTTATACATGGACAAGGCAGGGCTCTGGATATACCCAGTTTCCCAAACCCTGCTCTCCTCACAATTTGGATAATGAAGATTACCACCGCCCACTCCGATAGGCCATCCTCCCTCCCTTTGGGCTCTCCCATCCTGACTGAATATGGAACCTACTGTTCCAGCAGCAGTGTACATGTGTGGGATCACCACATGTACCTCTCCCAAGTCCTGTTCCTGCTCCCCGCAGCTCTTCATCCCTTGCCTGGGCCCCAGCAGCACCCTAAACTGACAGCCTGCTGTCTCTGCCTCCCTACTGTCCACTCTTGGGATCAGGGTTAGACACAATTTCTTGGTGTTAGATTCCTTGTCATGTTGCCACAATATTTCTTACTGCAATTAGGAAGACAAAACCTGTGATCCCCATACTGTGGACTACCAGCACCCTTCATAATCTCCTCTGTTCTCGCCTCATCTGAGACCGCCTGCCCACACTCCCGCTGATCTCTCTTGTACAGCATCCCAGTACATCTCTGCCTTAGAGCCTTGGACCATTTGCTTCCTCTGTCTGTGTTCTGGGTCTCCAGAGCTGCCTTAGTCTGACCACGGCACTCAGATGTTACAATGACTGGGCTCTCTGGAGCGCCCAGCCTGAAGACGCCCTGCTCTGTAGTGCTGGGCATCTGCCTCATTTTGTTATCATCTTACTTATGACCAGAACAGTCTTGTTTATTCACTTGTGTAATGATGTATTTATCTCCTCCAGCTCAGTCTTACCCCTCTTCCCATTCCACAAAAGCAAGAACTTTTGCTCACTACACCACCAGGAAGGAACTTGGGATACTGTCAGGGAACAATCGATGCTTATGCAGTAAATAAATTAGTTGATTAATAATAGGTGATTGTGGAATGGAATCTAAAACTGGGATTAAAAATATCAACCTTAGTTAAATATTAATAGTTATTGCAATGGTCTGTATTTAGAGTTCTACTTTTAAAGTGATTTTCATGTTGAATCCTTGTAAAATCTATACACCATCCTTAGGTTCTGGTTAGCTTGTCAACTTGACAACACCTGGAGTCAATTAAGAGAAAAAATGACTTATATTAAGGAATTGTAGAGATCAGACCAGCCTGTGGGCATGTCTGTGGGGGATTGTCTTGATTGTTCACTGATGTGGGTGGGCCAAGATCACTGTGGGTGGCAATTCTCTGGGCAGGTGGTCTGGGCATAGACGAAAGCTCGATAAGCACGAGCCTGTGAGCAAGCCAGCAAACAGCATGTTTCCACCATGCCATGCGCACCCCTCTCCTGGCTTTTTTCTTATGCCCACCCTAACTTGTAAAATACTTGGGGTCATGTTTTGTTTATCTTTAAGGCTCCAGCAGACAGTGTGTGATGCCTGGCATTAGGCAAGCATCCAATCAACATTGGTTGGTTGATTGAACAATGAAAGGATTAACAGCAGAATAAACATGAGCACTATGAAAGTGATCTCCACAGCTTAGAAACAGATTCATTCCAGAAACTCAATAGATACTTGCTGAGTGGGTGAACTTTTTAAATGGTCAGAGGTTTATGTGTATCCAGGCTCACATTGGTAATCAATACCAGTTAAAGAGATAATTTGTTCTTTTAATTAGAAAGGCACAAATGTCAATTATCAACCATCTACTTAATTAAGATTTAATCTATTTTCATCTCCACTGAATGTAATAGCAATGTCCTTTGGTCTCTTACAGAAGTCTATACTGGTGTGATGCAGAGTGACAGAGTAACAAACACGTTCTGTTGGGAAATACTACATGAGGCAACATTTTAGTTACTATTTTCTCCTGTATACAATAAACAATACAAATATTAGCAACCTACTTGATATCATGTATTTTACTTGGGTTCTGCATTTGTCCATATTGTAGGGCTAAATGTAAGCCAAAGCTCAGTAGCAATATTCATTTGAGCAATGTCCTTGATTCAAAATATGACAAAGTTTTCCTTTCTTTTTAATCATCCTGTCAACAACCAAGTTAATAAAGGCAAACACAACCTTGCTTCCCTGAAGCATAGCTCACCTTCAAGACACTGTGCGCCCTCTGAAAACAAATGAACCCTATTAGAAACCTTCTACTAAGAACCAACCTTTTGCTAATTATCTGTGGTAAGTCTCTCCATCTGTCATCCAACTGCTCTAGGTGAAGTTTCATCATCTTCACGTCGTCTTTGGAGGCCACTGAGAACAGAGACTCCTTTAGTTGCAGAAGATTGCTGTAGCATGAAGCCTGGGACACAACTTCATCTTGCAATCCCTGAAGAACAAACAGAACACAAGATGGGCTTCACCTTACAGGCTTTGCATTCTTGGAAAATGGAGTAGTCATTAGTCATTAGTTAGAAGAGAATTGTATTTGATTTAGCAATGGCTCTATGTACCTTTAATCCAATTTTTAAAAAGTCTCTTTGAAGACTTGAGTTTTTCAGAATTTGAGCAGTAAGTTAGGCAAATCTGGAAGCTGTAACTTTCATTCACAATGAGAAAACTGAGTAGGTAAAGAGAATCAAGGAAAATCTATCGCAGAAAAAAATCCCACTGTATATCTACTAATAAAAGATGCCATACTAGAAGCTGGGGATATGGTGTCTCTGTGTTTAGAAACTGTTGGAGAAATGGAGCACAGTTTATTTACCTTACATGCACTAGAACTACTTTTTTTTTTTTTTCAAAGCAAACTGGGCAATGAATTTCTTATGTTCTCTGAGGGAACGCCAAGGTTATGGTTCTTACCCAATAAGAGACAAGACACAAACATAAATGTGGATGGTTGGCCACAACTAAAACCATCACAAGTGAGATGACACAGAACATATTGAGTCAAGATGTTTTCTGGTGACACTCCGTGTGGTATGCCTGCAAAGCTGCTGATGCAGTAAGGGAAGGCATGCCTGCTCCAGGATGGAAAGGAAGACCTCAAAATAGAATTGGGGCTTAATGCTGGGGAGGATGTCAGGGAGAGGAGGCCTAGAAGGCCAGGCCAAGAGGTGGGGGTGTGCACCTTGTCAGCCCACAGTGGAGAGAGAGCTTGGCTGACAACGCAGTGTCCAGACACTGACTGAGGCAGGCATGGCCTTCTCCTGGTCCCCTCCTGTATAACACTAGGTTTCCGTATGGAGACATGTAGATAGAAGCGCAGTTTTTATGTACCCAAATATCTTTGTGTCTGTGCTTTGTCACTTTTAAGGAGCTATGACTTCTCTTCTTGGAACACCTTAGACACACAGAGATGTAAGAGACTTGAACTGAATTGCAGACCACTTGCCCTTCATCCTCAAGACAAGTCACTAGGTTTCTGGAAAGTGGGTTTTTGAAAATGAAGAACATTTAGGGTGTGTAAATTAGAAAGGGAGATGGCAAAAGTCTGGAATCTTCTGCAGGTCAAGGAGGGAGAAAATGTGAAGGCAGAAGTGGGTGTGGATGGTATAGAACACTTGCCGGGGACTTGGGAAAAGCAATTATAAAAATGAGAAGAATCTGGCTCCTTTGTGAATTACCCTAAAAGACAGAGAAAGCTGAGCTATAAATCTGTAACATAATAAATCTCTTTTCAGAAGCAATTTTGCCTGTTGACTTTTCAGGCACAGAAAATGTCACTTCAGGCATATTTTGATCTCCCCAAACAAGTAACATTCTCTGTAGCTTTAAGAATACATATTTTTTTTTTCCTAATCTGATAAAAGTGGCTTCTCAAGGATGTTATAAACCTCCTTGTCTTTCTCTCTTCACATTACTGTGTAATTTTTTCTGTCTGGCTTGAACACCACAGTTATCTTCTTTTTACATTTTCTTCTTTCTTATAAAACACCTTCTTTTTTCAAAAGGCTATATAAGTACAAAAGTGAAGAGATTATACTGGCTGCCAGCTGCAGAGACTACTAGCAGGGCCACCTAATTTTATCTAGACATTTCTGTTTATTGTCACTCCCCTGTCCTGACAGGTCATTTTATTCAAATCCTATGCACCATATATGCCGTGGGCACAGGTCAGCACAGGGTCCTCATAATCACTGTGTCAGGATTGTTCTCTTTTTTGTCATATTTTATGTCAAATGATGCTTCAAGGATGATAAATGCAAAGCAAGAAGTGAGTAGCTTAGAGGTTTGATTAATAAATAAACTTAAAGGCAATCTGACCACGCAAGAGCATTCCATTTTCCTTGTCCATGCCTCCTTGAACTTGCCTGTAGTAATTGTAGTTCGCTCTCTGCTTTGACTCTGTCTGCAGAGATGTCCATTTCTGGAGAACTAGCTATGGCTTCACACCGCTCTAACCAGGTCAGAAAGGATGACAGTTCCTTCTCCAGCCTAAAGAAACAGAGAAAAGAATGACTTCCTACAAGATGATCACACTAGAAGACAGAATGTTTCTGAGGTTGACGGGCCTAACATCACTCAATGCTTATAACTGAACAGCATTGGTTGTGTCATTCCTACACATCGCAGTGCTACAGTAGATGCATTTTCCTGTTTATACTTGCACCTTCATTCATATCTGTGCAATATATAAAGGTACATGTACTTTTTCTTCGTTCTCAGGCCCACATCTCATAATGAACACCAAGATTCTCCTATGGTTAATATAAAAGTCCACACATCTTAATTTTGGTATGTGGGTGGAGGGTATGTATGCATATTTTAGAGTAATATAAAATCAAAAGAATAAGAAAAAAGTCCACACATCTTACATCTGCACTGATTCTTCCCATCACTTAAAGAATAGCTCATCTCAAATCTCTTAATACCAGGAGAGCACCCTGCTTACCTCTGCCAGTGGGACAGCAGGTCCTTGAGGGTGGCCTGTCTCTCTCTGGCCTTGCACAGTATCCTCTCATACTGCTGCTGTAGAACTGCGGCTTCCTGGATGCAGGCTTCCTTGTTTACCACCTTCTGGGCACTGGCTGAGAAGGTGGTGACTGTGCTATTCAGAGACTCCAGGGCCTGACAGAGATCCTGGAGCAAGAGTAAGAGGGAGGCCACTATACCAATAAAGCAAATATGGGTCTCCCTGAGTCAAGCAAGACTCCACCGTCAGCACCAGCTACACCTCACCTGCCTGGAAATACTGTGCAGCAGAGGCAGCCATGTGCCTGTATATCCCAAATCTAATTGGCTATTGGCTCTCCCCTTGGAGAAATAACCCATGGCTGATGCCACAAGCTTACATCCTCTACAGGTTAGGAGATGTTATAAGCCACAGTAAGACCCTGTCATATTTAACAGGGGGGAAAATTGTAATTCATGGATTAACATATCCAAACATGTGTCTATGCTAAAGTAACCTACCATAACTATTAGTGCTGCTTAAATACCTATATATCTAATTGCTTGTACTTCATTAGTAGGATCGAAAGGTTATTCCTGGACAAACTGTCAGCCCATGAAAGGAAACAGCCAGAATTGACCAGAGTCCAAGTCAACAGCTCCAGAGAGAGTGGACTGTTTTACCTCTCATCCACCTGTGCCCCTTTTCTAAGCCTAGGGAACAACCTGCGGAAGAGGGGGCGTGGTAGAATGTAAGGGCTGCGATTGGGGTGAATGGTGAAACTACAGCAATGTAGTCTGGACACTCATTTGATCAACTTGATTGAACAAACAACCTGTCACCCCCCACTGGATGGTGGGGCTGTAGGTGTTTGGGCACAACAGCCTGCAGATAGGTTTTGCATGAAGGATGCTTGTACTCATGGATTATCACTTATAGCTAAAAATGAAAAAAAAAAACTGAGAGAAAGATGCAGGACAGTTATGGCAGAATGCATGATCTGGGATGGGGGGGGGGGAGGGAAAGGGAAATAAGCCTGAACTGAATTGGAAAAAATGTATGAAATGCACAAAGCATCAATAAAAACTAATTTAAAAAAAAAAAAAAGAGGGATCACAGGAATGCCTCACCATTCACAGGAGATGTGGGCTAAAATGATTCACAGTTACCTGCAAATGCAGGCAGTACCCTCTGTGTACCATGCTTTCTCTATGCCCATAAAGTTTAATTTATAAATCTGCCAGGCATAGGTAGCAAGAGATTAAAAAAAATCACTAATAAGATAGAACAATTATAATAATATCCTGTGATTGTGATGATTAATCTTGGTTGTCATTTGACTGGACCTGGAATCAACAAAGAGACATGCATCTGGGAGGGTCTATAAGGATATTTCCTAGAAGGATAAACCAAAGAGTGAATACCCTCTCTCAGAGTGGGCAGCATCTTCCAGCAGCCCTGATATAAGGAGATCTGAGGGAAAAACTGTTGCTTTTGGCACGTTCTTCTTCATTTCTTGCTGGTGAGTGCATCTACTCTGTTGTGACTATTTCTCTTGCCACCACCTTTTGCTGATGTGGGCCCCCAACTTCTTCACCTTCTAGTATGGACTGAAGACCAGTGGCTCTCCAGGAATCCTCCAGACCTTCAGCACCAGTCTGGAACAACTGCAGCAGGTAGCCCAGACGACTGAGTAGCTACCAGGTTTTCAACCTCTCCAGTGTGCAGACAGCCATTTTGGGGCCGCCAGTACAAACCATGAAAGCCACTCTTCTAACTCCCCTTTATAATATGTATTCATTCTATTGATTCTTTTCCTCTAAAGACACAATAATGAAGATTATTTCAAATGCATGGGTTATTTGTTTCTGGAATTTTCCATTGAATATTTTAAATCTGTGTTTGGCCTGGGTAAGTGAAATCACAGAAAGAAAAGCTGCAGTGAGGGAGAGAGCTGCCCCCCACCCCGCGCTCATCATGAGCAACAAGAACTTTGATTCTCAATAAGACTCATCTGCATGTAGTAATGAGTCATGAAGGCCACGATGTGGTGAAAAATGTCTCTGCCATGATTTCAGGAACACAGGGTGAAGGTGAGGAGAAAGTTAGTTCAGAGATGTGCAAATATGAAGGAGACAGGCTTTCCCCAGTTCAGAATGCTAGGCCGGAGCCAGCAGGATAGCACAGTGGAAATAGACACTTGCTGGCACTCCTGATGACCGCAGTTTGATCCCCAAGACCCACATAGTG
Organism: Rhizomys pruinosus; assembly: GCA_009823505.1. Classification (NCBI taxonomy): domain Eukaryota; kingdom Metazoa; phylum Chordata; class Mammalia; order Rodentia; family Spalacidae; genus Rhizomys; species Rhizomys pruinosus. Next base: position 4,809,750 of record VZQC01004376.1, read on the forward strand.
GAAAGAAAGAACCGATTCCTCCAGGTTGTTGTCTGATCTCCACACTACTGCCCCCCCCACCTCCAATAAATCAATAAATATAACAAAAAAATTAGGAAGTCATGACAACTATGTTCAGAGCAGGGTCTTGTCTTAGACATAACAAATTTTTTTTTTAACTTTTTTGAGACAGGGTCTCCCTTTAGTCCCAGATGGCCTGGAGCCCACTATGTAGACCAGGCTGGCCTTGAACTCACAGAGGTCTGCCTGCCTCTGCCTCCCAAGTGCTGGGATTAAAGGCATACACCACCATGCCCAGCAACATAACACATATTAAAAAAATTTAAAAGGAATATATGGCTGTACATTTGAATAACTTGATAATTTGTGGAAAATATTATTCATTTTATGCTGAACATATGAATGCTTAAAAACTCTGTTCTATTTATAGCTGTAACATATATTCAGAGTTTACAGCTGAGCTTGTTGCTGTCAGGAATGATGATGATTATGATGATGATGGTGATGATGATGATAACTCAGAATATAACAGGTATTGTGTTGTGCACATTATATGTATTAAGTCTATCTTTAGAGCCAAATGGGAGGTGGCTCAGCATTAAGAGCCCGTAGCATTTTGCTTTCTCAGAGGACCCAAAATGGTTCCTAGCACCCATGGCAGATGGCTCACAACCACTTATAACTTGAGCTCCAGGAGATCCGATACTTTCTTCTCACCTCCATGGACACTGCACTCCTGTGCACATAGCTACACACAGGCAGACACAGATCCACAAAATTAAATAAAAATAAAATCTTAAAAAATTTAAGTCTTCATAGGAAACCTAAGAAACATTAAAAATTATTTTCTATTTTACACATTAGAATATCAATACAGAAAAGTAACTTGCTTCTAAAGGATTTCTTAGGAATCTAAGTATGAGGAAAAACTGGATGTTATCTGTCTTCATATTCTAGTAATAGTTGAATGTTATACTATTTAATTATATTGAATTTTCCTACTTTCTTTCATATTAGAACTATGTAACAAAATTCTTTCTTACTGACAATGATTACACCATATTGATTTCCCCTCTTTCCAGATGTGCCCTGCTTAGTGATTTGCTTTCTGTACCTAAAGCGTTCTTCCTGTACTTGGGGGTGTGGCTGTGAAGTAGAAACAATGTGTGCATTTTTCCTTATTCCTCAATATGCTTCTCACTAGTGGCTCCTTGTACAGCAGCTTTCATTTTTCCTTCTTTCTCCAGATCCTCCCAAAACCATCTGTTGTCTTGCTGAAGTCTGACAATGGTCAGTGAAAAAAGCCATTCCTTGAATTACAGCAGAGAGGACAGATTCTTTGTCATCTGAATATAACTGATATTTAAAATCTGTGTGTGTGTATCTGTGTGTCTGTGTGTGTACATGCACATACAACTATACACTTGTGGAAGTGCAAATTTGACATTAGGTATCTTCTCCAGCCACTCTTCACTGTATTGAGGCTGGGTCTCTTCATTAACCTGAAGCTCACCAATTCTGTACAGACTAACTAGCCCACTTGCCCCTGGGCTCGCAGTGGAGACAGCAATGGCCTCGTAAATGCTTGGACTGATTACCCGTGGCCCCCATGCCTGCCCTGTTTTTACTTGGCTCCTTGGGATGCATGCTTCCATCCTCGTGCCTGATGCACTGAGCCATCTCCCTACCCTAAGAAACAAATTTCAAATGAGTATCTTTTAATGTGTACTAATGGAAACTTATTTGGATACTTAGATGTCTCATTATATGAAATTTGTTCTATGAAATTATTTGAACCACTTATTTTCACTCTCAAAAGTTATTTACTCTGTTTTCTTTTCAAGTAGGAATCACCAAAGTTTTGAGTATCTAAATAAGAACAACTGCGGCAACACATTCTCACCATATGCTCTTGGAGAACTTTGTATGTCTCTGTAGCTGAAGAACATGCTTTAATTGGATCAGCTAGCTTCTCTTCAAATTCAGACACAGATTGCTGAATCTAAAAAAAAGGTAGAATATAAAAATAATGAAAAAAAATATACATCAAGGCAGGGAAGTTTATTGAGGACACATCATACTGATCTTTTATTTTTTAAATATTTTACTGTTTTTATTTTATGTGTATGAGTGTATTGCCTGCACATGTATATGTTCACCAGTGTTGTGCAATGCCCACAGAATCAGAAGAAGCCACTGGATTCCCTTGGAATTGGAGTTACGTAAAGTTTAGTCACCATATAGGTGCTGGGAATTGAACCCAGGTCCTCTGCAAAAGCAGCCAGTGTTCTTAATCGGTGAGCCATCTCTCTAATTCCCATCCATCTGTGTCTGTCTGTGTATGAGTGTTTTGACTGAGTGTATGTAAACACAGCATGTGCATGTAGTACCCATGGAGGCCACACATGTTGCCATGTGAGCACTGGGAAATGAAGCTGAGTCCTTGGCAAGAGCTTTTAATCACTTAGCAAATTCCAGCCCCCAGCACACCTATCTTTTATGCATAACTTTCAATGGGATGATTGTATTTTCCAAAAGGCAGGTTTTTTTTTTTAATTAAATGTAAAATCAGTGCCTCTTATTTGAAAGAAAAATTAGAAGCCAACCTAACACAATGTGTAATAGCATGCATTAAATAAACAACTTGGAACTTTATTGTTCACAACCTCGTAGATGATTTGCGCAAGTGGTCTTTTCCTTATTCCTATCTTTCTGGGGTGTATGGTCCATTTCTGTATAAATAAAACATACGTAATTTTAACATGCAAGGGCCAGTTCTCACCTTCCTAAGATTCCCTTCAAACTTCTGCTGCTGCGTTAAGAAGCCCAGGATTGTTCCTTCTAGGCTCCGTGCATGCTCTCGGAGTTCTTCCCAGTACCTTCTTATTTGTGTCAGTTTGGCTTTGATGCGCGCGGACTCTCCAGTGGTGACGAACTGAGCAAAAGACTGAGCTTCTTCTTCCAATGCTGCAATGCTGCTGATCTTACTTTCTATTTCTTGAATTGTGACCTGATATTTAAAACAAGAAAAAATGACATCGTGGGCTTAACATGTCTTTGCCTTCATGAAGTGTTATAATCGGCGTCAGAGTTTCCACAACTGGCATCCAAACATATTTGGGTGGTGGGTGAGCAGCTGTGAATAAACATGTGTTTCCTGACTTCGTATGTGCATCACAGACATGTAGAAACATCTAACAATGCAAAATAATGGCGGTTGTGCTGGAGACAGGAAAGAGAAATGGCTGTTCCTTGCTGTCAGCTAAGCAAGAAGTTGTCCTTAGAATTCTCAGATTGTGTCTCTGAAGGCAGGGAAGTATGTGATTCCTTATCAATTAAGTATTTCAGTCAATTTATCAGGGGGAGCTGTGTGTTCCAAGAATTCACAAGGATACTAATATTTGCATTTACTTAAATTTTCCAAAAGATAATTCTGTAGGTTATATTTTACTAAGAGCCACTGCACTCCCACACAAAACAACCTTTTTAAATTTATGATTCATCCCTTTTGCAAGTGGTTTCCAAATCTGGAATGAGATGGGATAGTTAATCCCTGTCCTCGGGAATCAGACTTACTGGTCCAAAGTGAGACTCAAACTTTTAATAGGGGAGGAGGTCTAAATTTGATTAAGAACTGTTGTAAAATGTACAAGAACCCAATGAAAATTTTAAAAATAAGCTAAAAAACCCTTTCAATTTCTAAAATTTGAATAGAATCTGGGACTTCATTGGCTGGGTACTCTACAGGAAAAGGTGTATATATCCTGTTCTAATGCATGCAAAGAACTGAGAGCTACTAATGATGGGTGCGTGTGTATGTGTGAGCAGCGATGTGTGGATGTGGGTAGGGAGGTGTCTCATAAACATATGGGATTATTTATGTACAAGAAGATGAAAATTATTCCCCTAAGGAGAAGGCTAAGTCTTTCAATAATGAAAATAATGTCAAGAATCCATGTTAAGTTTCCTTTCAAATAAATGGAAATTACTGTTATGCCAGGAAAGATAAATTTGTGACTTTTGCAATGAAGAGACAATCAGAAATAGTTTATATCATATTAAAGTCTGGTTAGCACTACCTTTTTATTTTGATTTTTCATACATTTGAGTACAAGAAGTGTTTCTGGTAGGTAATTGCTTTTTGAGTATGAATAGACCCAGTTTGTAATAATAGTCAAGAATTCAGCAAATGCATATTATTAAGTATTCATTGATAATTGTTCTAGATGTTTATAGTTTGTCACCAAAGGATCTTAGTGATGAACAAAATTATGAATTCTTGGACTAACATGTGTCATCAATAATTTCTTGATGACAAGTCATAGAATTATATTGTTAAATTATGGTAAAAATTCCATTTCAGAGAAGTGGATGGATGGTGAACCCAGAATGTGCTTTTAGCACAAATTGATTTGGAATAGCATACCATGAAGAACAAAGATGGTCTTAAATTATCCGTACGGCAATATAAACGCTTCACTTGTTTTAATAATTTTAATAATAAGATTGATTTAAGGTATAAAAGCTATTGTAAATGTATTTTAATCTTTCTTAAAATATGTCTAAGCCTACTCTACTGCTGTTTATTTTCTGCAAATATCTTGTTTTATATTCATATCCAGTTAATAAACTTTAGAACATTTCTAAATGCAGTTTTGACAAATCAAAATGCATTTCCTGTTTTATGGTAAGGAAATCCATACCTGACTACTTAGACACTTAATAATAAAATATTTAATCATAATTTTCCTTAGGAATGACAGCAAGATGACATTTGACTCTTTTATAGTTCAGAACTGCTTTAAAGAGGTTAGAACAGCAGTAAATAAAGTATTGAAGTGATTAAGTTATAGAGTACATGTTAATTTCTGAAAGCATTTTCGAGATCTGACTATTTAAATGCGCCATTTTCTTTTTCGTAGACTATAGTGGAAATAAGTAAATGACAACTTTTTATAACAGATTAAAGAATTTCAAGCACTTCATGAATGTTCTTTTAAGAGTTCAACATCTATTTTTCCTGGCACCAAGCTGTGTATGCCACATCCCATGGGTCCCTGATTGCAAAAGGTGTCTGATGAGCTGGTATGTAATCAGTTGAGCATGGTGCCCTCCCACCCTGCACATGGTAGTCACTTGTTCTGAGTCATAATGTGAGCTGTTTTATCACTTCAGCATTTATTTGATTAATTTAATAGAACAAAATGGCAAGCGAGTTTCCCCTTTTAAAAACAAAATACAGCAGGGCTAGCAAAAGAACTGGCTGAATTCTGAAAATGTGTGGAATGAAGTTCTATAAAAGAGAGAGAGAGTGGATAGAAAGAAAAAAAGGATGGGAAGTTAGGAGAGGGATGTGGGGTTCTGGGAGAAGTTTCAAGGGGGATCCACAAGCATAGGATCAAAATACCTTCCATACATTAAGAAACTCTAAGAATCCAGAAAAAGAGAGAAAGGGAGTTACTCCAAGCTCAGTTCTTTCAGCCCATTTTCTAAACTGTTCCACTGAAGTGGTCGATGGTAATCTATCAATGTGGTTCTTCTGGAAGCTAGAAAGCTAATTATCAGAACACTGTTCACATTCTGATGGGAGTAGAGCAATAGAAGTTAAAGGCTTTGGCTACAGAAGAAACACTTCTAGCGCCCCCTTGTGGTTATAAAGGTTTTTAAGAGGTAAATGCCACTGACACCTTTTTTTTTAGGCATGGTCGGGGAGTTTGGCTTTTTACATGGTCTCACAATGTAGAGCAGGCTGACCTCAAACTTCTGCCAATCTTCTAGTCTTTACCTTGAAAGTGCTTGAGTTTACAAAGGTGTGCCACGATATCTGCTTAACATCATTCATACTTGAGTAAGAAATTTGGAATAGTTCTTATAAAGGACAGGGGCAGATGATGAATACATTTCATGTTGTATAGATCAATGAACATGGCACTCCATGGGCATCAATTCAAAATCAAAGAAAGGAATAATGCAACCATAAAAATAGTTTAATGATATTGCACACAATATTGACTTTGAATGCATAAGTCAGACAACATGAATATACAATTTCAACTATAAAGTATTACCCAGTATCAATCACAACCTCTTAGCTTTGTGTGAATTAATTTAAAAGACCCACGTTACAATGGAAGAAGTGTCTTAGGATCAAATATCTTTTGATGACACAAACCTAAAAAAGGAGTTCTTAAAAGGCAGACACAGATTATAAGTGTAATGTGTGAGCAGGTCACCTTGATTTGGCTGATCTGCATGTCCATGGCAGATGGTGAAGTTTCCAAGGCATTGAGTTCATTTTCTTTCTCGGTTATCCAGGAAGCAAGGGTCTCAAATTTACTGCCAAAATGATCCCACTTGATTTTCACCATTTCCATGGTTTTAATACTAAAATTAAAAATGCAATATTTTCATAGAGAATAGTAACAGGTGAAAGGATAATGAGGCCATTTGTGATATTTTCAAAGTGGGGACTACTTGAGCTGAAACGAAATATGTACTTGACCTGAGTTACATGTCTGACCCCAGCCTTCCTGTTTCTTCCAGGAATGGGCGGGCATTGGATGGGGCAGTGAATATGGCACATTATGAATGGAACAGCACTTCAAGAAAAGTCATGCTGGCTACAAAGGAGTCAGGTACAGTCCTGCGCTGCATGTGACCAGCAGTCACCAGCACTTACAATAATAAACTCTTCCAGCATAATTTGCTTTTAGCATTTAATCATCTGGGTTTGTAGGAGTGTATTGTAATGATTTCTACTGAAATATTTTTTGTAAAGTGCATGTTCAGGAATCCAGATAGAGTTTGTAGTCTGAATCCCATGTTGTAGGGTAGCAACTGCCCCAATTGTGACAGCTAAGCTTTTGACTTATAATCTATAATGATCTCAGCTAATCACAGATGTCCCGTGGTCCTGACTCTAAACCCTGTTGTAAATTTTTGTCCATAGCCCCTGTTTTCAGACAACCTAGGTTCTCTATGTTACTAGCCTAGTGAGCAGAATTTCAACTATAGATTCTCAGTTCCTATTATCTACACATATATAAGCAGGTGAACATGGCTTTCAGTTTAGAAAGAAACTAGGAAACTAATATGTTAGCACTGGGCCACCTGGAGTCCTTGGGTGAAAGAAAAGTAACAGAATGTCCCTGTTTACCAAAAGGCACTTGATATCAAGATCAACATAATGTTATCAATTGATTGTCAAATTCAATAGCATTATGGTCTGAAATTTGTATCGTAGGTAACTTTAATGCACTTAGCAGTAGAAGGAATGCAAACACCATCCATTTTATATGGCAGGTTTTTTAAATAAAATTAAGGTTCAAATGGGGAATCCAATCCATTTAGAAGTAGCTTATTTTCCAATATTCTCTAAGTTTTGCTATTTATATAGCTTGATGGAGATTATTTAATATAAAGTTCTCAAGGTTCAAAGTCAGAATTTGTTTAAAATAAGATTTTTATCAAAATTTAAAATTTAAGCAAGTGTAAAATGTCCATTACAAGGTCCCCAGACTACTAAAAACAATTTTCCAAACCCATATTTTAAGTGTGGTTCCATTTTTAAGAATCTCAGGCTATCTATTAGATGTATTGCTGACTTAAAAATGGTAAGCATGTTAATTGGAGACTGTAGAGTATGGCCTCAGAAGTTGATCACTTCCAAACTCTAAGGCCAAAGGATCATTCCTTCTTTTTCAAATAAATATTAAATATTTACAAATAAAATAGATATTTAAGGTAATTCTGCATTGGGGCATAGGAATCAGTGGTAATTTGACGATTGAGGCACCATAAATGAACTTACGAGCTTTGAGCTGGAGATATTTATTCTACAATGTGTGTGCTTGGGCCTCTTATCTCTGCTCTCAAAATTTCTCCCCTTCTATCTAACAGGTGAGAGCAGAATAAAATAGTAAAAAAAAGTAAATATGGGCTATCTTTGAGATTTCCTGTGTATTGTATGAAGGCCACATAATTGAATTGATATGGCTTACTTATGAAAATAATCAAGCTAAAAATCAGACACCACATCCTTCATATATTTTTGTTGTTACGGATATTGGTTCCTAGGTTGAGGATATATGTTCTTTTGAATTGTGAGTTGCTTCCTCAAGACAAGCTGAAATGTACAGACACTGAGATTTTGAAAGACTGTTTTGAATACAACACACAGGAGAGCCTTCATGAAATTTCCTGTCAGGAGGAAACTTAGGACTTGTGAGGCACGTACTCTTCTTCAAGGGTGGCTTCTAATTTTTTGACTTGCTGTTTGATTGACTTGGCCTGCTGCTGAAGCAGCTGCTTATTCCTGGGCCCCAGTGGAATCTCAGATGCTTCCTTCACGAGGTTTTCAGCCTGGGTTGAGATATTTTCTGTCCTTTTAGAAAAATCCTAGAAAAAAAATGATGCCATGGTTGTTAGGTGGGCATTTTAAACCCTTGGACTCTGCCCTTAGGCCAATTGCATATCCTGCCTGGATGGACAAACAAGGGCACTAAATGGTTTTATGTGTTCTTAATGATAAAATGGGCTCATGTGTTGATAGCTGGTTTGATTTGCTGAAGTGTTTTCATTTTACATGCAAAACCAGCCATCCATCTCCATGGTTACCCTGAATTCTCATAGAAATGGGTTTTCTACTGTTCCCTGATTTGAGCTTCTTATTTTGAATTCTGACCTAGTTATAATCATTAACTTATCCTTAAATATGTCAATTTATTATAGGCCAGTTCACAAAATAACCAATAGTGACTTATTTAAAAAAAAAATAGAGACAACAGATTTTTTTGGCCAACTAATAGACACATTTGTTTATTTACTGGAATAATAGCTTAGCCAAGACAGATTACTAGTGATTTTTTTCCAGAGTCCCAGTTAATTTTTCCTCTGTGGGAAGAATTTATTAGTGTCTAATGCTGCTAAATATTATTTTATTTATAGGCATACACAACACGATGGACCGAAGCTGAAGTCTTTTGGTTTTCTTTTTTTTTTTTAATTTTATTTATTTCCATATGTGTATGAATGTACTGTCTGCATGCAAGTTTGTGCACCCGTGTCGTGCAATACCGTGGAGGTCAGAAGAGGGTGTCGGATTCCCCTGGAACTGGAGTTCTCCTGGAATTGGAGTTTCAGACGGTTCTCGGCCGCCATGTGGGTGCTGGGGATCGAACCCGGGTCCTCTGTAAGAGCGGTCGGCGCTCTTAACCACTAGGCCATCTCTCCAGGCCTTGGTTTGGTTTTGAGACAGGGTCTTGTGTAACGTAGGGCAGGTCTTAAACTTGCAGCTGATTTGAATTTCTGTGTTCTAGCCTCCACCACGGGAGTGCTGAGATGACAGGTGTGTACCACCACACCACATCTGAACGGTGCTGGGGAATCTAGACCAGTACTTCCTGTATGCCAGGTGAGGGCACTACCAACTGAGCTGCATTAGCAGCCCTAGCAAAATCTGAGTTTGGAAACAGTCAAAACTATGCTACAGTTCTGAGTCACTAATTTCCCCACTTCGGTGAATGACTTTTCACATTCTTGTAAGGATGCACAGGATTATGTTTTACTGGGAACAGGACTCAGAATTTCACCAGCAAATTCACTTTAAAGTGTCTTACACCTTGGCAGGTACTAATTATCATTTTTATGTCTTTCATACTGAAGAAAGCTGATTTATTCTACCTACCGATTTTCAACAGTTCTTCTGAACTATTTTAATTCAAAAGCTTTTAATTTGTATGAAGCACTGGTACATTTTAGATAAGATCTCAGTTTTGTCAGGTAAATAATGCTGAATATTAAATTAGAAAAGATAAACCCAGTGATCACCTTGAATGAAGAAAATTACTATCTTATTTCTTCTCATGTAAGGAAATTTGACAAGAGGTTTAAATATTCATCAGCTTCTTTTTCCTAAACAGGCAGTGAGGAACTGCTGTGTAAATATTTGTAAGAAGTTAGCCTGTCGCTCAAGTCATCTCTCAGAATTATTCTATAATACCATATAAAATGACTGTATTCCAAGGATAATTTCTATGGTCCATTATAATACCATAGATAAAATCAGAATATAACTATAATAGCTTCCTGTTTGAAAGACATAATAGCCTCATGAAAATTTCAGTGCTATGTCAGAGAAGTCATCTATAATTCAAGAGAATAAAATTAAGCAGGTTTTCCTTATAATAAAGAAATGTTTGCATCCTAAACTATCATACTTGCTAATGTTATAACATGAACATTTTCACTTAAAGCAACCCCATCTTTGAATGTATAGATTTCATTGATCCATTTTTGAAAAGCAGGACTCTCTTGGTAGTCTCCCAGAATCCCATGAATACTATCAGAGGTGTAAAATCATGTTGATCTATCCCTATGTCTTCCAGAGATGAGAAATTAATGTTTGATAATGCTTAAATTTGTTCTTACAAAGTTTTACTGGAACTATGCATAGGAAAATGCAACACAGAGGCATTCAAAGAACAGAATGAGATTGGTAAAGCAAAATTAAGCAAAAATAGACTAACATTGTGAGGCTGGATGTGGTGGTACATGCCTTTAATCCCAGCACTCTGGAGGCAGAGGCAGGTGGATCTCTGTGAGTTCAAGGCCAGCCTGGTCTACATAGCGAGCTCCAGGACTGCTGGACTAAAGGGAGACCCTGTCTCAAAAAGACAAAAAAAAAAAAAAAAAAAAAAAAAAGAATAACGCTGTAAGACTTTACTGCCAAGTTCAGAGAAAATGGTATATGAAGGGGTAGCAGAAGGCATGAGGACAGGATTGTCTCCTCAGACAGAGCTGGAGTTGAAGGGCTCTGCCCTCCAGTAGCTGAACAGCTTTGAACACCATTTTTCAGAATATTCACTTCCCTAGTAAAGACATGCCTGTTCTGAAGACTGAAATTGACCTTGCCATTTGTACCATTCCATGCACAGACATGCAGAGGGTGCTCAAGTCCCTTGGCACACCCATCTGTGGGTTGTCAAATGGAATACAATGCAAAGGAAGCAAAGGAGTCAAGGAGAGCCAGAATTGGAGATTACACATGCTTGTGTGGCAGTGTTCATAAGTACTCAGTAAAGCTGTGAGGCAAAGTAGCTCAAGGACTGAGTGCAGTAATGTCATGGCTTGCAGTGTGGACTCTGTATTGAAATCCTCAGGGTTTACATCGCAGCATCTCTCTAACATTTAGGAAGCCAGAGATCCAGAACAAGTTTAACAGCAATTTTGTACTTTATATGTCCATGTGGATAAACAGGATTAATCATGGTAGCTACAGGATGGTTTATAGAGTTGAAGAAGATGATAATTAATACTGATTAGACCAGTACATAGTATATGTTCAGTAAATGTCTGTTAATATTGTTAAATCATTATGTTTGGTGGTTATGGGCTAAGGAGAATTTTGATAAGACTAAAAAACGATTCATTTGATCCATCTACAAGCAGTTAGTTTGTCAAAAGAGTTGGAATAGTTGGAGACCCATGACATCAGAAATCCTGAATGGAACTTAGATGGACACACACAGGAAAATTCACCCCAAAATGTAATAAAAGACATGTGCTGTGTATTTTCACATATAAAATTGTTAAAATTATTTTCTATTTAAATGGTCATTGAACACTGTACATAAATCTAAGAGTCTGTGGTTTGTAAAACTTCAAATTCAGTAAATTAGAGAAATGACGTTGGTAAAAAAATTAAGGAAAAGTAGAATAACATTGTAAGGCTTTACTGCCAAGCTCAGAGAAAATGGTATATGAAGGGCAGCAGAACGCATGAGGATAGAATTGACTCCTCAGACAGAGCTGGAGTTGAAGGGCTCTCCCCTCCAATAGCAGAAATAGCAAAAAAATTATAAGTATTAGGACAGACAGTGCACATAGACAAGTATGGGTATGAACTGTTGTCTCTTATATACTGGTTGGTCCATTTTGGTACTAACTCAGTCTATCAACCCCCAGACAGGCATGGCAGTAATAGAAAGAGCCCAAACAACTCCTCTAAAGGTTCCACATAATTTACCTGACTGTTTCAAAAGCCCAAAGTCCTTAAGCTTGAAGGGCTGAACTCCCCAAGCATAGTAGTAAGTTCTGCTTCTCTGATGTGTACCTGGAGCCTCGTCCTCACTGGGCTTGGAGCTGAGTTGACTGTTCTGTTCTCCATCTCACATTCCTTCTCTGGGTCACATTAAAATCTAGGTTCCATATTATCTTTTACTTTCTCTCCAGTTAATTGCCCTTAGTATAAACTCGGCCTTATTTCTGGTACTTGTCTCTAAGTACTAGGTTTACCCCCATTACCTTTCTTCAATGTCCACATATTAATGTCAGTATGCTCATATGAAAGAACTGTGTGTGTGTGTGTGTGTGTGTGTGTGTGTGTGTGTGTGTGTGTGTAGAGATCAGACAGCAACCTTTGGTACTATTCCCCACATACTGTCCAGGGTCTCTCGCTTGCCTGGGGCTTGCCAGTTAGGCTAGACTGACTGACCAGTAAGCCCTGGGGAGCCCCCTGCCTCTGCTTCCCCAGTGGTTAGACTACAACTGTGCAACAGGTCCAGCTTTTGTATGTGGATTCTAAGGATCAAACTCAGTTTCTCATGCTTGTGATTTTACTGACTGTGATTTTTATCTCAGCTCTGTATGAACTTTCTAACTATATCCTGATACCAAGCCTTTCAAAGTTTTTTTTTTTCCTAAATCTGCTTAGAAATCCATACCTCTGGGGCTGAAGAGATGGCTTAGTGGTTAAGAATACTGGATACTCTTGCAAAAGACCCAGGCTCAATTCCCAGGACCCACGTGGTAGCTAACAACCATCCATAACTCCAGTTCCAGAGGATCTGATGTCCTCTTTTGACCTCCATGGGCATTGCATGACACAGGTACACTTACATACATGCAAGCAATACACTCATACAAATAACAAAATACATAAATAAAATATAAAACTACTACTAAGGCACAGCTCTGCTTGTATGACCTTCTTAAAACCACGAATTCTTAAACTCCAGCTCCACGTTGCTAGCAGAGCAACGTTGTGAGTTCTCAGTCTTTATATCCAGCTCTCCTTTACAAGTTCATGTGCCTCTATCGCATTTTGCAAACACAGAATCTCCATGTCCAGTACTTTCACACCTGATGTCATTCCTGTTTCTAGGAATGCCTGTCTTTTTCCAGCTCTAAACTCTGCTTTTCTCAGTCTTACTTGGGATTCAGGGGTTAGTTATAAATATCCCAAAGTCCACCAGGTATCCAGAAGTCCACACACCTCTAGCAGAGAACTGGCTCATTCCCACGTTCATGAAAATTTTAGTTCTTGAGGTTTATGCTCTTGTTTTCCCCTCTGCTGAAAAGAGTAGGCCAACAAAACCAGTCAGAATAGCTGGGTGTTGGGGCACACTCCCATAATGGCAGCACTCGGGGGCAGTGGCACATGTATCTCTGAGATTGAGGCCAGCCTGGTCTATGCAGTGAGTTTCAGGCCAGCTGTGGCTACAGGGAGACCCTGTCTCAAAAAGATCTCCCCCCAAATCAATAAGAATTGATTAAAAGAACAGCCAAATGAGAATCAAGGAACCATTCAACTTTAATATACCTTTGTCTGCTCCAGTTCTGAAGACAAGCTTTCCAAACTGCTAAAACTCAGGAAGCGTTCATGGCTAGAACCTGTTTGGAAAAGGTATCTGACCACTGTCTCTTTGTTTGTTTCAAATCGCTCCCATTTTCTTAAGCTGACCTAAATTAAAAAAACAAACAAACAAACAAAACAAATAGACAACATATCATGTTACAAATTACCAGAGTGTAGGACAAAATACTGATGTTTTGTCACTCATCTCCTAAGCTGTCAACCACAGTGAACTCATTTTGGACTTCACAGAATGGCACTGACTAAAGATGGTTTGATGTCTTCTATAGAATTTCCTTACTAGGTTTCAGCATTTTCATCTGTGTAAGGAGCATATCTAGACCAAATGGCTTCAGAGTTTCTTAGCATGGTAAGGTATAATGAATCTAAAGATATGGCCTAAAAGGTAGGTAACTAACACAATGAAAGAAGCCTTTCTAGCTCTCTCAAAAAGAAAAAAAAAAAAAGAAAGTTAGGAATGAAGGTCTGAGAGAAAGAGAGAGAAGTAGCAAAACCCCAAATCATTGTTTAGGGTGAAGTATCAACTGTACCATCAAATACAAATGGCTGAAAAGTACAGGTGCTGGGCTTCCTGGAGCTATGAGATGCTATGGCCAGATTCCTAGGCACAGACAAGTGTGGATGACATTCTGCTTCCTCACTGAACTGCTCTATGGCTTGGGGACCATTATAAAGCTCTCTTAAGCATTATTGTGATAGGAATGTAATATGAAACATCTCCCATGAGCTCATCTGGTCTCTTCCGGTGGTGCTGCTTGGGAAGACTGTACCACCTGTAGGATGTAGAGCCCTGCTCAAGGAAGTGGGTCATTAGGCCTAGTTAATTCCTACTTCCTGTTCATCCCCTAATTCCTGACTGTGGATGAAGGTGACCAGCCGGCCTCCTGCTTCTGCTGCATGCCTTTCCTACCATGATGAATGTATCCCCTTGAACCGTAAGTCAGAATTGACCCTTCCTTCAATTCTTTCTTGTCAAATATTTGGTCACAGCAATGAAAAAAAGTAATTCCTACAAGTGCCCAAATGTGCCACATGTGCTGGTTACAAGACTCATGTGAAAGGCTTCCTATGATGATTTAAAGAATCAATTTATTTAATGTCCTTAACAAAATGAGAACTATCTATTATGAAGGTGAACATTGGCCACGACTGGGAACGGGAAGTCAATTCCGCCCAGCCTCCTTTGAGTGCTCCCAATGGCCAAGCCTTACCTGGATGCGGCGCTCCTGCCTCTCTCTGCTTTGCTCCAGGCCTGTAAGTGTGCTCTCTAACTTCCTCAGCTCCTCCTGGCCAGGACCAACCTGCCCACCAGCCCCCTGCTGCGCCTGCTCCATCTGCTGCTGCAGATCTCTCTTCTTTGCTGAGATCATCTTTGTTGTTTGCTGGAAGCAATCGTTCAACAGATGCATATAAACTTTATTCTCTACACAGCTAAGTGGGACTGTAGTGATCACCCCCATTAACACAAGTATGGCAGGCAAAACTTCATGCCTTATGGGCTTGAACCCTGTTTTAAAGTAGAGATTATGGGGCTGGAGAGATGGTGGTTAAGAGCATTGGCTGCTCTTGCAGAGGACCCAGGTTTGATACCCAGCATACATAGGGCAACTAACAACCATGTATAACTCCAGTTCCAGGGCAATCTGAGACCCTTTTCTGACCTCTAGGGGCATTGCACGACCCGGGTGCACCTGCCTACATGCAAGCAATACACTCATACACATAAAATAAAAAATAAAATATTTTTAAATAAAGTGGCAGTTATAACAGTAATATATGACAATAATAACAGGGACCTTGTGTTAGTCAGAGGTGGGGATCACTGATATGTAGCTTACGTTCCAAATGGACAAACATGTAAATAATTTGGCTTTAGTGTTTTCATTGCATGCGGGTTTGGAGAACATTTATCATTTTGTACAATGTTCCCAAAATAATTTAGTAAAATAGTGCATTTGACATGCTTCTTCTTAAATAACCGTTTTCTGTTTAAAAACTCAAAGCCCAACTGTAGCTTTATCATCTGTGCTGTAAAAATGAAAATATTAAGAGATTTCCTTCTTGGGTATATTTTGAGTCGTTAACATGCTGAGATATTTTGGAGAAAGTTGTTTTAAAGAAAAAATTTAAATGAAGTATAATTTTCAGACAGAATGATGCACAGATCTCAACCATTCAGTTTATTTATATTTACAAAGTAGGCATTCCCATATAGACAAGAGTCTGCCCAAAGCAATATGATGGGTTTAAAATAATATAAATACCAAGAATCATGCTTCTTTGACTTAAGTAGAACTTTAGGAAGATCCTGTTTGAATTGGAGGCTAGTTCTCAGCTAGCACCCCTCAGGGCACCACATGGATGGGAGTCAGGGGATTTCTCTGACCCTGCCCCAAGAAGGAGCAGACAACATGGCCTAGGTGAGCGATGATGGGTGGGGCAATGGTGTGTAGTGGTGCAGAGTTGGGGGCTTGTGATTGGCTCTGAGAGCTGATGTCATTTGGCTTATAAAAGCAGGCAGTAGCGGGCAATAAATCGAATTCTCCATTATCATCATTACAGGATTCCTGGCTGTCATTATCTTTTTTTGCGAGCATACAGGCCAAGGCAGGCCTGCATTTTGTTCTGGTGACCAGTGGGTTGGAAAGAGGTTCTAGGACCACCAATCTGGATAGCTGGTGTGGTGAAGTGAGTTGTGAGTGGACATAGGCTGAAGATAGGCCATCAGCCTGAAATTCCTGTCCAGGGGCCAGCAGTCTCTGGGCAGGTGGGAAATCACAGCCAAGAGTGGGAAATGTTCCGTTGTCCCAGGCTAAGGACCTGAGGTGGAGGGACCTCTCAGGCCAGGCTACAGAAGTAGCCGGCTGGTCTCTGCGTGGAAAGGCCAGTTCCCTACAGTGGCGGCAGGTGGATTCTGTGTTCCCCTTCCCTTAGCAGGGTTGCATGGTATCTGCTCATTACAAAGAAAGCTTCCTACATAGAACCTTGATAACTTTCCAGTAATTGATAAGAATGTATACCAAATATGAATTCCTTAAACTCTATAACCTAAAGGGTGCTATTTTACAGGATGATTTAGAAGAAATTTACATTTTTGTTTTGATACATAAAATTAGCATTTTCTATATTAAATTAGCTAGGACTTGTCATTAAGTATTTTATTTGAATCATATTTTCAGTTATACTGAGTTTGACATCAGTATATTCCATCTGTGCATATATGATAGTGTCTACCACTAGGCTATCATGAAATAAGTTGATTAAAACAGCTTATTATTAGGGAATGGGGATATAATACAGTGGTAGAATTGTAGTTTAGGCCCTGCATTCAATCTAACACACAAGAAAGTTGATTATGAATATGTATTGTAATCATTTTACTTCTAGGTCTAATTTTTTTTCTAAGATGACACCCATTCAAACATGTGGCATTTCAAGCAAGTTATGATTTTCCAAACTAAAATGCCTAGGACTTTGTCTTATAGGATATTCTGAAATAGCTAATGTTTACCAGGGAAATGAGAAAATAGACTTTCCAGGTGCTTTAAACCATTCAACCAGGTCCTGTTCTTTGCCTCTTTCTGCATCCCTCAGCCCCGGAACCTATTCTTCATCCTTAATCAACATCATACAAGTGTGTTGAGTAAAGAGGACTTCCTACCTGGTGATGAAGGAGTAACTGCTGTGCTTCAAATAGGTTCTCTGTGTCTAGGATCTTCTCAGCCTCTTCCTGGCTTTCTTGGGAGCCAGACATTAACTCCTCAATGGAACTTTTCACTATTTCTTTATACTGAACGCACTCTCCAAAGTTGCTTAACATCTTTTCAACCTAAATTTCCATGGGAAAACATTTAAGTCATGGGGGTGAGGCTGTCAAGTTGACATTGTGTAGAGCTTAGGTTCACAGTAAGATGCTTTGATATACATATGCAGTATAATGTTATACTCCAGTTAATTAGTCCTTCCGCCACCTCATACAGGTTTTCTGTGTTTATGAGTGTACATAAAGTTTATTACCTTAGCCAATGTCAAGTATATGAAATAGTTCAGTTTACTATGCTGCAGGTTATATCTCTATAATTTACAAGTTTTACCCCCTGAAATACCACATATTTTAGGAGTATGCACAAAGTTTGTCTTGATAGCTAGAAATAGATTCTGAGATCTCCAACTTTTATCCTTTTGCATGATTTTAAGTCTTATTTGTTATTCAATATCAGCAATTTAGAGGAATTACATGCTTCATTTGATGTGGTTGGTGTTCTGTTCTATATTTAAAACCTATTCTAAAAGCGAGAAGAGAAAAAAATATATGTGTCTTGACAGTCATGTAGGCTAATAAAACAACATCTATTGTATATTTTATCTCCTGAGATCCCTTGATTATACTTTTGTGACTAATATCTAAGTATCATAGTACCTTATATAAAACATTTAATGCATACTATTCAGAAAATAAGGGGGAAATTGAGATGAAAGGAATGAAAAAGCATTTGTTGAAAATATTCTTCCAATACAGATGTGCTCAGTGGTAAAGGCCCTGCTTAGCATGAGCAAGGACCTGGATTTGATCCTCAGCATTCATGCAAGACACAAAAAGTGAGTGTAATTCTTAATTTTGTAACCCTTTGGTTTATCCTCCTCATTATCAGTTTTATTATTATTGTTGTTGTTATTTACAAGTGTATTGCCTACATGTGTGTAAGTACACCCATGTTGTGCAATGCCCATGGAGTCAAAAGAGGGCACTGGATCCTCTGGAGCTGGAATTCTGGATGGCTGTTAGTTGCTATATGGGTGCTGGGGATCAAACCTAGGTCCTCTGCAAGAGCAGCCAGTGCTTTTAACCTCTGAGCCATCTCTGCAGCCCCATCATTATCAATTTCTTAAATTTTCAGGTTTTTTTCCTACTGACTTTTGCTTTCTCTATTTAAATTCCATCAGTAACTTTCATTTTTCCCATCTTCATTAAGAGAACCAATTTTGCAATTTTCACCAGTTGTCTTCCATGTAAACTTCTCTTACCCTGCTATTTTTCTTTGACCTTCCCCTGATTTGTACAAACTATCAGCTTTGTTGAAAGAAAGAAACGATCCTTCCTACAGACTGGACGGCTGCCTACAGGTTTGCTTTTTTCTTTGCTTTTCTTCTACCTTCTTTTCTTTCTGTTCTTTTTTCATTTTGTTTTTTCCGTTCTTTATATATTTTCATTTCTTTCTGTTTATTTGTTCCTTTGTTACACTGGATAATTACAAATATTCTGCATTCATCATTTACTCAAATATTAAATAGGTTATTATCAAATGGTTCAGACTGTGCCTAATCCATTTTCTAATTTAAACACATATTTAGACAGAATATATGTTTTTCTCTATTCATGCTTTTGTGTTTTTACTAAATGATTAAGTAGAAAAATATGGTACTAGTATTAAATTACATATTAGTTCAAAATACATATGTGAAGAGCTAATGCCAGAATAAAAATGCATTAGATTAGAGTGTATCCACAAGCACGAGTATACATGAAAAATGGTGGTTATGAAACTAACAACTAATAATTATAAATAAGCTTTCCAAATATGTATGTGATGGATTAAAAAATACACTACAAATATATTTAATGGTGTGACTAAGAGTGTTAGATCTTGGCTCAAAAATCACCTGCACACATACTACCTTTTGAGTATGTTATACTCCCTTTTAATTTACCCATCTTCACTAAGATAGAAGAGCCAACATCACATTTTCACCTAAAGTATGGTAGTGGTAATTAATATATTTCGGCATTGCCAGAAGAGACAGATAATCAAGGATTGAGATAAGTAATAAGCTGGCTGTGGTAGGTTATGCCTATAACCCCAGCATTCAAGATGCTGAAGCAAGAGGATTGCCATGAGTTTGAGGCCAATCTGGGGTAAATAATGAGCTCTAGTACAACCTGGGCTACAGAGTGAGACAACCCCCCCCAAAAAAACGCAAACATAGCTTTTGATGGTCTATAAAGTTATTAATCATATCACTATTTTAAATTTTCCAAATTTTTAAACTAATTTGTCTCTCAAAAGTATTACATAGAACTAAAACTATAGCAGTTCAGGGTATTTGGGGTTTTTGTAAAGTCAACACTACAGTTACAGGGGGCTCTATATGCATGCATCAATATTATAATGACTAATGTGCAAACTGTTGGTTAGGAGTTCTTGTTGAGGATTCCTGATCTTCAGAATCAGATAGTTCTGTAGGCATTTTGCAATCATCTGTTTTCTCTGAAATTTATACTTAGATGATATCAAAAAAATACTGGTAAATATTTATCCTATCTTTCCTTCTTACAGTATTTTCCCATGCACAAAGGCATAAGTATTAAACATCCATTTGCCTTCTTAAGCTTCCCACCCACAAATAAGAGAGGGAAGAAGCCCACTAGACATGAAATTTGGATATTTTAATCTAAAAGGAATATAGAAAATCATTGGAATGCATATTAAGAAGTTTACACTGTGAAGGCCTTAGCTAAAATGGAATTTTTCTGGCCTCCTGACTTAGCATTGGATTTTTTATTATTAATATTGGTTAGCAGCTAGTGAACATTTAAGTCCATCTAAACACTCCACCACCAGCTATACTGCATTTATTCTTTGTCACTTTCCTTCAGTGTATTTTAAACCTTGTTTTACAAGTAAGGAAATCAAGACTTATAGTGTATAACAAACTAAAGATTATACAGAAGTAGGATGTGAATTTAACCTCTGGCTCTGAGTTCTTCTGACTTTCAGGCATTTTTCTTTTCCTTCTCCATTTTCCTTTCCTTCCCTTTCCTTTCTTTTTTCCTTCCCTTTCCTTTCCTTGTTCATTTCCTTTTCTTTTCCCCTATCTTTCCCCCTTTCCTTCCTTCCTTCCTTCCTTCCTTCCTTCCTTCCTTCCTTCCTTCCTTCCTTCCTTTCCTCCTTCCTTCCTTCTGACAGGATCTCACTATATCACCCAGGCTGGGCTTGCAATTGCTCTGTGGCCCATGTGGATGTTGCCCTTCCAATTCTCCTGGTTCTGCCTCTTGTGTGCTGGGATTGCAGGAGTATTACCACCACACTGGGTATCTCAAACCCTTTCCTTAAACTTTGCAATATATCTTTAAGTGGCCATGAAATAACAATGCTTTTACTAAGAACAAAATCCATGTAGACCAATCTGCTTTGGACTTTAGATATAGGTGATTAATGTGAACTAACCCATCTAATAAGCATTGTACTCATGTTTCCTAACAATCATCTTATACATAACTATTCTGTTTAAAATGCAGTTTCTTTATAAAACTACTTGATAAACTGAAAAAACAAAGAAAGTACTGCAGATTCCTCCCAAAGAAGTGTGTTTAGAGCATAGTGAATGACAAACCTCTGACAGTAAAGCCACAAGAGACTTGAAAGAGCTGGATAATTCTGCCAGTTCATCTCCTCGTTTTTGGGATTCATTCTCAGAAGAAACTTCAATCAAAATTTTAAGCCTGGATTTCAGCCAGCTGAGAGTCTCGCCTTTTTTGGTAACATCATTTCTGACCTCCTGGAATGAAAGGAAATTTCATTTAAGATTATTTGTTTTATTTGAGACAGGGTCTTCTTATAGCTTCAGCTGGCCTGGAATTCACTGCATAGAACAGGTTGGCCTCCATCTCATAGAGATTCACTTGCATCTGCCTCCCAAGTATTGAAATTAAAGGCACATGCTACTGTGCTCAGCTAAGTTTAGTTTTATTTTATGTGTATGAGTGTTTTATACACACACACACACACACACACACACACATATATATATATATATATATATANAAAAATATATATATATATATATTTAACATGCATTCAATACCCCCAGAAGCCAAGAGACAGTGTCAGGTCGTCTCTCGGACTGGATTTACAGATGGTTGTTAGCTGCCATGTGGGTACTAGAAACTGAACCTGAGTTCTCTGTAAGAGCAGCCAGTGGTCTTAAACATTGAGCTGTCTCTCAGTGTTTAATAATGAGAAAGAATACTCGTTATTAAAAAGAGCTATTGTCAATTACAACTTTCTAGGAGGAAAAACTCAATCAGAGATGATCTTTAAAGTGGATGTAAAAGAAGTAGATATTCATTAATAGTTGAGTGCCTACTCACAATGTGCTTTGTTTTTGGCTACAGGTGCCAAAATAAGGGCTTCAAAATGGCAGGATCTAATAGGCAAAGCCAGCAATGTGCACACTTGAAGATCATCTTCAGAATTAGATAAATTGGATATTTACAGTTAAAACAAACATGGTTCTAACAGTATTTAAGCTGGGCATGGTGGTGCACGCCTTTAATCCTAGCACTTGGGAGGCAGAGGCAGGTGGATCCTTGTGAGTTCAAGGCCAGCCTGGTCTACAGAGTGACATCCAGGACAGCTGGGGCTACAGGGACACCCTGTCTCGAAAAGACCAAAAAAATAAAAAAAACCAACAAAACAAAAATACAAAATAAGTCCCTGTTCAGGTGGTTGCTTCTGGGGCATTGGCTCAGTGGTTAGAGTACTGACTGCTCTTGCAGAGGACCTGGGTTCCCTTCCAAGCACCCACATAGTGCTTAACAATCTGTAACTCCAGTTCCAGGGGATCCGGTGCCCTCTTCTGGTCTCCATGGGAATTGCATGAGAGGGGTGCCATTACACACATGAAGGCAATGCATTCATAAACATAAAATAAAAATAAATATTCTATAAAAATACAAAATACACAAATTGGAAGTTATAGCGAATATGATTATATTTATACATGTAATAAATCATGCTATTTAGGAATTATAATACACATTACTGCTTGCTGTCTGATTTCTTATTAACTGGAAGGATATTTTTGGAGAAAAGAATGATGATATTGATTTTTAAAAAAATCACAGTGTGGGGCTGGAGAGATAGCCTAGCGGTTAAGAGCACCGACGCTCTTACAGAGGACCCGGGTTCGATCCCCAGCGCCCACATGGCGGCTAAGAACCGTCTGTAACTCCAATTCCAGGAGAACTCCAGTTCCAGGGGAATCCGAGACCCTCTTCTGACCTCCGCGGCATTGCACGACACGGGTGCACAGACCTGCATGCAGACAATACATTCATACACATACAAAAATAAATAATAAAAAAAAATTTAATAAGTTTGATTTTTTTTGGTCTTTTTGAGACAGGGTCTCCCTTTAGTCCCAGCTGGCCTGGAGCTCACTCTGTAGACCAGGCTGGCCTTGAACTCACAGAGATCCGCCTGCCTCTGCCTCCTGAGTGCTGGGATTAAAGACGTGCACCACCGTGCCCAGCCACAGTGTGATTTTAAAAAATATTTTATTGCGTGCATTTCATATATCACTTCTCAGTTCAATCGAGACTCCTTTCCCCCTCCATGCCCCCCCACCCCTCCCAAGTTCATGTAGTCTGCCATACATGTCCTGTATCCCCTTCTGAGTCTTTTCAGAGTTTTTCAAACCAGAGGATTATTGTTTGGGGGAAGAACTCTACTGCTTCAGTCAGTTCCCTGTCCCAGTTCTCTTGTTGTTGTCGCTCCCTCCAATCCGTATTGTTTCAATATATGCATTTATATATGTTACACACCAAGTACCTACTTGTAAGGCAAACTGAATAACATTAATGTCATATTTCTCTTTATGTAAAAGCAACTGTGCTCTTAGAATGTGAATCCCTTAATGGGCTCTAGAATTAACCTACCACTTATTTTCTTTATAATTTTGGTACTTTATAATTTTGGTACAAGGGTGGAGGGTATGTTTGCATATTTTAGAGCAATATAAAATTAAAAGAACAAAATGTGAATCCCCAAATATGATTTGGAAATAACATACAGTTTATTTTCAGATGACATGATTTTAGTATATGTGTGATGTTATTGATTAACTTATTGATGGATTTTGTTGAAGAGTTTATTTGTTAAATATTTTTTTATTTTTTTTAATTTATTTTTCTATGTGTATGAATGTACTATCTGCATGTAGGTCTGTGCACCCGTGTTGTGCAATGCCTCAGAGGTCAGAAGAGGGTGTCGGATTCCCCTGGAACTGGAGTTAAAGATGGTTCTCAGCTGCCATGTGGGTGCTGGGGATCGAACCCAGGTCCTCTGTAAGAGCACTTGGTGCTCTTTACCACTAGGCCATCTCTCCAGCCCCTATTTGTTAAATATTTTTATATATGTTATGGAGACTTATTTTAACTCAATTAATTTAAAGTTTGTGTCTCATGTCCCTTAGCTTTTAGAAGTCAATATCCCCAATATTAAGATGCACAAATAGGATCAAAGGTCTTACTCAGCAGTGAATGTTCACTTGCCCAGTAGCTCTGTAAATATTGGAACTTGGACCTCCAGGACCAGTGACAGAGGGCATGGAGATGGGAGCTGCTTGTCTCTCCTGGACTAACTATCAATGGCCTAGGACAGGGGCTTCCAACCAAAGGGCTGTCCCAGAATTTACGCAGGACAAATGAGTGCCAAAAAAAGAAATGAGCTGGCTACATAACCAACTGGTTTCCACATCCAAGATGTGATTTAAAAAAAAAAAGCAGCCAGTAGAAAAATCTATCCTTCTGTATGTAAGCAGTGATGTTACTGGGCCCTCTAACACTATATAACTCTCCAGTCCCTGAGGCAACTATATAATTTAATCAGAAAAAAAGGAACTCAGAAGTCAGGAACCAAAAGGCAATGTATTCTCTTTTATAATGACCCGCAGGGATTAGAGAGAGAATTTCCACCATAGTCTGTGTCTATAAAATGAAGGTCTCCCTAATAGAAAGGGGGCTGCTGCAGGCTCATTATAGAATACACACCGTGTTCAGGCCTGCAGCTCTATTTCTCTGGCTGGGTTTATTGCTTCTCCAAGTACCTGAAATGAAGCAGTCCAACCCAACGACAACAGGAGAAGAATACTCAGAGAATTCCCTCCTTTCCTCCCATCATCAGGTTCATGTGGTTAAAACCATACTGTACAGAAGCACACAGTGCTCTTGATTACTGTGACAGCTCCTCATTCTCTGCTACTTTACAAGCAGCTCCCCAGTCTGGCATTGACCATTAGCTAAAGATGTGTTAAAAGCATTGTTGAGCATGGTTAAATCTCAAAGCTGTCAACAGCTCCATAGAGGGGAAAATGTCCCTAAACCCAAGGCTCACCACAGTAATACAAAGAGACTTGAAAGTAACCTACCATAACAATTAGTACTGTTTAAATACCCATATATGTAATTGTGTGTGCTTCATTAGTAGGATCGAAAGGCTATATATTATACTGTTTAAATACCTAAATATCTAATTGCATGTGCTTCATTAGTAGGATCGAAAGGTTAAGCCTGGACAAGCTGGCAGCCCATGAAAGAAAACAGGCAGAACTGACTAGAGACAAAGACATCAGCTCCAGAGAAAGTAGAGTGTTTTGCTTCTCATCCACCTGTGCCCCTTTTCTAAGCCTAGGGAACAATCTGCGGAAGAGGGGGCGTGGTAGAATGTAAGGGCTTCGATTGGGGTTAATGGTGAAACTACAACAATATAGACTGGACACTCATTTGATCAACTTGATTGAACATACAAGCCCCCCCTTTCAGGATGGTGGGACCCATGAGCTGTGTGGGTTTAGGCACAACTGCTTGCAAATTGGTTTTACATGAAGGATGCTTGTACTCACAAATTATCACTTATTGTTAAAAAAAAATGAAAACAAAACAAAACAAAAAAGCAGAGAAAGATGCAGAAAATTTACGGCAGAATGCATGATCTGCGATGGGTAGGGGTGGGGTGGGGGGGAAGGGAAGGGGATATATGCCTAAACTGAATTGGAAAATGATGTATGAAATACACAAAGCATCAATAAAAATAAATTAAAAAATAAAATAAAATAAAATTATGTATATTTATAAAAAAAATGTTCAGAAACCTATAATTTCAGAGAGCAAAAAAGACCAGTGTTTACATTTCTTTTAATTATTGGAAACTTTCCTCCAGCCAGCACTGGTCAGCACTTACATCCACAACACGCTTAGCCTCTCCATGATTGGCAGTGCTGATGACCTCATCCCGGATGGCCTTCAACTGGGCCTCCTTTGCAGCTATCCAAGATGAGAACTCGGAAACCCTGAAATCATACAGGCATTTTCTTATAAAACGGGCTCACACTCAAAACGAGAAGGAAACCTTTACTAATTTGAATTCATGGAAATGGAACAAGTGATAATCAAATTGATTACATTTTCTGGAAGCATTAACATGAAGCCTGGGGGAAGGTATCAGTATCTGAGCTCAGAAACATGAAGGCAGTTCAGCCATAGGGACAAAGATGTGTCTCAGGCCTGAATACCTGGGCAAGGGTGGGACAACTTGGAGTCTGGCTTCGTACCACCCTACCAGAGTGAGGCTAAGTGATAGAAGCAGAAGCCCTCCTTTGAGTAAAGGAGAATGGGAAAGAAAGAAGGGATTATCCAACTTTAAGAATATACAGGTCTCTCACCCAGTTTTGGACTGAAAAACATTCATTTTTTTTAAACAAATGAATCATGTTTGTATAAAAGTGTAGTCAAGATCAAGCAGCTCGATTTTCTTCATTGCATGCAGTGAAATACAGTCCATCTCCTGCTTTTGAACAAACAATTAAGATAGGCTAGACCCTTCCCGAGATCCCCGGTACCTGCCAGCATAGTCCTTCCACTTGTCTGGATCTGCCACGAGTCTCATGTAAGTGCTGTCAATGGAAGATCGGAGCTCTTTGAGAGCTGTGTGACACACTCCAGGTGTGTCCCTGATCGGGTCCCGGACTGGAAGCTTCACGCACAATTCCTCAATAAGCTGTAACCTTTTCTCACAGAGATGATGAGGACCCTTGTCACTGAAGAAAACCTGTGAAATAATAAATGTTTTTGCGATCTCTGTGAGAAGCCATGCAACACTTTATATCTTTTGTAGCAAAACTAAAGACAGATTTTCAAAGGGCATCAGTATAACTAAGATTTTTTTTTCAAAGCCAACTAAGATTTTTAAAAAGTCCATCATATCTTTTAACCATCTATGCACTTTAAACTGTCTATGCACTTTTAACTGTTTATGCATGGTTATATACTTGGTGTGTGGCACGTACTCTGTGCTCCTTAATGATCTTTACGCTGCCTTCCCGGGGCACCAGCTTAGTCTCTCGGTCCAGCTCAGCTCTACATTCTTCCACAGCAGCTGAGAATCTGTTCTTCTCCACAGCGATTTTCAGATGGAGCAAATGATAAGGTGCCTCTCCCTGCAGGTCCTGTGCCCACAGAAGACCCAGAAACATAGAATGAGGCTTTCCACTAGGTCTGTCTCTTGCTAAGGTGCCAAAATGACCAAACATATTCCTTTCTTTGACACAAGGTCTTCCTATGTAGCCTTGCTAGCCTGGAACTCACTATGTAAACCAGGGTAGCCTCAAACACATAGAGATCTACCTGCCTCTGTCTCTAGAGTGCTGGGAGTAAGATGTGGCACCATTCCTAGTAAGTATTCCTTTATCTTTCCAACTCCCAGAATCCTCTCTGCCTGTTGTTACAGATTAGGTGTTTTAAAAGTGATTGTTCCAACCCAATTTTCTCAATAGCTCTGTACAAGATTAATGGCCATTGAAGCTCTAAGGTTAGTGACAAAGCTAAGATTCCAATCTAGATTTAAATCACATACTGATGCTGTGTCATTTTCCCACCATAGGGTCCCTGTGCTTTGTCAACCACCTTGGGGGGTGGAAAGGACAAATGTTGCATCCATACACTCAAGAAAACCTTTCTAATAGTCAACCCCCAAAGCAGAATTAACTAACCCAGGGCAGCTGACCACATATTCTTTTCCTTAGATAAATCAAGGAAGCAAGCAAGCCTTCAAACAATGCACATTCTTTCACTGGTATAAGCACAGGTTTCATTATTACTTTTAGTTCTATAATTTATTAATTTCAGCTAACTTTCATGTAATCGAGGATGGGCTGTGGAAGAACGATGGCTGAGTCAGTCCTGGTGAGATGCATGTGTGTGTGTGTGTGTGTGTGTGTGTGTGTGTGTGTGTGCAATGCAATGAAAAGCAGCCTTCAGTTGCAGTCTCTATGATGTCTGTGGTATACTAAGCTTCAGAGACATCCCAGAAGACTTAAACTGAAGAGTGAATAAATGAATATGTATTTAAGTGAGACACTTAAAATTTCAAATTTAGGAACCAAAAATTCACTCTTTTCCACTGTATTTTTCCTTTGCACAAGGACAATGTTTTAGTCCATATAACTGAAACTTTAAAATTCATGAACAAAATAACTGATGGAAGGAGATAGCACCAGCCGCCAGTCATCCAGAGCTGTAGTCCCCCTCATACAGAACACAGGGAACTAGCACTTCAAGAGAGCATCATTCTGCAGCTGGAGAAGCCTCCTCACTGTCTGGCCAGGTCTGCTATTCTGCCCTGCCTCCAGAGGGTGACAGGCCAGGGTGAGGGCCTTCATTTTCTTGGGTGGGTTTAGCATTGTTGTGCATGGCTCTTCTGCAGCACATAACACTCAGGTCAGATGGAGTCTGACCTAGCCCCCATGTTCTCCACTTGACACCACCCATGGCTTCCTCCTTTCTAGATGCTGGGGTGCCTTCCTGTTCTTCACCCTCAGCATCTCTGCTTTTCCTTGCAATCTTAGCCCTAAACTCATGAATGGGGCTAGAGTTATGGTTCAATGGTTAAGTGCACTGGCTGCTCTTGCGGAAGACCCAGATTCAGTTCCCAGCACCCATATAATGGCTAACAGCCATCCAAATTCCCTCTGCAGGCATTGCACACATGCAGTGCCCATATATACATGCAGGCAAAATGCTCATAAACACATAAAATATGAAACAACTCATGAATTCATTCATTCTTTTCCAATTTATTGTCTTAACATTTCAACACTTTCACAAAGAGAAGCACTGTACGTTTAGGGATTTGTTTTGTATTCTATTTCTTATTCTATGCCACTAGTTACTTTCCTTAACTGAACTCTTCGAACTCTCTGGGGGAAAAGGCTGAGGGCCTCTTCATGCTTTCTTATCCATTAAATGTTTTCACTTGTATTTTGAGATAGCAATCTAAATTTGATGGTAAATCACTGATGTGTATGTATGCACTTTCAGTAGTATACCTAATGTTATATTTTTATCTAAGACAATTCACTAAGTGTTACTTGAACAAATTAATTGGTCTTGTCACACCTGTCAAAAAATTAAGACAAAAGATAGTTAAGCAACAGGAGAATATTTATACTGCTATAAACCATGAATAACAGAATTCTGCTATATCATGTTTCAAGTTTAGTTCATTTTTCAATGGTCAATGCTGCTCTGGTAACTTTCTATGAATTTCCAAATCTCCCTTGGCCTGGACTTGCACTCCCTCGGGCTCTTTCCCTTCACTCAGGACACCGTACTGTTTAGATCTCACTCACCTTCCACTGTTTATGCAGTTTCCTCACCGCCTCCTGCAACCCTTGTTGCTCCTGCTCTGGGAGGATGTCAGTGAGCTCATCACAGGCTTTCAGGAACGCGTTGAGGACCCTTTGATCCAGCTGGCTGAAGAATTCCTACCACAGAGAGTGGGACCTTGGTTATGGTTCTATGCAGAATAAATAACTTCACAAACAGGAGCCAGTTGCTGCCTTCATAAGAACTTCCAGGCAGCTTTTATTCTTGACTAAACTACAAGCATCCACACTATGAGTCAGAAGTCATCATGTCTGATATTTAATTATTGTTCTTTACATTTTCAGGAAAAAAACATTTTTGCAGTTCCTGAATTCGATAAGGTATTCTGAAAATAACTACACCGAATGATCTTAAAACCTGATTCCATGGTGACAGACCTTTGGTTCCTCTTTGGTAAAGTCTGAGGACCAGGAAGGAGCTGGGCCTCTAAGTCTTACAGCCCTTAGCTGCAACGTGCATCAGTGTTGGTGGTCATTGTGAACCATCACTACATTCCCGCTGTGTACATTTGAACAGATGTGTTGTGGATGGAAATTTGCCCTCCAGAAGCTGTATGCTAAAACCCTAACTACAAATGTGGTGGGATTTGGAGCCAGGGCCTTATAGGTTATTAGGTTTGGATGAGATCATGAAGGTAGAAAAGATTAATTAGGTTACAGGAGGAAATGCTGCAGGCAAGCTTTCTCTCCAACTATGTGACAGCACAGAAGAAATGTTCATCTGGAGGCTAGAAAGAGTCTTCCCTGGAACTCCTCCATGATGCCAGGGTCACCTAGGACCAGAAACTCTGGAACTGTGAGAAAACCAATTTCTGCCATCAAAGCCACCAGGGTATTTGGTTATAGCAGTATAAGCAGACAGAGACAATATACCTACACACACACACACACACACACACACACACACACACACACTTACAAACACATTTTTGGTCTAGATCTAGAAACTGCATCCCTAATGCATAGCATCATCCTTTGAGAGTGGGTTTATATGCAAATACCTCTTAAATTTCAGGAAATACAATCAAAGCACCTGTTCTCAAAATGCTTCCCATTGCTCCACAGCATTCATCCAGCACCAATATCCTCAATACTAATGTCATTTCAACAAGTAGGATGAGAATGAAGGTGATTTCACCATCTTATCATGGCTGTGTACCATCTATTAGACTCCAAACCACTTGGTGTCTATGCTAGGACATTATGGTTTATTAAGTGATCTTGAAGGATATCATCACTCATCACAATCTATTTAATAAAATGTTTAGCTATAAACCCTTCTGAGCTAAATAAGAAATTAGTAATCTGAAAACCTAAATAATCATGGTTCTTCGCAATCTAAGAGGCCTCACATAAGTCAGAACACCAGTTACTCTTGCAGGGTTTTAGGGGTCTGCTGCCTCTGGGGTCTGCTACCTTCAAGGTTCCTGCCTTTCTAACTTCCCACCCTCTCTGCATTGGATCTGATGTTCTTTTAATTTCTGAGATAGTTTGACTCCACATGGTCAGGTGTACCACAGAGGGCAGCTCACAGTATGTCTCCGAAGGAGTTCTTCAGGGTCTCCCTTCTCCTCTAGGCCCTCCTGAGCAACACGTAGCACCTTCTCCAGCTCTGCCCGAGACTCTTCAAATTTCTTCATTAAGCGACTGTTGGCTTCCACATGCTTCTTCCAATCTCCAGTTTTTTTGATCATATTCTTAATGTAAAAAAATACAGTCATCCCTTGGTATTCTTGAATTGGCTCCCAACACTCCCAAAGACATCAACATCCATATAATGAGTGTCCCTCATATGAAATGAAGTATTATTTACATGTAACCTAGGCACATCCTATATGTAAATAATCTCTGGGTTACAATTAAAAATACACTAAGAAACACCATATAAATACTTCTATTATTTTGGCAGTTATGACAAGAAAAGGTTGTACATGACATGCAGATATACATTCAGTATAAATGCGGTGTTCTGCCCAAATTTTAAACTTGCAGTTTATATAATCCACAGATTGCCATCCTAACAGAAAGCTGCTTCCTCAATTCTGAGGCATCATTTGGTCAGATACAATATTATATTATCACTATCATCATCATCTGGTTTAAAACACTTTAAAGCAAGATATATCATTATGATGAGAATATTTCAATATTCTCAATATTTTCAGTATTAATATTAGAAAAGAAGTAATGAAACACTTGGCTTTTAAATATCCAGTGGTGAGGGATTTGAGTGATGATTACTTGTCTGTCCTGACTCACTGTGTTTTCCTGGATTCTTGAGTCGGGATCAGGGAAAACAACTAACCTGGAAGGCATGATGGATGTCTGCAATCTGTCTCTGCAGCTTTGTCTGATCCCAGTGCCTTAACACATGGCTCAGGCTCACCAGCTTCTGAACACTTTGACTGCCCTTCTCAATGAGGGTTAAGGATTTCTTACAGCTTTCTTGGCAAGCCAACAGCTCCTATCAGGAGAGAAGAGACATGATGATATGATTTACATGCCAGAATGATAGAGGAAGGAGGGGATAAGGAAAGAAGGGATGCGCCCTGGCAAATAACAGCATCATGTAGCTCCTAGGCTTTCAATGAGTAATAACTAAAATCAAAAGTAAAGAGGAACAGCTCTTTCCAAAATAACGTGATTTTAGGCAATCGTTGGAGTCACTGCTTTTTATATGAGGCATTTAAATGTCACAATGAGGTTTTTGACTTTTTTATACTTCATGCACATCTTATTAACATTAAGAAAATGACAGAGCATAAAAACTCTCATCTATTTTCTGCATTGCTCTGATTGGCCGATAGGTAGGCCTACTTTTTTTTAAGAGAACAATTATAAAACCAATCTACATATAACCTTTTAATTAAACTAAGTGAATTAACACAATGAGTATTCCCTTTAATGGATGTATCAGATTCTATATCACCTGTGAATCTGGATTTACCTCATTTGGATCCCTACAGTTCTTGAGCCATGGGCCTTACTGATATCTAATAAAGCAGGCAACAGACTAGCAGGCCTGCAGGACACTTGTTGTTGTTGCATTTTCCCTGATGAGACATTGCAGTGATGGACAGATGGACAGGCTCTTTCTCTCTGCCTCACAGTCTTGCCTCCTACAAATGTTGCCATTAGTAGACAGAGTCCAGCCCAGCTGGAGATGGAGGTCATTTCTGTCTTGAACGTGCATCGCTTTCACTACTACATTTTCAAATATCTTGAAAAAATATTCAAACCTGCTCATTTGGATGCCATTTTTGGACATCTAGCTACAAATATTAAAATCAGGCCTTTTGTTTGGACAAAGAATAAAGACAGCTTTTCCTTCTGAACACTTAGAAGTTAAAAGAGTAGAATTTGAAACTATATTATAAAATATTAATATTTGTTATCAATAATCTAAATATGACCTTAATTATGGAAAGAGTATTTAATCATAATTTAAGGTAAGTGGATGCTTACACCAAATCCCCACATGAAAGGCAAGCTGAACAACACTATTGTTATATTTCTGTTTATCTGAAAGTAACTATGTTGTTATGTAAATCTCTTAACAGGCTCTAGAATCAATTCACCACTTACTTTCAGACTCTGTAATTACTGTATATGAGTGGAAAGTATGTATTCATATTTTAGAGTAATATAAAATTAAAGGAGGAAAATGTGACTTCCTAAACATAAAAAAAGACTGAGAGAAAGATGCAGGATAGTTATGGCAGAGTGCGTGATCTGGGGTGGGGTGGGGGGAAGAGAAAGGGGAATATGTCTAAATCGAATTGAGAAATGATGCCTGAAATACACAAAACATCAATAAAAGCATTATATAAAAAGAAGTGACACTATGCTTCAAAATGAACGAATCTTCATTCAATATGGTGAAATGCCATTTAGAATAGTTTGTTGATATAATAATTATGACTTCATTAACCATATTAGTAATGTTAGAAATTATAGAATACATATTTTTAGATGTAATCACTTTCAGTTTAAGAGGAGGAAGGTAAACTTAACATTTTGTAGTTTGCTATGTCAAACCTAAAACCTGAACATCTATGTGATTTATTTCAAACACATTGTTCATTCTACTTGCTGAATCCGCCCCTTCCATGAATTTATTTCAGTTAGTGCAGTGGAGACACTGTCCTACATTAGTTACATCCTTCTCTGATACATAGCACCATTCACAATAAACCAAATAAATAGATCAATTAATTACAGCACTCACTAAGAAATTCTGAGCATATGGATATAATTGAGACATAAAAATACACTCCAAGCATATTTCCATAGTTTGATGGCTATTCCAACAGACCTATTTCCATAGTCAAAGAGAAGAGGTCTTAAGAATCAGATTATAGATGCCCAACAGAATGGAGCACAGTTACACAATTATTTATTTTGTATATTTAATTATACATGTAA
Organism: Rhizomys pruinosus; assembly: GCA_009823505.1. Classification (NCBI taxonomy): domain Eukaryota; kingdom Metazoa; phylum Chordata; class Mammalia; order Rodentia; family Spalacidae; genus Rhizomys; species Rhizomys pruinosus. Next base: position 4,843,330 of record VZQC01004376.1, read on the forward strand.
AAAGTCTATATACACAGAAGTAATCAAAGGATGAACAATCTTTCACATTTTAGATAAAACCAACCATTTTTCCCACTAGTGAGATAACGCAGGATGACCTGTGATATGGGTGCAAAGCATCTCCAAGTGATTTCCCAAAAGAAAGTCAATATAAAGACAAAAACTTAAATGGTTATATTTTTATTCTTTTAACAGTACAAATAATTTTTTTTACTTTACACATTTTTGGACTTTTATTAAGAAATAGGATCCCTGGATTCACTGGTAGTAAGATGGTACTAGATCCTTTAAATAGCACAGCGCAGGGGGACAAAAGAAAGCCCTTCAGTTGTGCTGAGCTTTTCATTTCAAGATAAGTAGTGGATTAACTTCTAAAACATACTCAGAGAGAACTGTGAACTTCCACCTTCCTGGATAGGAGTAAGAACACACAAATATGCATGGGTCACACACTGGGAGATGCTTTCTGAGTCTCTGTAGCTCACACTGCCACTCATAAAAGATGGAGACAAGTGCTCAAAATCAACGGCTTCCAAATTGCACTCAACTCTGAGAACTTCTGTTTTCCAATGAGCATACAAAATTGGAAGATTGCATATGGCATTTTCAAGCACTTGGTTTTGGTGATTACCCCCCCACTCCTACCCCCCCAGGAAACATTTTTTTAGATACTTTTATTGAATTTTTATGATTGTCATGCAATATAATTTGATGTCATTTAGATCCCCTCTTCTATCCATACCTCCCTTTTTTGTTCTCACCTGATTTAATGTACTCTATTATATATATTATATACATATAATATATAAAATAAGGCCTATAGAGTCTAATTAGTGTCCCCAAATGTCCTTCAGTATGAGTTCATTCACTGGAGCCTGGTTAACCTACCAAGAATCTCATCCTTCAATGAGACCGAGTCATTGGTTGCTGAAAGTTCCTTACATTGGTTGGGTTTTCTTGTCTGTTTCCCCAAGTCTATGTTGAGATTTTGTCTGGTTTGTGCTTGCATGGGACTTGTGCACGTGGTCACCATTGCTGTGCATTCATATGAGTAACTGACCACTATCAGAAACTCTATTTCCTTGTGGTTATCCACCACCTCTGGCTTTTACAATCTTTTTCTTCTCTTCTGCAATTATCCCAGGAAACTTCTTAACTCAGAAACCTGGAACCTGACCAGCTCAACCTGATCCAACTTGGCTGCTCCTGCACAAAGCTTGAGGTCCTAAACTGCTCCACAAAACATAGGACACGATTACTTTTGGGGATAAGAAATTTACTATGGTTTTAGTTACTAGTACCCTACTACTCTGGGGAAATACCTTTTGTACTAACTGAATTTCTGTTATTGCAAGGAATATTCCAATCTTATGACACATGCTTTAAAATAATGTCTCTGAAAGGATTTTTCTTACCTGATGTTTTTGTTTGAAAAGAGCACTAGATTGTGCCTCATGCTCCAGAATTGCTATAATCTCATTGATCTTCCCAATCAAATCATAGAAAGATGTGATCTGCCTTTCCAGTTCCTCCAAAGGAACAGAGAGCTGCTGAGACTCATACAAGAGTGGGGAGAGGCGTTCTTTAACCTTTGAAAATTCAAAGACAAAATTCTCGTGAAAGGTCATTGTGACAGTTCTCAAGAACTTGTTCTCAGCGACATGATCATTTAACCCTTACAAATCCTTAAAGATGACTCTTATATTTTTCTCTATGCTGTTAAACTTTGTTGTTAAAAAAACATGAAAGTACTACTCTGATGAGACAAATAAAGAGTGGTGGAGTTTTCTCATGAAGATTCATCTGAGTCCTCCATCTGGATGGCGTTTCCCATGTGAATGGTTGCTGTCAGTGTGCCAGATGGTCCCACATGCCTCTTCAAACACCTCCCTACCTATTTTCACTTTGGCATTGAAACCTGAGGTAGTCACAGGTCATTACCACATTGTCTAGAGAATGCACAGCTTCCAGCTTGATGTTCACAACCTCCCCCATTTGAACTCTGAGTCTGGACAAACTTAGAGATCTGCTGACTCCCTCGTCCTAGATACAGAGGATGTCTTCCCAGTCTGAACTGCCCAGCTCTCCTCTACCTCTACAGCTGAATTATCTTTATAATGAGACTCTAAGTTTCTGGAGTTTAAGAGCTCTGTAAAGTATCTACCTGGCTACCTTTTGGCTGGATTTCAAGCTTCTATAATTCTGTTAGAACTTCCCTCCCTCTGTATCACCTTAAAGTATTTACTTTCAGATAACTAGAGAAGGAAGTTAATCAGTATTCTTTTTCATAAGCTGTAAAGTAAAAAAAAAAAAAAAAAAAAAAAAAGAATGTGCTACGTCCATCAGCAATATTCCAAAAACAATCCTTGAAGAAAGTAATGCCTTTAGTTATACTGTTGCAGAATTAGGTATACAGAATTATCTTCATATTCTACAACATGCTGCTTAAAAAGATACACTCATCAAGTTAAAGCTACTGCAAGAAGACATCACTGGTTTGAACAAAACCAAGAGAATCTACTAATGAATATGAACTCAGGGGGCTTTATTGATCTTTCCTGAGTTGAGCAGAAAAACCTATCAATACGGTATCTCCCAACCCTCAAGAAGAAAACACATGGTTTAAGCTGGGTGTGGTGGACACCCCTGTAATCCCAATGTTCAGGAGGCAGTGGCAGAAAGATTGCTATAAGTGTGAGACCCGATTGTCTACACAGTATGTTCCAGGCCAGCTGGGGATACATGGCAATACCTCGTCATTAAACACAATAAAAACAAAGCAAACAAAAAAGGAAAGAAAATATCTCATTTAAATGTGTGTAAAGGCACAATTCACTTTCTCAAGTGCTGTCCTAAACGACTGCATCTGCTCAGGATGAGCAGAACAAGCCAGGAAGCCAATGAATGGTATGTGTCCCCTCAAGCTGACTGAAAAGAGAAAACACCCCATTACAGTTTAAACTAATTCCAACTAGAACATTAGAATAAAATGAATTAGAAATGAACTTTATACTGTTTTTAGGTTGACAAAGTTTTCTCCCCTTTTATACTTATGATTCTTCAACTTTTATTTTTGTATTTATCTTTCACATTAATTCTCCACTATTGATTTTACCTGTTTTTCTTTTTTACCTTTTCTCTCCTACTTAGTAGGTACTCCAGCCTTCATTTGTTTTCCAAATTCCCTTCTTAAAACATTTCTGGAGGGTATGGGCACATGGAGGAGAGGGGGGGTCTAAATTTCATTAGGAACTATTGTATGAAATGTATGAAAGCTCAATTAAAAATGTAAAAAAGTGAAATAAAAAAGTTTCTACTTGTATATTTGATGGTTCTAATTTACTATAAATCAATTACCAAAGCTAAGTGAATTTTTCACAAATAATGCCAATTTCATAAAACTCAAGTTTAGTAAAAAGAGTCCAATGAAACTTCTAAAACACTTAAGGAAAAGCACTCACTAAATAAGTGAAGGCTGTGACTGGTGCCAATGTCCATGGAGAACCCTACACAGAACTGACATCAAAGGGTATCCTGAGTCTAGGATGCACTCTGTGAGAAACGAAAGGCAGAATTCCCATTGCTTTGGGACCAAACTAGCAGATAAGAACAGAGAGGGGGCATGTTAAGTAAATCTCGGAAAATTCTTGTTTCAGTGTATGATCTTCTTTTCTTCCTCCTCTTCCTCTTTTACCTGTCTCCAACTCTCCTTTTCTTTCTGTGTGTTATTACATTTAACTATTCTCTTCTGAAAAATACCACTCTTTCTACTAAGCCATAGCCTAAACTGTTAACAGAGGTACTAATTGTTATCAGAATCTCAGATTTACTTTTCAAATTCATGATGAAGATAGTAATATGGGGATATCAATATGAATGAAAATATTTTTTATAGACCAGTAAAGGATGTGCCTTTGGGTAACTGAGGAGACAGAAGGCAAGTGGAAGGCAGTGTGGCTGACGTACAGTGACTCATGTGTTTTCGCACCTTGGTTAGTTGGTCTTTGAGCCTGGACATAGCTGTGAACATTTCATTAGCTTCCTCTTGGGGACTTTCTTTGGCAATGAGATGTGCTGTCTTGGTCATCATCTTGTACTGAGCATCCATCACTGGTATCCTCTGCTCAATGTCCTGCATGAGTCACAGAAACAGCTTGATTAGCACATGATACATCTCCTATCAATCTCAGAATTCTACAGACAGCAGGACAAAAATCAGTATGCACCGTGCAAATTTCTGTATTCCAACAAATCTCACAGCTTCCAGGCACTGATTTCTTTCATTACACTATACTACAGACATAAATTGAAATTTCTTTCTAAAAGTGCCTAGGCATTCTTAAGTTAGCATAAAGATAAGTTGAAGTCATGTTTATACATTCTAAAATATGTTAATTGAGTATGGAAATACTAATCCATGTAAATGCATGTTAATAATGTGGGAAAATTCTGACTATAAAAATTAAACTTGGAGCTGGAGAGATGGCTCAGTGGTTAAGAGCACAGGCTGCTCTTGTAGAGGACCTGTGATTGATTCCTAGCACCCACATGTCAGCTAGCAACCATTCATAACTCCAGTTCCAGAGGATCTGATGCCCTCTTCTGACCTCTGTGGGCATTGCATGACACACAAAATAATTTTTTTAAAAATATTTTATTTATTATTTTTATTTTATGTGTATGAGTGTATTGCCTGCATACAAGTAAGTGTACCCATGTTGTGCACTGCCCACAGAGGTCAGAAGAAAGCATTGGATTCTTCTGGAACTGTAGGTACAGACAGTTGTTAGTTGCCATGTGAGTTCTGGTAATCAAACCCAGATACTCTGCAAGAGCAGTCAGTGCTCTTAATCATTGACCCATCTCTATAGCTCCAAAATAAAATAAAAAAATTTAAAAAGAATTAAACTCTTGTTTACTTAAAAAAGCACACTGTAATTGTAGAAAGCTTAGAAATATTAGTATGGAAGAATTTAAATTCCTTGTCATTTCCATGATAACTGAAACCAACATCTTATTACATGTATTACTCTTTTTTTTCTTATGTATCTTTGTGCTTTTAAAATCTTTATAAAAATTCAAAGGCCTCGGGCTGGAGAGATGGCCTAGCAGTTAAGAGCACCGACTGCTCTTGCAGAGGACCTGGGTTCAATCCCCAGCACCCACATGGCGGCTGAGAACTGCCTTTAACTCCAGTTCCAGGGGAATCTGACACCCTCTTCTGATCTCAGCAGCATTGCACGACATGGATGCACCAACCTACATGCATACAGAACACTCATACACATACAAAATAAATAAAATTAAAAAAATTTCAAAGGCCTCTCAGTAGATTGCTCAGATTTCTCTTATCACTAAATATTCCATTATTTCATTTTTGAGCTACAGGCTCTTAAAATATGTAAATCCAAAATTCATTCAATAAACCCTGTATTGTGAGAGGCATTAATTTGGAGGGCTATCTGTATAGGTTTTTATTTTCTTCCTCATATTTCATAATTTGAATGTGGAAAAAAACTTCAAGTTGAAAAAATATTTTGAAATTATTTGATATGGTAAGGAAATATCCTTTTAAAGTGCAAGTATATTTTCTATGAAAGGCATAAATATATAGACTTGTTAAGCTCATCCTGAGAACACTAAGCAGCTTCTGGGATGATTAAGCAACAAAGCTGGTCTGTATTTTCAAAGCAGGTTTTTAATTTTATGATCCAGAAAGCTCTTACCTCTAAGTCTTGGATTAATAGCTTGACATTAATAAAAGAGACTTCTAGGGGTTCAGAAAGCTTCTTATGGGCTTCAGCTGTGAAACCAGAGAGGTCAGCAATACAGTCTGTGTACTCTTTCTTCATTCGGTCCATCTCGTCAGCTCTTGCGTACTGTGAAGAAAGCATGGAAGGGATGCATCACAAAGTCCCTAAATCATGATTCCAGAAGTCTGCAGCCTTCACTTTGACATATTCTCATATGCTCTGGAACTGTTACATGTTAAGAAAAATTCTAATTCCTGATTTTTATTTTAGACAGGTTTGAACTAAGTCCAGTTTAATTTGAAGTAAAAAGGGAACAAACACAGCAATGAAGAACCAAGGTTTGAAAAGTGAATCATTCTGTCTAAGCAGGATCCATATGTCAACATACTTCTTAATCAAACTCACATTTTGGGAATGTTCCTCATCAGAAACAGAAAAGAATGAATAATCAACAGTAAAATATGTGCGTTTAAGCATTTCTATATTCTGCCTTAATATGCTCAGTAAAATTACTTATAAGCAAACTGCTTGTCTCTCTCTCTCTCTCTCTCTCTCTCTCTCTCTCACACACACACACACACACATACACACACATGTGGAGTGAGTGTACATTTGAAAGACATACTTGCTTGACTTCCATAAACAACTCCCTCCACCGTCCATTGAGCAAGAGTAATTGCTGTTTAAGGTCACGGGAGACTATCTCATCACAAGTTTCAATCAGAAAATTACCAGCATCGTTCATGGCAGTGTGCTGCTGCATCCAGTGAGGCAAGTTTCTAAAAAAATCCTAAGCAAGAAAGAAAGCACACTCATAAACCATAATCCAATATTAATAATGATGTGAATATAACCAGAACAAGAAAAATATCTGTTCACAAATTTGGATAAGTTTTAAGATAGATCCTAAATCTCTTCCCAAACTTGAGTTTTAATTAAGTTTCAAAATATGAACTAGAAATTCCAAGTGTCTTTCTTTTTGCTTTTCTTTTCATTTTTTTGTGTGTGTATGTGTGTATGTGTGTGTGTGAGCACGTGCTCATGCAATTGCATATGCACATTCATGCGTGTATGGCTGCATGTGTACGCATGTGCATGTGGAGGCTGGAGGGCAGTCTTGGTATCATTCCCATTGTCCAGGTGTGTGTTTGTTTTCTTCTGAGCCAAGGTATCTCACTGGAACTTGTCCTACAGGCTAGAGTGCCTGGTCAATGAGTCAGGGATCTACCTGTCTTCGCCTGCCCAGCACTGGGATTAGAAGCATGTCCACCACACCTGGCTATTTTTATGTGTGTTCTAGAGATTGAACTCAGGTCTTGCCAGTCACTCTCACTGACTGAGCTATCTCCAGAGCCCATCTTGGACTTTTTAGGATAGGACTTTGGTATACTTCCCAGGTTAGCTCCAAATCCCAAGGTCTAGCAAGCCTCCACACTCAGCCTCTCAAATAACTAGACTATAGACATATGCCAGTGTGCCTAGCTGTTACTGACATTTTATAAGAGCATCTATGGCACATTTTCCTGAACACAAAACAAAACAAGGGAACATTTTCTTATTCTCATCTTACAGATGAAATAGCAATCAAGTCTGCAAATATCAGAGGGTTTTGCTTGGTGTTTAGACCAATAAATACTAATACAAGCAGCAAATAAGAAGCATATGTCAGGACTAGCTCAGCAGTCAAGATCACTGGCTGGTTTTTCAGAGGACCTGGGTTTGATCCCCAGCATCCATATGGTGGCTAACAACCATCTGACACCCTCTTCTGTCCTCTGGGGATTCGGCACAACAGGGGTGCACTTACATACATGCAGGCATAACCCTCGCACAACAGGGGTGCACTTATATACATGTGGTCATAACACTCGCACATCAGGGGTGCACTTACATACATGCAGGCATAACCCTCACACAAGAGGGGTGCACTTACATACATGCAGGCATAACACTCTTACACATAAAGTAAAATAAAAATTAATAAATAAAAATTTCAAAGAAGCATAATGTGATTAGGGTAACAAACCTGGGCATGGTGGCACATGCCTTTAATCTCAGCACTCAGGAGGCAGAGGCTGGCAAGTTTCTGTGAGTTCAAGGCCAGTCTGGTCTACATAGAGAGTTCCAGGACAGCTGGTGTTGCAGGGAGACCCTGTCTTTAAAAGACCAAAAGTTATCCTGTTACTTTTGATTTTAAAATCTGAATATATCTGGGCATGGTGGCGCACACCATTAATCCCAGAACTAGCACCTCAAAGGCCCGCTGGTCTCTATGAGGCTGACGCCAGCCTGGTCTACATAGTGAGTCCCAGGCCAGCAGGGGCTACAGGTGACTATGTCTTAAAAATAGCAAAAAAAAAAAAAAAAAAAAAAAAAAAGAAGGAAAAGAAAAGAAAAACTCCAAAACAACAACTGTGAATATACAAATATATGTGTAAATATACATTACATATATGTGTGTATATATGAGAGATCCAGCTAGTTTATAATTATGGAGACAAACATCAAAAGGAAATATTTTAAGCTAAATATTTGGTCTGAGAAGATTTAATAGAATAGCATCCTTTCTTAATTATGTAAGGGTAACCACTTGCCAATGAAACAATATCCATTTCATTTCAAATTAAATGCACGTGTTCACGCATGCACACATATCACACTGAAAACCAAGGATAATTCAGTTTCCATTTATAAGCCATGTGTGGGAGGATTTCCTGCATAAATAGTTGGGAACATTCCTGCTTCTTGTTGCTACATTTCTTTGGGTCAAATTGACACATGTGACATGGATTGAGGCACTGGTGATCTGAGAGGAAAGTGAAAATTTCCATGGGTCAATGCTTAGTGCCCTCTTTATCTACACAAGAATCACAAGAATACTTACTCCACACCAATGGAGAATGACAGAACATTCTGAAATGCTCCCGCTATTTTCACAAACAGTAACAGATGAACTAATCTGAATTGTCAAGCCATTCATTCAAGCATATGTATTTCTTTATGGTAGCTTGAGATTACAATATCTTTTATGCATATACAGATTTTTCCATGTGAAAAACAACCTGTAACATGAAAAACTATATATTTTATATACAAACATGTATATATGGGTGTGCACTGCCTATTTCATTTGATATTCACATGTAAGTGACATTAGAGTGAGTTACTCCCATGCACATGCATATGGACACTTGTAACCGAAAGAAAAGGACATCACTCCTCTGAAACCCTTGAGCAATGGGTAAAAAAAAAAAGAAAATAATACCCATGGACATAGAAAACATGGCAGCCAAGCTGTGTGACTGGCATATGTTGCCACATATATTATTATGCTATCCATAATTTTCTTTTGATTTTTTAACAGTTATATACATTTATAGACTACATGTGATCATAGTCTCTCCATTACATTACATTATGCTATCCATAATTTTCTTTTGATTTTTTGACAATTATATACATTTATAGACTACATTGTGATCATAGTCTCTCCATTACATTACCGTCTTTTAACCCCCCCACTCTTGCTCTCTTCTTTTTTCCCTATAGATCCCCTCTGATTGTGTCCTGTGTGTGTGTGTGTGTGTGTGTGTGTGTGTGTATACACGCTCGCATGTGTGGTGTGTGTGTGTAGGTCTTGTGTAAGTAGCCATGAGTGTGAATCAGGAGCCCACAAAGGCTGCACCCTTGGCAAATCTGTCTCTACAGTACATGCTGCTGAATGTAAAATCTAGCTACTTCTCCATTAATAACCATTATCCCTTACTAATATATTGAATGCAAAAGTTGAATGGATTCACTGCTGTTTTAGACAAAACTTTAATTAGCCAACATTTGCTAGTCTAATTTCATCTACTCCCCTGAAACTGAAACTCTTTAAATGAGAATTCTTGAGCCACACTTGCAAATATATGATATACCCTAGAGAACTAAACTATAAAAAAAACCTCATTTCTCAACCCGTATCATGTATTTTCCTTTTAAGTGAAGCAGTCTTACCTTTTTGGCATTTTCTGATTGACTTAGCATTTTTTCTGCATCCTCGAGCCAGGCTTGAAGACTAGCCACGGTATCACCATAGCGATCCCAGTTGGAAATTACTTCCTCCAGCATGCTCCTCACACTCCTCACTTCCACTGAGAGGTTCCTCCACTGAGCAGTCGTCTCATTCATGAATTTCATCACGTTCTCAGCTTCTTCCACTGACACCACAACAATCAGTTATTGCCCTTATTTTATATTTAAAGTCCTGTCTGTGGTTGCCCTATGGTTTTATGCATTGGGATGCAACTGCATCAGTCAGAAATGCTAGATGCCATTTCCAGCAATCGTGATAAGCATTCACAAATTGAAAACAAACATAGCCTACAATGTGCGTCTTCACAGTAACTTAAGCTCTAAAGTATTGAAGTAATTCCAATTTTTGCCCTTAATCTCCTTCCAATTGAAAATAGGCTGAAAAATTGCAACTCAGAAAAATGAATGCTTATTTTGTTCTGTCTTAGAATATTACACACAGAGGAGAGTGTGACTATGTGTGTTAGACATACTACACAGAATCATTATGTCCTCTTCATGGTTAATGTGTGATCACACAAAGAGTCTGCACAGGAAAAAGAGGTTCATCTGACTCTATAGAAACCTGTAGATTTTTAATTCTACTGAAGTCAATGCTACAACAAATCTTTTCCTTCCTAGTATGTATTAGTTGTACAGCACGCTAGGTTTCCTTATGACATTTTCATGCATGCATGTAACAATACACTTTGACCCTATTCACCCCCAATTATCCTCTTTTACTCCTCTCCCTCCTCCTCCTCTTCCCTTCCTCTCCCCTGCTGCAAATTCTACAGCACCTCTTACCTGAACCATCAGCTTTGACATACATCTCAGCTGTCTGTTTCAAGATCTGGTATGTCACTTCATATTGTTCAAAGAACTTGCTATTTTCTATAAAAGACTAGAAAAGGAAATATTCTTGTTTAGGAGACAATGAACATTAGGCTTGTGTATAAATGCCAAGGTCAGTTTTATTCGTAAGGATATAGATATTTTATCCAACACTGCCATTTCCATTCTTCTGCAAATCACAAAGTGAATTCTCTTGTCATGAATAACTTAAGGTTATGCTGAGCCTCTATGGATGCTACGTTTTCAATTTTAACTAAGCGACAGACTGAGAAAATATTCTACTTCACCATACAAAGATTTGGATCTTTTTCTTTCAAAAGATGGAATTTTCTCTGGAGAACCTGGGCCTAACATTTAGAAAGTGCTAAATTTGGGGGACTATTTTGACATCCCGCTGTGTTTGAGCTGTGGAAAATCTGCTGTTCTTTCAACACTGGTCCTGGTGAATGACTGACTGCATTGCGGAGCTTCCAATGATAGATAAATGACAGTGCAGAAATACTATCCTTAAAATAAAAAGTAGATCATTTGAAGATAATTACCTATGCTACTCATGTTACTGATGGTCTCATTCCAATCACCTAGTACAAATAGTACAGACTAAGATATGTCTACATATAATTTGCACATATCACAAAATCACTATTAGCAAGTGTATGCAATAAAATTGAGAGGACAAAAAATGCTTGTGTAAGATTTATTATTATTAATGTCCCAAACCCTCATGTTTAAAATTTATTCTTACTACCATAATTATAAATTTAATACAATTATAGCTGGCAACATGTCTCTAAAACTTCTTTAAATTCTTCTTGTAGAAGAATAAATTCTAAAGATTTCAGCCATAAATTAATTTATAGGAATCACTATCAGACAATGTGAAACTGCTCTTCTCAGGCTAAAGTTCTGCCCAGTACATTAACAATCTGGTAGAATATGCTAATTCTAATGCTTCCTATGGAGGAGTTTATATGCAGAGGCAAACAGCTTATAAAGTGGTTTCATAAACATTCCTAGATTTTTTTTACCACAGTTTACTCTGTTTCAATACAAAGTTTTAATGTTATAAATAAAGTACATTGCAGATCATTTTATATTTACAAAACATAAATTATCCTTCAGAGACAAAGTGAATGCAGAATGCTGTGAATCGCATGAGATGAGTGATTTCTATGATGGAGACTTTATCCAGGGATTTTAATAGGCTCTGCTATTTTTGGCTGAGAGGAGAGTAGACAGGAGTTCTCTGAGTAATTCCTTATTTAGTCTCATGTCCTATTCTTACAGCCAAGTTGGGGAAAGAGTAATTTACTAGAACTTAAATTATGAATCATTTAACCAAACAAGCCATGATTGATCCAAAAATGGAACATTCTACTAAATGTTCATGATGATGTTTAAGAAATTGAAGAAATAAGTGCATTTGATAAAACTTAAAAAAAAAATAGTGTCGTTGGACTGGAGAGATAGCTCAGGGGTTAAGAGCACTGGCTGCTCTTGGAAAAGACCCAGGTTTGATTCCCAGTACCCACACAGTGACTAACAACCATCCATCGCTCCAGTTCTAGGTGATCCAACGCCTTCTGACATTCATGGGTATTGCACGATGCCGGTGTACTTACATACATGCAGTAACACAAATAAAATAAAATAATCAATAAAGTATTTTAAAGACTCTGTCAAGTCGTTAAGAATAGTAAAAAGCTGGGCTGGAGAGATAGCCTAGCGGTTAAGAGCACCGACGCTCTTGCAGAGGACCCGGGTTCAATCCCCAGCACCCACATGGCGGCTAAGAACCGTCTGTAACTCCAATTCCAGGAGAACTCCAGTTCCAGGGGAATCCGAGACCCTCTTCTGACCTCCGAGGCATTGCACGACACGGGTGCACAGACCTGCATGCAGACAGTACATTCATACACATACAAAAATAAATAAATAAATAAATAAATAAATAAATAAATAAATAAATAAAAAAAAGAATAGTAAAAAGCTAATGAGAAAGCAAAAGCTGCCAGCATGAGAGAGATGATGACTGATACCTGCAGGGGACAGGCAGACTTCAATATCTCTTGCTTGAGTAGTTTACAAAGATATTATAAGTTAATAAGGAAAAAGTACTTCCAGGTTCATTAGAGGGAAGTTAAGAATATAATAAAAGTTGTAAAGATCATCTTTCAAGTTTCCTATTAAAATTATGAGTCAATTGATTTTTAAAATTATTTTATTTATTGTTTTTATGTTATCTCTATGAGTGCATTGTCTGTATGCATGTAAGTGCACCTGTGTCATGCAATGCCTATGGAGGTCAGAAGAGGGCATCAGATCCCCTGGAACTGGAGTTATGGACAGTTGTTAGCTGACATGTGGGTGCTGGGATCTGAATCCAGATGCTCTGCAGCAGCAGCCAGTGCTCTTAACTGCTGAGCCAGGTCTCCCATCCAAGGCAAATAATTATTAAAAGAAGATAAACATATTTGTTATTTAGATTTTTCTTTGACCCATATAATTTAGCCCCTTGTTTGGTAAATAGAGAGAATCCATCAACATAAGAAGCTTGCCTGGTTGGGTTACTTTGGCAGGATGAGAACTATTTCTCCTTTGACCATGAGCTATCTAGAAATAACTCTTAGGCAAATTGAAGTAAACACACATGCACATTTATTTTGCTTCTCTATAATCTGATACAAAGTTAACTAAACTATTATTTGTTCTCAGTTTTATGGATTGTGTTTTTATTAATTTTTTTGAATTTTTATGTATTTCAAGCAGAATATCTTAATAATCTTTTTAACCACCTTACCTATACCTATTGGCGGCACACTCTCATGGCCTGACCCCCTGCCACTGAATTGCATACATTCTATCACTTATGTTAAGTCCTATCTTGTAAAGTCAGTGTCCCCTGATATCTAAGTTCATCTACTGGGGTCTAGTCAGTTGATCTAGAGTTTCCCCTTAAAGAAGATCAGCTCTTCCTTACCCCAGCAGTAATCAGCTACCCAATAGTTCTTCAGCTAAGGTTGGGGCCTGCTGCTCATTTCCACAGGTCTATGCTGGGCTTTTGTCTGCTTGAGTTTGCATGGGTATTACGCATGTACAATTTAAATAAAAATGACAGAATTAACTTTATTAAAATTAGACTTAAAACTAAGTTATCAGATCAAATTTATCAAATAATCCACGCTACTCAGTGGACTTTTAACATGGTTGATAAGACAAAAAAATTTAGAATACCAATTATAACACTGAATTTAAAATGTTGGGCTTTTTTTTTTGTTTTGGTTTGATTGTATTTTTGAAACAGGTTCTCTCTGTAGCCACAACTGGGATAGAACTCACTGTAGAGACCAGTTTGGCCTTCTTTTCACAGTGATCCACCTCCCTCTGCCTTCAGAGTGCTGGGAATAAAGGCATGTACCACCATGCCTGGCTCTTCAAAATATTAGAAATGACCAAATTGCTACACTTACAACTACAGATATAATAAATAAATAAAAACTAATCTATTCCATTCAGAGGGAGTTAAGCCAGATAATTAGGAATTCTTTAATTCTTTGCATATGATTAACATTAAACTGAGAATTAAGACAAAGTAAAGCAACTTCAGACTCTTTACAGCCTTGGCATTAGTTTGGCTATTAGATAACAAAACAATACATGACGCATTCTATTTTTTAAAGAGTTACACTTAAGCAACTGGTTTATGATTATATTTTTGAAATTGTCTGTAGCAACCTTTCAGTTCTCCTGTATCTCTGTACCACGTTGTCTAGCCCACAAAGAAATAAGAGCAGTGATCAAGCCACTACAGTATGTAAGAATAAAAGTCATTAAGTATGGAAAATGATAAGACAACTAATATTTAAGTGAGAACAACATTTTTTAATTTGCTAAGGTGCAAGATGTATGACTATTTTGTTCTTTTAATTAAAAGGTTGATTTGTTCACAGACTATGTATTTAGAGAGTGATTTTCATACTTGCATGCAAGGGCTTTTGATTTGGCAATATTTGGAGGCAAGCTCTAACTCCACATCTTACCAGCTGTGCCATTCGGAGTATGACACATGGACTTTCAGAACTTCAGAGCTTCTATCCTGCTTCCTCAGTGATTAAAGCAACATGGAAACTCTCAGTCCATATCATCTTCATTACTTAATATGACTAATCATTCTATTCATCAATCCCTAACATCTTCATTGGGATTAAAAGGGAAATAGTGATCCATGATTATTAAAACTATTCAACAAAAATGGACCTAAATTCACTTATGGAAAATATGCTTGAATCTAAACTAGGTATGTTCCACCAGGGTACTGGAATATTAGGAAATGTTCATTAAAACATGCCAGGTCTGTAAGATGATTCTCAACTTTACACATAAAGGGAATGTGCAAAGCAGTTTGAAATTAGCAGCTTAGTGAACTCTTTAACCATATGGAGTAGGCAGGAAGTACTCACTTTTTATCATTAACATCAATTCTCTATTTATACATCCTTTGAGAACTTCAAAGAATTATTAATATCATTGTTTTGGAACACCACCTTGTTAAAAAGTCCTATTAGGTATTTTAATCTGATTGGCTGTTCTTAAATAGTTAGAGCAAAGAATGAGTCCTGTATAATTAACTCCTGGGCTCAGAGCACATCATTGGGGATGATTAAATCTGAAAATATAAATCCATATCTGTTTAATATTTATGAGACTAAAGAATAACTTGTATTTAAAAATAATTTTTTTTATTTCATAGGTTATGTTCCTTTATTCATAGAAACGAATAACCTAGCATATTTCACCTCTTTTGAACAAATGTTTCCTAGACAATTTCAGTAAATCTAGAGAAAATTTCACTAAACATCAGTTAAATTTTTGTTTCAAATTCATGTGCTTCATGTAAGCTAAGGAACAAAATTAAAATATAATGCTGATTCTGGTTCCAAATGCTCCAATAAAGACACACCATCAATAGGTATTCCATCACATATTCTGTACATCACTTTGATCAGTCAGCTCATAATACATTAGTTTTTTTAAAGTTCATTGATTTATTATTTTGAAGTTATGTTTAAACATGAATGTAAGAGTACAGGACAGAGATGCCTCATTAGCATTAACTTTCTGATCAAATATGTGTTGCAAATAAATTTGTTTAGGTGCATGATTAATTGACTATGAGGAAAAACATTACCTGTTTTAAAAATATATTGCATTAATTACACAAAACTGCTAATTAAAGAATAGCCATGTTCATTCATGCTGGGTTACTCTTCTAGACAGAATTGTCAATACCCCTAACATTTGAGATAATCTTTAAAAAGCGAGTTAGTTCAGAGAGTTGTAGACACAATTGTACTATACCTGGGTATACAGAGTGACTGGTGAAGAGTCAGGGATGCCTAGGAAAGTGACTCGCTGGAGTAAATCTACAAAGTTGACAGTCTCCATGGGGACAACTAAAACTGCCTCCACATTTACTGAGGCTTGGAGTTTAGGAGACACACAGATGGTCTTTAAGTACAGCAATTCAGTTTCAAAGGAATAACTGAGTTATGATTAAAGGTGTGTGAATACCACACAAAAAACTTTTTAAAGCAATAAAGCCCATGACAGTGGTTCAATTAATACAGGAAATACTTTTCAATGTATGGATTTGCAACAAGAAATTCCCAAAAGACAGGTTTATATTTCAGGAGCTTCTGAAAAGCTCCTAACCTCAGATGCAATGCACTCAACACACTGGTATATTTACATTTCAGTTCAAGGTTGAACTTGGTCAGCTAGAGACTTACAGTGTAGTTCTGTAGCATCAGCTCCACAGATTCTCGCCTCCCGTACTTGATGATCCAAGACTTCAGCTTTGATTCCGCAAGAACCAGCAGTGATAGCAGACGGTACTTTAGTTCTAGAAATTCCATTTTCATTAAGTGTAGCTCAGATGTGGAGGATACAAAATGAAACCTAGAAATAAAACAGAGAATTTATAGGATGTAACTAATAGTAACAGAATGAGGCTTACTTAACCTGCTACATGTCAGCCTTAAATACCTTGCAGCCAAAAGATCTTCTAAACTCTCTCTGCTCACAGTCAGTGGACTGGATTCCTTCTCTAGCTCTGGGTTTAAAGGGAAAACACAACTGATTGAAGCTTTTGATTTAGTTCTCTTCTCTGCCAACACATCTCTCATCTGTTTCTTTTATAAGCTGTTTTTGCAATATTACATAATGTCCCTTACAGTACTGAATAAAAATACAGCCCATGAAGAAAGCGTTGCTGTGATCGGCAGGCTGTGGGAACATTCCAGTTCACGCTCTACAGTTAATAATATATTAGAATGTTGGCATTCTTAGCCTCTGTGTGGAGACCTACTTTGCATTTCCCAAATGTAAGCATTCCTGTTAAAGCCATAATAAACAATTCATTTTGGAAAAGAAAAGTCATGTTAAAATGATGATTTCAAAAGCATCCATCTAGTGCTTTAAAAAAGAGCCTTCATATAAAATCAGACATTCTCTTACCTCTCAGCCATGTCCTCTAACTGATCAGGAGGTACCGGGATCCCATTAACGGACCTGGTCTGGTAGATTTCATGGAACGCTCTTTTGTGGGCATCTGTGTTTTGAAGCAGATCCTAAGATAAATTTAAAAAATTAAAATGGGGAAACATGTTTCCAGGAGGCTGGGAAGCATAATTTTCAGGCTGTACCGATGAGTCAGTGTATTCAACAATTGTTCCTGCTGCCACCTTCACATGCAGCCCATGCCTGCCACCGGCTTGTACCTTGAGTAGCAGTTCGTGCCGGTTGCTTCTCCACTCTGCTGGAGCTCTGTCTAATAATCATTGCATCTTTGAACACACATGACACTTGCCCAGCAATGCATTCAGATGTTTTAAAGGTATATAATCTGAAGCCCATGCAATGATGACTAGACACGGCCATTTCTGCCTGGGTTTCAGAGATAATGTTTTTTTAAAGGCTGGAAACTAAAACACAACAAACTTAACTCTTTAATGGTAAAGATATTCAGTTCTTTACTGTTATTTTTAGTTTGAATGTGTGGGCGCTACTTTAAATAGCATTTGCTTGTGGTGTCAAGTAAACCAATTAGATTATGATGTATTTTGAAAACACTCTTTTGGTTAAAAAATCTCCCAGAAGTGCAGGAAGTGAAGCACAGACAACACAGAAGGAAGAACAAGTGGGATGTTTACCAACGCTGTTATCAGCTTGATAGAAACCTTTCCATTTTTTCAGGTTAATATGACTCTTAATTTGTTTGCTGTAATTTTTAACATCCATGTACTTATTTATAAAAAGATTGTGTTCGCCATCCCTAACCTGTTTTTCACAAAGAAGCAAGAAAAAAGTTGGATGAGAAATCTATGCCATGTTTCTTAGCATCTAGCCTATTTTTCTATAGCAGAAGAAATAATAGTGTGCCATTCACAGCAAAATAACACACACTAGCCAACCCAAATGATAATTTCAAACCAATATTGTTTCTCTCAACCATTATTTACTGGTTTACTGGAGAAAATAGATACAAAAAAACCAAAACATATACATTAAAGAAATGGACAAATGAAAGCCCTTAGAACATGAATTAAAATTTTACATGGCTAAAAAATTTAAGCCCTGTGTCTGGGCCACTGAGGAAGCTCAGTGGCTAAGGTTGCTTTCCACAAAGCTTGAAAATCTGAGTTCAGTCCCTGAACCCACATGGTAAAGGCAAGAACCACATGTACACCATGGGATGGAAATGGCGGCACATATTATTCCTCCAGATATAAATAAGTAAATAAATGTAATAAAAGTTTTAAGACTTATGGGTATTTTTCCACATAAGAGAAATATTAACATTGTTAAAAACCTGTGTTAATGGGGCTGGAGAGATAGCCTAGCGGTTAGGAGCACCGACGCTCTTGCAGAGGACCCGGGTTCGATCCCCAGCACCCACATGGCGGCTAAGAACCGTCTGTAACTCCAATTCCAGGAGAACTCCAGTTCCAGGGGAATCCGAGACCCTCTTCTGACCTCCGCGGCATTGCACGACACGGGTGCACAGACCTGCATGCAGACAATACATCCATACCATGGCAAAAAATAAAATTATATATATTTATATTTATTATAATATATTATATATATAAATATATATATATATATATATATTTTTTTTTTTTGGTCTTTTTGAGACAGGGTCTTCCTGTAGCCCCGGCTGTCCTGGAACTCACTCTGTAGACCAGGCTGGCCTTGAACTCACAAAGATCCGCCTGCCTCTGCCTCTCAAGATATATTTTGCTATGCTTACATTTTGAAGCTTTTAAGTCTGAAATTACATGTATAGGCGTACAAATCATTCAAGGCAGATGGCGGGACCTGTTACTACTGAGAAAAGAGGCAACAGGCAGCTCTCATTGGTGGTTTCTATTTCAGTCACTCTACCTGCTTTATGGGATCTAGAGACATTTCTATGGCGTATGGTCTTGGGTAAAATTCTCCTCAAGTGATTTCAGAGGAACTTTCACCAAAATGGATAACACCCATTTGTTAAATCCCATATATATTAGTACCTAATGCAACAGGAAAAGTTCTTAAGAAATATAACAACAAACAGAAATCTTTTCACAATATGTGACAGAACTTCTATAGCTGGCATGATGCACCTTATTCTTTGGAAGAACCCTTTCATAGTAAAACATCTGGATGCTGAGCAAAACATCAGAGGTTAATTCCACTGGCTGGGCTCATACCAATATGATAGTTTAGGTCCCCTAAAAAACAGCAAATTCCCTCAGAAAGGCCACTGAAGCCTAGCTGGTAGCAAATGCAGTAAGAAGAAAGCAAATATTACCAATATAAGGACCCAGCTACCAAGAGTGAAAGCCAGTGCAACAGCAAATGCAAGGAGCTGGAAACCTGTCAGCCATTCGGTAATCAACAATGGCACATAAGTTAGAAAGAAAATTATGCCAAGCATGGTGGTGCACGCCTTTCATCCCAGCACTTGGGAGGCAGAGGCAGGTGGATTTCTGTGAGTTCAAGGTCAACTTGATCTACAGAGTGAGCTCCAGGCCAGCTGGGACTAAAGGGAGACCCTGTCTCAAAAATAAAAAAAAATAAAAAAAAAGAAAGAAAATTATATATGCAAGAGCTCTTATTTCCCACAGTGATACACTTATTTTCAACTTTGTTAAATATCTATGGTCAAATTCCAAGGATGATCATATCATATAGCTATGATTTATAATTTTAAGACAGTAGAGGGTAAACAATGGAATAAGAAAAGCAAGGTAAGGTAGATATAGTGGTGCACACCTCTCCTGCCAGCATTTGGGATTGCTGTTGAATTTGAGCCTGTCTCAAAAAATTCTAAATCTAGGCAGGTGTGATAGTGCACACTTTTAATCCCAGAACTGTGGAGACAGAGGAAGAGGCAGATGGATCTCTATGAGATCAAAAACCAGCCTGCTCTACATAGAAGTTCCAGGCCAGCTGTAGCTGCAGGGAGACCCTGTCTCAAAAAGATAAAAATAAATACATAAATAAAACAAAAATTAGAACAAGGGAAGGAAGGGAGGAAGGAAAGAACAAAGGGAGTTGAGCAGAAGCTAGTAAGTAAAAGCCAAACCACTGAGCCATCTCTGCAGCCCCCGTTTTTATTATTTTTAATTATTTCCTCTCAAAACAAGTGCATAATGGCAGGGATTTGTGTCTAATGTGTGCATAGTTATATCCAGATACTCAGAACACTGCTCTGTACTTAACAAAAACTCTCCCATCAACTTATAAATAACTAAAAGGTAGGAAAAAAAGAAAATGGTCAAAAGAAAACAGTCAAATAATACCAAGAATCCAAGGACAGCATACCAATACTTTAAAAATAAATCTACACATTTATTAGACAAAAGGCTGATATTACCAGTCAGGTCAGAAGAACAAATAAAATCAAACATGTCAGAGTTTTATGAGATACATTTAACCATTAAGAATATGAAAAAGCTGAAATTTCTCAAATGAAAAACACATCACAATACTAACTAAAAAAACTCCACCAGAAAACTCCTAGAAACCATCACCAGGTTCAGTAAAGTGGCGGGATACAAAATTAACTTAGAAAAATCAGTAGCCTTTCTTTATGCCAATAACAAGCAATTGGAGAAGGATTACAAAGAGATCTTCCCACTCATAATGGCCTCCAAAAAATAAATTATCTAGGAACAAACCTGACCAAACACACTAAAAACCTCTACAATGAAATTTTTAAATCCCTCAAGAAGGAGATTGAGGAAGATACTGGAAGATGGAAGAACCTCCCATGCTCATGGATTAGAAGAATAAATATGGTAAAAATGACCATCCTGTCCAAAGTAATATACAGATTCAATGCAATCCCAATTAAAATCCCCATGAGCTTCTTCACGAACCTAGAAAAAAAATCCTAGAGTTCATGTGGAGAAACAAAAGACCCCAGAAAGCCAAAACAACCCTGAGCAAAAGAAAGACGAGCAGGAAGGAACCTGGAACACCACTGGACAGAGAAAGGTACAAAGGGACGGTCAGCGCCAAAGCCCAAGGCGAGATGTGCTTCCTCATTTGAAACTCTTTCTGGTGACTTTTCACTAAGCTTCAACTTAAAACTAAAAGACCAACCATGGTGCTTAAATGAAATGTGTTCCCCATAGGCTCAGGTATTTGAATACTTGGTCCCTAGTTGGTGGAGCTGTTTGGAGAGATGGTATGGCCTTGCTGGAGGAAACACATCACTGGGCTTGGCTTTGAGAATTCGGAGCCTTGCCCACTTCCAGTTCATTCTCACTGCTTCCTGGGTGTGGCTGAAGATGTGCTCCTCTCAGCTTCTTGCTTTTGCCTAGCAGCCTGCCACTTGCTGTCATACCTCCACCATTCTGGAGTCTCCTTCTGAAACCATAAACCAAAATAAACTCTTCCAAGTCATTTTTGGTCATGGTATTTTATCACAACATTAGAAAATTAATACACCAACTAACATTCCCTGTCCATTTTTGCCTTATATCCTTAATTTATTTATTATGTTAATTATTTTGTACTTAGCTTTCTTTCATATGTATGAGTATTTTGCCTGCATGCATGTAAGTGCACCTGTGTCATGCAAAGCCTCCGGAGGCCAAGAGTAGGAGTCGGATCCCCTAGAACTGGAATTACTGACAGGTGTTAGTTGTCATGTAGGTGCTGGGAATTGAACTCAGGTCCTCTGCAAGAGCACCCAGTGCTCTTAACCACTGAGCCATCTCTTCAGCCTCTGTTTTTATTGTTTTTAACTATCCCCTCTCAAGATAAGTTCACAATGACATGGATTTATGCCTATTGTGTGTACAGTTATTCTGAGCATGTGTTCAGAACATTGCTTTGTACTTAACAAATGCTCAATAAAAATCTACTGAAAACCAAGAAAGATGAGAATGGTAGATAGCCAGAAGAGTAGGAAGGAAAGAGAAGGTGGGGAACAAGTTTCCTGGACCCAGGAGCACTTCCTAAAATAGAATACAAACAAGAAGGCTGAGATCTGGCCATTAGGTAAGGAAAAGGTGATCCTTGCTCAACTTGGCCTGGTACAACCTGGAGGAAGCTTCATTAGAGTGACTTCCAGAGAGAATGAGAGAGAACTTGGAGCCAAAAAAGAATCTTGGACAATTCTTTTGAAACACTTCTGTAAAAGGAAGGCAAACATTTGGGCAATAGCTGGGAATGCACAGAGGGTGAAGAAAGAGATTTTTAAAATGAGAGAAAAAATAGTGTATTTAGATGTAGATGGGGAAAAGCCACTGGGGACATATGAAGGAAACAATGAAACAATTGTACATATCTTTCAGAGGAAGGGAAAGGAAGGGATAAAATGGAGAGCATGGGCTGGCCTTGGTTGGGAGCACAGATGGTTCATCCATAGTAACAGAAGTGAGGGCCCAGTATCTGGGCACAGATGCAAGTAGGTGGGTTGAAGCAGCCCGTGGGAGCTTGCGGAAATTCTTTTCTGATTGCTTCTATTTTTTTCAGAGAAATAGGAAGCGGTGTCATCAGCTAAGAGTGAGGATGGGGAGGAGGTGTGGAAAGCTTCAGGACACAAGGTATGAACTAGCTGTTTCAGAAATGGAGAGGAATTGACTTAGGAAATGCCTTGGGACTTCTGGGGAACACTGGGAACCCAGTGGAGTTAGTCACTGTGCCAGGATGTGGGGCTTTACCCATTACATCAGTTGCTTCTGAGGGGGCATGATCTAAGCAGAAGCTGACTTTGAACAGGGTTGTTTCTACTAGGCTACTAAAGGAAAGAGAGAGCGAGAGAGATGAGGACAAGACAAGTGAGGATGCGCTCAGTGGTGACTTATGAACACTGAATTTAAACAGTACAAAGGGAAAGCATGAGATGAAGAGGAAAGCAAGAGAGGCAAATGGGTCATAGGACCGAAGAATCACAGGGTGCAGGCTGAAGACTTGCCTAACTGGAGAGTGGAGTGCTTGACAAACAGTTATGGAAGATTTAAGTTACTGGTGATGGTGATTATAGGTTAGGATGATTGAGTGAGTGCTTAAAGGCAGAGCATAGCAAAGGATCATAAGAGAAAAGAAGGTGATGGAACTGAGAGGCCAAAATAATGGAGGAGCATTTATGGGTTGCTGGACTTATTCATCATTATGCCAGTCATTGTCATGAAGAAAAGTATTATCAAGGAAGGGCTGAGAGTGACCTAGGTGGGGCTACAGAGCAGGAAGGATGCTAAGTAGGTGGTCACATCCAAAAGCCAATCTGATTCCTTAAGAACTGAAAGCCTTACCTTGCCTAAATAATATGACTCCTAGTAACTTAGTGTCAGCTCCCTATATGTGCAATAGATTTGTAGGCACGTTTTTTAAAGATTGGTGCTCAAGACGATGGCAGTTATTAGCTGTGTGGTCTGGAGCAAGTCATCTAATTTCTCCTCTAATTTGTTCATCTGTAAAAGAGGATGATAATAGCTAACTCATATACTTCATGTTAAGGATTCAGGATAATTAAATACAAACTGAAACCTACCTAAAACCTCCAGAGTAACCAGTAATGATTATTATCTTTCTAGATAACTAACCATTAGGGCATCTAGAGAATAGAAAAGGACAATATAACTATACTTTGTGCTCTGGTTAGCCTTTAATTGTTAACTTGACACAGCCTTGAGTCATATGAAAGGAGAAGCCTCTATTGAAGAATTTCCTAATTCAGACTGGTCTATAAAGATGTCTGTGAGGGATGGTCTTAACAATTAATTGATGTAGGGAGGCCCAGCCCAGTGGGTAGTAGTATTCTTTGAATAGGGAGTTCTGGGTTGAATAAATGGCCTAGTTGAGCATGAGCAGGTGAGTAAGCTAGCAGCCAGTGTTCTCCATGGTTTGTGCATCCAGATTTCTATCTTGTGTCCTTGTCCTGACTTCCCCGAGATAGGTTATGGCCTGGAAGTGTAATCCAAATAAACCCTTCTTCCTCGTGTTGTTTTTGGTCACAGCAAAAGAATGAAACTAGAGCACTTTGTTTTGCAAAATAAATATATTTTGATACTCATGTTAGTTAGCTTTTGGGGGGGGGTATTTTTTGAGACAGGGTTTCCCTGTAACCCCAGCTGGCCTGGAGCTTGCTATGTAGACCAGGCTGTCCTTAAACTCACAGAGATCCAACTGCCTGTGATTAAAGGTATGTGCAACCTCACATGGCTGTTAGTTAGATTTTTAGAATATAATAAAAAGTAACCTATCATATCATCTGCAAAAAGGGATAGTTTAATCTCCTCTTTTCCTTTTCCGATTAGTACTCCTTTAATTTCCTTCTCTTGTCTTATTGACCTAGCAATCGTTTCAAGGACTACGTTGAAGAGGAGTGGTGATAGGAGACAGCCTTGTTGTGTTCCTGCCTTTAAGTGGAATGGTTCTAATTTTTCTCCATTTATGATGATGTTGGCTGTGGGTTTGTTGTATGTGGCTTTGTGAAGCTTTGATTAGATTTAGGAATGTTCCCTTCAGTTCAATTCCCTCTAGAACTTTAAACATGAAGGGATGCTGGATCTTGCCAAAGGTTTTTTTTTCTGCATCAGTTGAGATGGTTGTATGATTTTTGTCTTTCAGCCCATTTATGTGCCTTAATGATATTTATTGATTTATGTATGCTGAACTAACCATGCATCTCTGGTATGAGTCCAACTTGGTCCTGATGGATGATCTTTTTGATGTGGGGATAGAAGAAAAAGTTGGCAACAACCTACAAGACATAGGTATAGGAAAAGAGTTTCTAAATCAGACAGCAGCTGTGCAGGAAATAAGGTCAACAATTGACAAATGGGACCTCATCAAACTCAAAAGCTTCTGTACAGCTAAAGAAACAATCAAGGAAGCGAAGAGAAAACCTACAGAGTGGGAGGAAATCTTCACCAGTGATACATCAGACAGAGTATTAGCATCCAGAATATATAAACTACTCAAAAAACAAAGAAATAAGAAAACAAATGACTCATTCAAAAGATGGAGTAAAGAGATGAGCAGAGAGGTCACCAATGAGGAAGTAAAGATGACTGAGAAACATCTTAAAAAGTGTTCAACATCATTAAATAATTAAGGAAATGCAAATTAAAACCACTCAGATATCATCTTACTCTGATAAGACTGGCTAAGATCAAGAAAACAAAAGACATCAAATTCTGGAGAGGTTATGGGGAAAGGAGAACAGTCATTCATTGCTGGTGGGAATGTAAACTCATGCAACCACTGTGGGAGCAGTGTGGAGAACCCTTAAAAGACTCAAAATGAGCTTACCACCTGACCCAGCCATACCACTTCTGGGTATTTTCTGTCCTGGTCTTATCTTTCATTGCTGTGACAAAACACTCTGACCGATACCAACTTGGGGAGGAAAGGGTTTATTCAGCTTACATCTCCTGGGTCACAGTTGATCACTCAGGGAGCCCAAGGTAAGAACTCAGAGCAGGAACCTGGAGGCAGGAGCTGAAGCACAGGCCATGGAGGAATGCTGTCCACTGGCTTGCTCCTGGCTTGCTCTCTGGCTCATGCCCAGCCTGCCTTCTTATACTGTCACTGCTCAACAATCAAGACAATACACCACAGATGTGGCCACAGGCCAATCCAATGGAGCAAATTCCCCAATTGAGGCTCCCTCAACCCAGGTGTGTCAAGTTGACACTAAAGCTATCCAGCACAATTGACCCCTTGTCAACTTGACACACAAAACACATCACTATTAAACCACCACCTTTCCAGTTCTTATCCCCAAAATATGATGTTAACATGAATCACAACCTAAGACAGTACAACCTCAAAAGCCTCACAGTCCTTAAAATGTCCAAACACTTAAAAGTTCACAGTCCGTTAAAAGTCTCTTAACTGTGGGCTGCTGTAAAATCCAAAACAAGTACTGTCTTATTTCAAAGGGAAGAATCAGGCACTCTCAAACAAAACCTAAGTCCAGCAAGTAGCTCAAGGCTGGACACCTGGGATTCACTCACGATCTTCTGGGCTCCAAAGAGTCTCGGCAGCTCCCCCTCTCCGACACTGCCGTCCGTGGCACACTCATCTCGCAGGCCCAGGCCGACTCCATTCTACACCTACCGCTGCTCTTGGTGGTCGTCCCAGGGTACCGGCATCTCCAAAAAGCTGGGGTCGCTACTGAAACTGAGGCAGCACCTTCACCAATGGTCTCTTCTGACCTCTCCTGGTGCAAAGCCTCAGCTTCTCTCCATGACCCCTGCAATCCTGGGGTCTTCACAGCAACCGAGGTGCACTTCCACCAATGGTCTTTCCTGACCTCTCACAGTGCCAAGCCTCGGCTGCTCTCTGTGACCCCCTCAAATTTCAACACCGGAACCATATAGGAGACTCTTACACATTACCAAGTCCGGCTTCTGGCTCGAGATGGAGGCTCAGGCCCTTTCTGGGTCACAGCTTCTGTGTGCTGACCTTGAAGATATTCTCCCCAGAAGATTTCACCTCAGTGATGCTGGTCTCTTGTTACTTACAGCTGATTTTTCAGCCCCAGCTAACCAGCATCAATTGCCCCAGTACCACAAAAGTTTCACTTCAGGTTCTGGTCTCTTGTTACTTACAGCTGATTCTCCACAGCCCCAGCTGACCAGAACCCACAGATTACACAGTCCTGATGATCTCTGCTCTCCTTTGAAACTAGAAACTTCACAAGCCAGGCCTCCATCTTCTACAACTCCTTCAGCAAAACTGCTCCAAGCTCCACAGCAACAATCTTTAGGCATTCAATGATCTTCCCAGCCCAAAGTTCCAAACGCTTCCACAATCCTTCCCCAAAACACCAAGGTCAGGTCTGTCACAGCAATACCCCACTCTCGGTACCAATTTCTGTCCTGGTCTTATCTTTCATTGCTGTGACAAAACACTCTGACCGATACCAACTTGGGGAGGAAAGGGTTTATTCAGCTTACATCTCCTGGGTCACAGTTGATCACTCAGGGAGCCCAAGGTAAGAACTCAGAGCAGGAACCTGGAGGCAGGAGCTGAAGCACAGGCCATGGAGGAATGCTGTCCACTGGCTTGCTCCTGGCTTGCTCTCTGGCTCATGCCCAGCCTGCCTTCTTATACTGTCACTGCTCAACAATCAAGACAATACACCACAGATGTGGCCACAGGCCAATCCAATGGAGCAAATTCCCCAATTGAGGCTCCCTCAACCCAGGTGTGTCAAGTTGACACTAAAGCTATCCAGCACAATACCCACCAGACTCATCCTATCACAGAGATACATGCACATCTATGTTTATTGTAGCTTTCTACACAGTAGCAAAGAGTTGGAACCAACCCAAATACCCCTCAACAATGAAGTTCTATGCAGCGGTAAAGAAAGATGAGATCATGAGATTTGCAGGTAAATGGATGGATGGAACTTGAAGCTATTATGTTAAGTGAAGTAATATAGCTCCCCCAAAACAAATGGGGAATGGTTTCCCTCATTTGTGGGTGCTAGTACCAAATCCCGCAATTGAAAGAAAAGCTGAGGAATTATTGTTATATTTCTTTCTATCTGAAAGCAACTGTGATATTATAATGTGAATACCATAATGAGCCCTAGAATTAACTTACCACCTACTTTCAGGCATGGTAATTAATGTACATGGGTGGAAGGTATATATTCGTATTTTAGAGTAATATAAAATTAAAAGAAAAAATCTGAGCCCCTGAACATAATAAAAAAACAAAGAAGGGAAGTGTGGATGAAATTGATCAATTAATAACAAGTTGGTTATATATAGCATGATGCTTTGGTGTATGATTTTATAGTAGGATCAATATAGATGTGATATTGCATGCATTTCAAAAACCCCAAAGAAATAATTGTGTAATTTTGTTCAGAACTGTGGAATTTTTAACCACAAAGAAATTATACATGTTTAACAACCTAGACTTGTGCAAGTTTTAAGTTTTAAACAATGTATATATGCATAAAACATCATGTGACCCCATAAATATGTACAAATTTATATTTGTATATGTCAGCCAAAATAAATTAAATTAAAAAAATTAAAAAAGGGGCTCAGCATTTAAGAACTTGGTGCTCAGTCATGAGGACTGGAGTAAATATGTACAACTTTATATTTGTATATGTCAGCCAAAATAAATTAAATTAAAAAAATAATAAAAAGGGGCTCAGCATTTAAGAACTTGGTGCTCAGTCATGAGGCCTGGAGTTTGGATCCCAGCCTAGGTAATGTAACTCCAGTTCCAAGAGATCTTCTACCCTCTTCTGGGCTCCACAAGTACATGCAGATATAGACACATTCACAGATACACATAAACAAAGTAAAATCAATCTTTAAGGAATATATAGGATTTTTTTTTTGTCTTTTTGAGAGAGGGTCTCCCTGTAACCCCAGCTGACCTGAACCTCGCTGTGTAGACCAGACTGGCCTTAAACTCACAGAGATCTGCCTGCCTCTGCCTCCTGAGTGCTGGGATTAAAGATATGCACCACCACACTGGGAAAGCATAGGAATATGTAGTTCTAAAAACCACTGCAGAACCAAAATGCATGCTTTGAAAAAGAGCTCTAACTCTAATTTGTAAATATTGCCTAGGTAATAAGTGAAGAAATTGAGCTATGTATTTTTTAAGTGCATGAAGTATACAGAAAAAATGAACATTCTAGGTTTATAGGCCTTGCTTATCACGTTTGGGTGGACTGATGGTTGGCACAGGCCAATTTTCTCATCTTCCTCAGTTCTTCTCTCCTCTCCTTCCCTCACTCCTTCTTTCTCTCCTCTGTTTCTCCTTAGATTGGCTCATGAAATGTCCAAATCACACATAGTCAATGAACCATACAGAGAAGGATGCCGATCATCCAACTTAAAAGCCATCCTTAGTTAGGGCTGGAAAGATGGATCAGTGGTTAAGAACACGGCCTTCTCTTACAGAGGACCCAGGTTTGATTTTCAGCACCCACATGGCAGCTAACAATTGTCTGTAACTTCAGTTCGATGGGATTTGATGCCCTTTTCTGTCTTCCATGGGTGTTTCATGACATTGGTGCACTGACATACATGTAGGCAATACACTTGTACAGATAAAATAAATCAATAAATGAAATATCATTTTAAAAGGCCATTTTCTGCCAGAGTGCTCTGGATGAATGTTTCTGTGAAACCTTATGTTCTAGAAAATAGCACTTATACTCGATCTATGACATGTCTATTATAGAGTGTTTGACTGATGCTAGAAGATTTAAGCCAGATTTAAATATATACATGACAAACACACAGACATATGTCACACCTCTAGTTTGGAGGCGCCACCCTCTATAACCTTCGCCCATTTCCCCAGGGCTAAAAGCTGTCATGGAAGAGGCCTTTCATAAACACTTACCCCAGTTGGCATACTGAATTCACAAGTGAATTTTAAACACATTCTACAATGTGTTTAAAATTCTAGGGCAACTTCTTTAGTGTAGCTAGTCACATAAATTAAATTAGTTTTAATTGTTACATGTTTTGCATGAATTATTGTTCATTACATACATTTAGTTCCTGATTTTTTTAAGGTGTTACTACTTGTGTAACCCTGTTTAGAACTTTTTCCTATTTGTCATCCTGTCAAAAGGCAGTGGGCCCAGTGCTTCTGTGTTTGAGAAGTCTAAGCCTGGACCAACCCCAGCAACATGTACTGTGATTCAGCCTCATCCAAAGCTTGAACTCTGGCGTCCTTACAGCCTGACCCCCAACTTCAGAGAATTGAAGCATGGACAGGCAGGTCCAGACTGTATGTGTGCATCTACACAGATGGATCAGGCCCCAGGCCACATCATCAGCGGAGAAGCCAGATAACAGGGAATTCTGCATGTCTGCTGTGTGTGGTGATGGTGGCAGAGACAGAAGGGGAAAGAGATGGTTAGCAAATTGAAAATTGTCTAAGCACAACATCCCATGAAATAGGATGAGGAGTGCAGAAACAAACCCACGTATGTGGGGTAAATTGATTTTTTTATAAAAGTCCCAAAAATATACAAAATGTAAGGCTTAAAACTATAAAATGACTAGAAGAAAACCTGCCTATGAAAGACTCAGGCTGGTTGTGGAGATACACAGCTTTAATCTTAATTCCAGCACTCAGGAGACAAAGGCAGGTGAGTTTGATGCCAGCCTGGTCTATATAGCACATTCCAACTAGCTGAGGATACATAATGAGACACTGACTCAAGAAAAAATAAATAAGGCTCATGACATTATCCAGATATCTCTAAGAAACTATCCCAGAGGCAACAAAAGCAAAAATAGGCAAATGGGACTGTGTCAAGCTGAAAATCTTCTGCAAAACAAGGGAAACAACCAACAAAGAATTAACCTATAGACTAGAAGAGACTATTTGTAAATCGTTCACAGAATAAGGGACTGCTTAGCCTCTTATCACTGTAATAGATTGTCTGATGTAAACTAGTTAAAAGGAAGAAAGGTTGCTCAGCTTACAGTTTCAATGGCTTCAGTCCATTTTACTTTTCGGGGAGGGGTTGGAGGGGGTGACAGAAGTAGCTTACATCATGTCTACCAGAAAGCAAAGTCAGCAAATGCTGTGCTACTGAAGGTTTTCTCGAATTTCTCCTTTTTCTCCTTTCTGGATGCTGGCCCATGGGAGGGAGCTGCCTGTATTCAGTGTGAATCTTCTCCTCTTAGTCCATCCTCCCTGAACTGCCCTCCCAGAACTCACAAAAATATGTTTTACTAATATCCTAAGTAGTTCTCAGTAACAGTGAAGATTAACCATGATCCAGGGCTAATATCCCAAAATACCTACAAAGGAGGAGGAAAAATATCTCTATTGTGTGTGTTGGGGGTGAGAGACAAAGCCTCAACCACAAATAGGCCACGTAAGTTGGGCAGTCCTAGATGCAGACCTTGCAAGACTTAAAAGTCACTGTGGGGTTTGGTGGGACAGCAAGTCCTCTGGTGTAGCAGGCCAGCATTGGAGAAGAAAGCCATTTAGTCACTCCCCACATCTGGTGAGCTATGGCCAGGCACAGTTTTCAGAGGACATGTATTGAGACTGAGTTACCCTGAAAACCTGAAGAAAAGGAGCACTCAATCAAGGAGGTTGAGGACATCATGTTACTGTGTCTAGGTAAAAGATGCTACAATAGACCCAGAAGCCACCTGGGCGAGTAGCTTGGGAGCTGGGGCCTTGAGGGCGGGACCCGGGCGCTGGGCCAGAGGGTCCGGAGAGTCCGGCGGCCAGGGTGGCTGCGCCTTTGAGCAGGATACCCAGAAGCCACCTGGGCGAGTAGCTTGGGAGCTGGGGCCTTGAGGGCGGGACCCGGGCGCTGGGCCAGAGGGTCCGGAGAGTCCGGCGGCCAGGGTGGCTGCGCCTTTGAGCAGGATACCCAGAAGCCAC
>VZQC01004376.1:4876547-4932638 GCA_009823505.1 Rhizomys pruinosus
GCCGGGGACCCCGTAGACGGGTTCACAGCGAGACCCTCTCCCAGCTGCCCCCCGCCAGACCCCGCCTAGAGCTGAGGAGCTGTTTACCTGGCCTGGCGCGTTATGGCGTCTCCCCTGCGACCCCGGTTCCCGCCCACAAGTCCAGCCGGGACCAGAGCAGAAGGAAACGCGACCCTGCTCACCCGAGCGCGGTCCCTCTGGGCCGGGGACCCCGTAGACGGGTTCACAGCGAGACCCTCTCCCAGCTGCCCCCCGCCAGACCCCGCCTAGAGCAGAGGAGCTGTTTACCTGCTCTATGATCTTTTTAACTGACTGCTTGTTTTGGTATATAAAAAGCCTAGTGATTTTTGTAAAATTATTTTGGTCTTTTTGAGACAAGGTCTCTCTGTAGCCCCAGCTGTCCTAGAACTCACTATGTAGATCAGGCTGGCCTTGAACTCAGAGATCTGCCTGCCTCTGCCTCCCAAGCACTGTTTCTACAGGCATGTGCCACCATGCCCAGCTTGTAATTATTATTAATATTATTATTATTATTATTATTATTCTGCTACTTTCTGGAAAGTGG
Source organism: Rhizomys pruinosus (assembly GCA_009823505.1). Classification (NCBI taxonomy): domain Eukaryota; kingdom Metazoa; phylum Chordata; class Mammalia; order Rodentia; family Spalacidae; genus Rhizomys; species Rhizomys pruinosus. The sequence continues at coordinate 4,877,113 of VZQC01004376.1, forward strand.
TGATCAGTTTTACAATGTTTCTTCTAGAATTTTGACTCACTCATGTAAAATATATTATAAGAAAATATGGGTAATTTGAATCTTTCTTTTCCAATTAGTGTCCTCTTTAATTTCCTTTTCTTGTCATTCCTCTAGCTAGACCTTCAAGAGTAATATTGAAAAGGAGTGGACACAGAAAACAGCCTTATCTCTTTCCTGATTTTAATGAGAATACTTTAAATTTTTCTCCATTGAGAATGATGGTGACTGTGCAGTTTTTGTATATACCTTTAATTCTGTTGAGGAATGTTCCCATCCATCCAATTCAGTCTAGGAATTTTTTAAATCATGAAATCAGCTTGAGGGCGGGACCCGGGCGCTGGGCCAGAGGGTCCGGAGAGTCCGGCGGCCAGGGCAGCTGTGCCTTTGAGCAGGATACCCAGAAGCCACCTGGGCGAGTAGTTTGGGAGCTGGTCAGGATACCCAGAAGCCAACTGGGCGAGTAGCTTGGTTGCTGGGGCCTTGAGGGCGGGAACCGGGCGCTGGGCCAGAGGGTCCAGAGAGTCTGGTGGCCAGGGCGGCTGCGCCTTTGAGCAGGATACCCAGAAGCCACCTGGGCGAGTAGCTTGGGAGCTGGGGCCTTGAGGGCGGGACCCNAAGGGCGCTGGGCCAGAGGGTCAGAGAGTCCGGCGGCAGGGCTGGCTGCGCCTTTGAGCAGGCTGCCGGTGGGCGCGGGGCTAAACAGACATAACACCCCCCCACCCCCCCCCCCCCCCCCCCCCACCCCCCCCCCCCCCCCCCCCCCCCCCCCCCCCCCCCCGTTGGAGAACCTTAGAACAAGAAGCGAAGAGTGCTTTGGCTTCCAAAAACCAAAAAAAAAAAAAAAAAAAAAAAAAAAAAAAAAAAAAAAAAAAAAAAAAAAAAAAAAAAAACAAAACAAACAACAAACCAAAAAGTTATCTGAAGGAGGAGGAAAGCAAAACCATTTGCTATTTGTGATCTAAACCACACAAGGGAAGCCCACATGCCAGAAACACGAAGAAGGGACAACATGGGAAGACACGGATATCCTGCACCAAGCTCTACCAAACCTGTAGGAGACCGCTACAATGGGAACCCCTTGGAGGAGAACCAAGGAACAGATCTTAGAGGAATAATTGCAGGACCTATGCAGAGGAAATTAACGAACATAAGAGGGAATTCAGAGAACTAAAAGCGAGAGAATGGAAAAACTTTTCAATTTCCAATCCAACATTTCCCAAAATTTTTTTCATTCAAAAAGGCCTAGAGGGATAAATGACAAACATCAGAACGAACTAAAGGAACACAATGACAAACTAGGAAAGACACTAGAGGGAGGAAAAAACTAAAGCATATAAGAGAACTAAGAGAGAGAATGAAACAATCAAAAACGACCAGAGGGATAAATGACCAACCAAACTTCAGAAAGACTAAAGGAAGACCACAAACTCCAGAACGAACTAAGGGAGAACAAAACAACTCGACAGGAAGTAGAAAAACTGAAAAGGCGAAGCCAAACCCAACCAACTAAGTAAGGATCACCAAGAAGAGATTGGAAGCACCAAGAAGAGATGGAGCTCAAGCAACTGGAAACTGGAAAGTACTAAAAAAAAACCACCAGGCTGAAAATGAAAAAGGAATTAGAACACACATCAATCAAGAAGAATGAAAGGAAAACGCCTCGAAGGTGAATTGAGGAGGAAGCAGAATAAATGACATATAGATCTGGAAGATAAACATGAGAAGAAAACATGCTCAAAAAACGATTATGGAAAAATTTAAAAATAGACAAACGTGAACTACAGGAAATATGGGACACCATGGAAAGATCAAGCCTTGATCATATGGAATAGAGGAGGAGAGAATCTCAGAGAATAGTATTGATAACAATCTTCAACAGAATATAGAGAAAAAAAATTCCCCAAATAAAAATAGACAAACCATTACAAATACAAGAAGCACATAGGCCAAACTAGACAAGATCAGAAAAAAAAACCCCCACGCATATCATAGTTAAAATGCTGCTGCCCAAAATAAAGACAAAATTCTGAGGCTACAAAAAAAAACAAGTCACATACAAATGGAAACCCTCAGAATTTACAACTGACTTCTCCCTCAAACCTGAAAGGCAAGAAAACATGGAGCAAAGCATTCCTCAGTGTCATTAAGGGACTGATGGATACCACACCCACAATACTTTCCCAGAATTTACCCACAAAAATGTCGCTATAAGTTGACAGAGAGAGAAAAATCTTCCATGCACATAAAACAAGATTGATGGAATACGTCTTGAAACCACTCCTTTCATACATAGCTTGAAGCATTCATAAGGGTAAAGAAGAAGAGGAGCAACCATGGGTATATACCCAGGAGTGGTATGACTGGGTCAAATGGCAGGCTCATTTTGAGTCTTCTAAGGGTTCCCCACACTGCTTTCCATAGTGGCTGTACAAGTTTACATTCCCACCAGCAGTGGATGAGTGTTCCCCTTTCCCCACAACCTCTCCAGCACTTGGTATCTTTCGTTTTCCTGATCCTAGCCAGTCTTATTGGAGTAAGATGATATCTCAAAGTGGTTTTAATTTGCATTTCCTTAATTATTAGCGATGTTGAACACTTCGTAAGATGTTTCTTGGCCATCTCTAATTCCTCCTCTGTGAAGTCTCTATTCAGATCTTTTCTCCATCTTTTGAGTTATTCATTTGTTTTCTTTCTTCTTTGTTTTTTGAGTAGCGTGTATACTCTGGAAATTAATGCTTTCTCAGATGTTTCTGCAGTGAAGGTTTCCTCCTACTCTTTGGGTTTTCTCTTCACTTCCTTTATTGTTTCTTTTGATGTACAGAAACGTTTGAGTTTAATGAGGTCCCATTTGTCAATTGTCGAAGTTATTTCTTGTGCAGCTGCTGTCTGGTTTAGGAAGTCTTTTCATACACCTATGTCTTGTAGTCTGCTGCCAAGTTTCTCTTCTATCACCTCCAGAGTTTGGGGTTTCACGTTGAGGTCTTTGATCCATCTAGAGTTGACTTTTTTTTTGGTCTTTTTGAGACAGGGTCTCCCTGTAGCCCCAGCTGACCTAGAATTCGCTCCATTGATCAGGCTGGCCTTGAACTCACAAAGATCCGCCTGCCTCTGCCTCCCAATTCTAGGATTAATGGCGTGCACCACCACGCCCAGCTTATAGTTGACTTTTGTACAGGGCTAGAGGTAGGGATTTAATTTCATTCTTCTACAAGTGGTGATCTAGTTTCACCAACAAGACATACTGAAGATGTTGCCTTTCCTCCATTGTTTCTTCTTGGCCCCCTTGTCAAATATGAGGTCCTTGAAATTGTGTGAGCTCAGGTTTGGATCTTCAGTTTTATTCCATTGGTTATCTGGTCTGTTTTTGTGCCAGTACCAGGCGGTTTTGATGACTATAGCCCCGTAGTATAGTTTGATGTCTGGTAGAGCAAACCCCTGTATTGCTCTTTTTGCTCAGGGTTGCTTTGGCTACTTGGGGTATTTTGTTTTTCCAAATGAAATTGAGGATTTTTTTCCAAGCCTGTGAAGAAACTCATGGGGATTTTGATTGGGATTGCACTAAATCTGTATACTAGTTTGGGTAGGATGGACATTTTTACTATATTTATTTTCCCAATCCATGAGCATGGGAGGTTTGTCCATCTTCTGATGTCTTCCTCAATTGCCTTTTTCAGGCATTTAAAATTTTTGTTGTAGAGATCCTTGGTGTCTTTGGTTATGTTTGTTCCTAGGTATTTTACTGTTTTTGAGGCTATTGTGAGTGGGAAGGGCTCCTTGTATTCCTTCTTCATTTGTTTGTTGTTGGTGTAAAGTAAGGCTACTGATTTTTCTAGACTTATTTTGTATCCTGCCACTTTACCAACACTCTTAATCGTTTCTAGGAGTTTTCTGGTGGAGTTCTTAGCATCCCTTAGGTAGACAATCATGTCATCAGCAAAAAGGGATAGCTTGACTTCTGCTTTTACAACTAGAACTCCTTTAATTTCCTTTTCTTGCCTTATTGCCCTAGCAAGGGTTTCCAGCACTATATTGAAAAGGAGTGGTGACAGGTGGCAGCCTTGCCGAGTTCCTATCTTTAAAGGGAATGCGTCTGTTGTTTCCCCATTTAGGGTGATATTGGCTGTGGGTTTCCTGTATATGGCTTTGATTACATTGAGGAATGATCCCTCCAGTCCAATTCCCTCTAGAACATTAAACATGAAGGGATGCTGGATTTTGTCAAAGGCTTTCTCCCCATCAATTGAGATGATGGTGTGGTTTTCATCCTTCAGTCCATTTATATGTTTGATGACATTTATTGATTTTTGTATGTTGAACCATCCCTGCATCTCTGGTATGAATCCAACTTGGTCATGGTGGATGATCTTCTTGATGTGGGTCTGTATGCGATTTGCCAGTATCCTGTTTAGAATTTTGGCATCTGTGTTCATTAGGGAGATGGGTCTATAGTTCTCCTTTTTGGTTGTATCTTTCCCTGGTTTTGGTAGTAGCGTAATGCTGGCTTCATAGAAGGAATTTGGGAGAAGTCCCTCCATTTGTATCCTTCTAAACAATTTAAGTAGTAATGGTTGTAAGTCTTTACGAAATATTTTATAGAATTCTGCCGTGAATCCATCCGGGCCTGGGCATTTTTTGGTTGGGAGGCTACTTATTACATCTTCGATTTCTTCCTGTACTATTGGTCTGTTTAGGCTGTCGATCTCTTCTTGGTTGAGCTTTGGTGATTCCCAGGATTTCAGATATTCATCCATTTCTTCTAGGTTTTCAAACTTAGTAGAATATAAGTTTTTGAAGTAGTCCCGTATGATTGTCTGGATCTTTTCATTGTCTGTTGTGATATTTCCCCTTTCATCACAGATTCTATTGATTTGGAGTTGTTCCCTCTTTCTTTTGGTTAACTGGGCTAGAGGTCTGTCTATCTTGTTTATTCTCTCAAAGAACCAACTTTTGGATTCATTGATTTTTTGTATGGTTTTCTTTGTTTCTATTTCATTGATCTCTGCTCTGATTTTTGTTATTTCTTCTTGTCTGCTCCGTTTAGGGTTCATTTGTTGTTGTCTCTCAAGTATTTTTAGCTGCAGTGTTAGATCGTTCACTTGTGCTCTTTCTGTTTTTTTAATGTGGGCACTTAGAGCTATAAACTTCCCTCTTAGGATTGCTTTAAGAGTGTCCCATAGATTTTGCTGTGTTGTTTTATCATTGTCATTCAGTTCCAGGAATGTTTTTATTTCTTTTTTTATTTCTTCCTTGACCCACTCATTATTCAGGAGAGTGTTGTTTAGTCTCCATGTGTTCCTGTAGGTTGTAGGGTTTATTCTGGTGTTGATATTGAGTTTTATTGCACTGTGGTCTGATAGAATGCATGAGATTATTTCAATCTTTTTATATTTGTTGAGTTTTTCCCTGTGTCCCAGTATATGGTCTATTTTGGAGAATGTTCCATGAGGTGCTGAGTAGAAAGTGTATTCTCTGGTGTTTGGGTGAAATATTCGGTAGATGTCTGTGAGGTCCATTTGGTGTATTGTGTCATTTAGTTCAGATGTCTCTCTGTTTATCCTTTGTCCTGTTGATCTGTCTAGAGGACTTAATGGGGTATTGAAGTCCCCTAGTATTAGTGTGCTGGGGTTAATCTGTGCCTTGAGATCCTGAAGAATTGTCTTTATAAAGTTTGGTGCACTGATGTTTGGTGCATATATATTTATGATTGTGAAATCTTCATCGTCAATTGTTCCTTTAATAAAGATGTAATGGCCCTCTTTGTCTCTTTTGATTTCTTTTGCTTTGAAGTCTATTTTGTCTGATATTAGAATAGCCACACCCACTTTCTTTTTGGTACCATTTGCTTGGAATACTTTCTTCCATCCCTTCACCTTAAGTTGGTGCCTATCCTTGAAATTGAGATGGGTTTCTTGTAGACAGCATATAGATGGGTTTTGTTTCCTAATCCATTCTCCCAGTCTATGCCTTTTGATTGGGGAGTTTAGCCCATTAATATTTAAGGTTATAATTGAAAGATGGATGTTGCTTCCTTTCACTTTATTATCCATTTGGACTTCTAGCCTCTGATTTTGCTCCTATGGTTATGTTTTTATTAGTTTCTTTTCCTAGGTGTTTGAGGATTGTTGCTCCTCTCTTCTGCCCTTTGAATTGCTTCAAGTATTTTATGAAGAGTTGGTTTTCCAGACATGTATTCCATCATCTTGTTTATGTCATGGAAGATTTTTCTCTCTCCTTCAACTATAGCCGACATTTTTGCTGGGTAAAGTATTCTGGGGTGGCATCCATAGTCCTTTAATGCTGAGAATGCTTTGCTCCATGTTCTTGCTTTCATGGTTTGAGGCGAGAAGTCAGTTGTAATTCTGATGGGTTTCCCTTTGTATGTGACTTGTTTTTCTTTTGTAGTCCTCAGAATTTTGTCTTTGTTTTGGTCATCTAGCATTTTAACTATGATATGGCGTGGGGAGTTTCTTTTCTGATCTTTTCTATTTGGAATCCTATGTGCTTCTTGTTTTGTATGAGTTTGTCTATTTTTATTTTGGGGAAATTTTCATCTATTATTCTGTTGAAGATCTGATCCATACTATTCTCTAGAGATTCTTCTCCTTCCTCTATTCCTATGATGTGGAGGTTTGATCTTTTCATAGTGTCCCATATTTCTTGGTTGTTTCACTTTTGTGTATTTTAAAATTTTTCATAATCTTTATTTGAGCTTTTTATTTGCTCTGTGATCTGATATTCTTTGTTCTGCTTCCTCTATTCTACTTCTGAGGCTTTTCCTTTCCTTTCTTCTTGATTAGATGTGTGTTCTAATTCCTTTTTCATTTCATCCTGTTTTCTTTAGTATTTCCATTTCCTTTTTGAACTTCTCAATCTCTTCTTGTGCTCCTTACTTCGCTGGTTGGCTTCCTTTTTCAGTGTTTCTACTTCCTTTCAGAGTTGTTTTTTTCTCCCTCTAGTTCTTTCTGGAGTTTATCAATCTGTTCCTTTAGTTCTTTCTGAAGTTTGTCATTTTATCCCTCTAGGTCCTTTGTGAGTTTTTCATCCTCTCTCTTTAGTTCTCTGAATTCTTCTTTATTTTCTTTAATTTCTCTGTGTAGGTTTGCAATTATTCCTCTAAGATCTGTTCATTGGTTCTCCTACAAGGGGTTCCCATTGTAGCTATTTCGTACAGGTTTGGTAGAGCCTGGTGTGTGATTATCCTGTGCCTTTCCCATGTTGTCCCTTCATCGCGTCCCTGGCATGTGGGCTTCCCTTTTGTGATTCAGATCACAAATGACTTTTCACTATGTTAGCGGATGGTTTTGTTTTCCTCCTTCAGATGCTTTTTTCCCCTTTTCTCCTCCTTGTTTATGGAGTCTTGTCTAGGTTTCAGGTTTTCAATTTTGTTTATATATTGGATATTGGAAGCATTAGTCACTCTTCTCTTCCTGTTCTGAAGCTTCTCCAAAAAAAGTCCAATTGGATACTCTCTCACCAATTCCCATTGGCAGGTGGGGGTATATGCCTGACCTAGCCCACGCCCCGGTACCTGCCTGAGTGACCTCCAGCCAGCCCACACAAAGGTGCAGAGGCACCAACCCAAACCCACCGACCCTCTGGTCCCGGCTCCAAAGGTGAAGGGCGGTCCCGCCCAGAAGGCCTCAGAGACTTGATCCCCTAGCAGCAGCCCAGGAGAGAGTCCACCCCCAAAAAAGCAACATGTATTTTTAGTTGGTTTCTAAGAGTATTGACTGATTCCCATGTTTCATGAGTTTAGAATCATGAAATTTAACATGAGAGTGAAGGAACGGTGCCCACATATAGACCAACATAGACTTTTAGCTCCCTTTAGTCCTTAAAACAGGGGTAACAAAAGCTGTCTTTGCTACATACAATAGCCAGTTGTCCTGCATAACTTTTATACACACATGGAACAAAAATTGTGATTTTTAACAAATAATCTTACAATCCACTTATAGTTGTTCCTAGCAATGGTTGTAACTTCTCAATAGCATTGTTCACAGTTTCCAGGTATGTTGATATTATTGTGAAATATGATAAAGGAGAAAAAAATACTACTATTGAATATTTTGAAATTCTGACTTAATACTTATGGCGTACTTACTGTCTGTGTTCTACAATTGAAGCTTATTTTGGTTATTATTTATTACATATAATGAACGTATGTTGAACTTTTGTTCATTTGTTTAAAAAAATTAAGGGAAAAGAAAATTTCCAGTTCTCTGTGTATTTTAAGAAATGGGTAGTCACATGTGCTATAAACCTTCAGTGCAGCTTAAACATGAGTTTCCCATGAGAAAACAAACATCAAAAAAAATCCATATGCAAAAGGCACAGTGGAAAAAAAAACAGTATGGGAAAAGCAAATAATAAATCCCCACCCAAATCTACCAGTCCTATAGAAGACTCTTACAAAGAGATCCGTGGAGGTAAGCCAAGACACAGATATTAAAAACCATCATAGACATCTCAGCAGAAATCAAAGAATGTAAAGAACACAGAGACAAACAAATCAAAGAACTAGAATGAGAAAATGATAAAATTAAAGAACAGGGAGATAAAGAAGTAAAGAACAAGAAGGAGAGAATAACATACTGGAAGGTAGTGGAAATACTGAAGAGATCCCATGCACAAATGGAAAAGGAAACCAACCACACACACAAGCAAATCAAAGAACTGGAAGGGGAGATTGACAAAGTCCAGAAGGAACTGGAAATAATAAAGAAATCACAGGACGGATGAAATAAAAAAGGAAATTGAATCCTCATTCAGTCAACAGGAAGGAATGGAAGAAAGCCTCAGTAACAGAATGGATGAAGCAGAAAATGGAATATTAAGACTGGAAGATAACATGGAAGAACTACAATGCTCAAACAAACATTATGAAAAATTTAAAAATAAAAGTGTGGAATAATCAGGAAATGTGGGACACCATGAAATGATCAAACCTTGCATCATTGGGATAGAGGAAGGAGAGGAATCCCAAAATAAAGGTATTGACCAGATCTTCAACAGAATTAGAGAAAAAAATGCTCAAATTGAAAAAACACATAGCTATACAAATACGAGAAGCACACAGAATACCAAATAGACAAGCTCAGAAAAGAAATTCCCCATGACATATGATAGTTAAAACACTAGACCTTCTGACCAAAGACAGAATATTGAAAGCCTCAAGAGAAACACAAGTCATATATAAAGGGAAACTCATCAGCATTACAGCTGACTTTTCACTGCAAACAATGAAATCCAGAAGGACATGGGCCAAAGTATTACCAGTCCTAAATGACTATAGATGCCAACCAGGTTACTATACCCAGCAAAATTGTCAATTATAGTTGAAGGAGTAACAAAAATCTTTCACAACATAAGCAAGATGCAAGAATATATGTGAGAAAATCAACCCTTCAGAAAATACTCAAAGCAATTTGAAGGACAGAGGAAATGAACAACTATCTTCAAGTAGCTAGATAGAGTAATTAATGAAAGTATAACTGCAAGAACACAAAACTAAACCAACAATGCACAGAGAAAATAAATAGATAGGAGCAATATAAATCTTTCAATAACATCTTTAAATATTAATGTTCTCTGGCCAGGCGTGGTGGCGCACGCCTTTAATCCTAGCACTCAGGAGGCAGAGGCAGGCGGATCTCTGTGAGTTCAAGGCCAGCCTGGTCTACAGAGCGAATTCCAGGACAGCTGGGGCTACAGGGAGACCCTGTCTCGAAAAGAACAAAAAGCAAAATAAACAAAAAAAAATTAATGTTCTGAACTCCCCAATCAAGATACAAAGACTGAGAGAATGGATTAAGAAACTGAATACTGTGTACAAGAAACACATGTTACTTTCAAGCAAGGCACCAGCTTAAGATGAAAAGATCAAAAAATATTCCATGCAAATGGTACCATAAATGAAGCAGGACTTGCTATTCTAATATGAAACAAAAGAGACCTTCAAAGTAAAACTAATGAGAAGATACTAATAGGGTCACAACATTGTTATAAAAGGAAGAATTAACCATGTATATTTCACAGTCATAAATATTTAAGCACCAAACTCTGATGAACAGAATTTCATAAGCAAAATTCTCCAGGACCTCAAGGTATGATTTAATCCAAGCACACTAATAGTGGGGGACTTCAATACCTCATTGAGTCCTTTGGACAGGTCCATTGGGCAAAGAATAAACAGAGACATTGGAACTGAATAGTTTGATTGAAGAAGACACCAGAAGATGGAAAGACCTCCCATTCTCATGGATTGGAAAAATTAATATGGCAAAATGACCATCCTACCCAAATTAACATAAAGATTCAATGCAATCCCAGTTAAAATCCCCATGAGTTTCTTCACAGACTTAGAAAAAAAATCCTTAAATTGATATGGAAGAAAAGACCCCAAATAGCCAAAGCAACCATGAAGAAAAAGAACAATGAAGGGGGTATCATTATCCCATATTACAAACTATATTATAGCACTATATTCATAGAAAAGCATGGTACTGGCACAGAAACAGTCAAGTAGACCAATAGAACAAAACTGAAGATCCAAACATGAGCACAGACAATTTCAGCTACCTCATATTTGACAAAGCAGCCAAGAAGATTCAATGAAGGAAATACAGCATCTTAAGCAAATGGTGTTGGAAAACCTGGATCACCTCTTGTAGAAGAATAAAATTCAACTCCTACCTCTCACCCTGTACAAATATCAACTCCAAATGCGTCAAAGACCTCAACGTGAAGCTGAAAACTGTAACAATGAGAGAAGAAAATTTGGGCAGTAACCTACACAACATAGTCATAACAATGGACTTTCCAAATCAGACAACAGCTGCACAGGAAATAAGGTCAACAATTCACAATTGGGACCTCATGAAACTCAAAAGCTTCTGTGCGCAAAGGAAACAAAGTATTGAAGAGAAAACCCACAGAGTTGGAGGAAACCTTCACCACTGATACATCTGACAGAGAATTAACATCCAGAATATATAACTATTCACAAAACAAAGAAGTAAGAAAACATATGACCCACTCAGGTAGTTTAATTTCAGATATCTTGATATTTTGGTATAGGAGTAGCATGTATATATACATATTTTGAAGTAATACAAATTGGAAGGAAGAACATGAAGAAGAAAGACTGGGTCAAAGAACTGACTGAAACAGTAATCTTCTGTCCCAAAACATTAAACTTCTGCATCTAAAAATTTAAAAGGTCTAAGAAGAAGCAAGACATGTAGGGCAAAATGCATGAACACTGGCGGGGTGGAGACAAGGAAAAGATATAAGTTTGTTTAAGAAATTTTGTGAAGAGAGCCGCAATAAACATGGCTGTGCATGTATCTCTGCAGTAAGACGAGTCTTGTGGGTACATACCCATGAGTGGTATGGCCGGGTCAGGTGACAAATTCATTCCAAGTCTTCCAAGGGTTCTCCACACTGCTATCCATAGTGGCTGTATGAGTTTACATTCCCACAAGCAATGGATGAGTGTTCCCTTTTCCCCACAACCTCTCTAGCACTTGGTATCATTTGTTTTCTTGATCCTAGCCAGGCTTATTGGAGTAAGATGATGTGTTAAAGTGGTTTTAATTTGCATTTCCTTAATTATTAGCGATGTTGAACACTTCTTAAGATGTTTCTCAGCCATCTCTAATTCCTCAATTGTGAGGTCTCTGTTCAGCTCTTTGCTCTATCTATTGAGTGATTCATTTGTTTTCTTTCTTCTTTGTCTTTTGAGTAGTTTATATATTCTGGAAATCAATGCTTTGTCAGATGTATCTGTGTTGAAGGTTTCCTCCCACTCTGTGGGTTTTCTCTTCACTTCCTTGATTGTTTCTTTTGATGTACAGAAGCTTTTGAGTTTAACGAGGTCCCATTTGTCAATTGTCTATCTTAATTCTTTTGCAGCTGCTGTCTGATTTAGGAAGTCTTTTCCTATGCCTATGTCCTGTAGTCTGCTGCCAACTTTCTCTTCTATAACCTTCAGAGTTTGGGGTTTCATGTTGAGGTCTTTAATCCATCTGGAGTTGACTTTTGTACAGGGCGAGAGGTAAGGGTTTAATTTCATTCTTCTACAGGTGGTGATCCAGTTTTGCCAACACCACTTGCTGAAGATGCTGTCTTTCCTCCATTGTGTCCTCTTGGACCCTTTGTCAAATATGAGGTGGCTGAAATTGTATGTGCTCAAGTTTGGATCTTCAGTTTTGTTCCATTGGTCAACAGGTCTGTTTTTGTGCCAGTACCAGGCTGTTTTTTATAACTATAGCCCTGTAGTATGGTTTGAAGTGTGGTATAGAGATCCCCCTGTATTGATGTTTTCATTCAGGGTTGTTTTGGCTCTTTGGGGTCTTTTATTTTTCCAAATGAAATTAAGGACTTTTTTCTCCAAGCATGTGAAGAAACTCTTGGGGATTTTAATTGGAATTGCATTGAATCTATACGAGAGTTTGGGTAGAATGGACATTTTTACTATATTAACTTTCCCAAACTATGAGCATGGGAAGTTTTTTCCATCTTCTGATGTCTTCTTCAATTTCCTTCTTTAGGGGTTTAAAATTTTTTCTGTAGAGATCTTTGGTGTCTTTGCTGTCTTTGCGGCTCTCTTCACAATAGCAAGGAGCTAGAACCAACCCTCTCAACTGACGAGTGGATAGAGAAAATGTGGTACATCTACACAATGGAGTTCTATGCAGAAGTAAAGAAAGATGACATCATGAACTTTGCAGGTAAATGGTTGGAGCTAGAAGATATCATGCTGAGTGAAGTAACACAGTCCCAGAGAAACAAATGACAAATGGTATCCCTCATCTGTGGATGCTAGCACCAGTTACCTAATTGTATAGCAAACTGAGCAATGTCAATGTGATCTGAAAACAACTGTGCTCTTATATTGTAGAATCCCTTAAAACATAAACAAATAAGGGAAAAAATAAAAAAAGAAATTTTGTATGAAATGCACAAAACCTCAATAAAAATGGAAAATAAACATGGAGTAAAGATCTGAACAGAGACTTCAAAGATGGCTGAGAAACATCATAAAAACTGTTCAACATTGCTAATAATTAAGGAAATTCAAATAAAAACAATTTTAAGATTTCATCTCACACCAGTAAGACTGGCTAGGATCAAGAAAACAAAAGATACCTTGGGTGCACAGAGCTTAGATCGGGGATTTCCCAGGACCACTTGAAGCACAGGTAGGAGCTGGGCACTTCAGCCAGGTGGATTCTTGGATAATTCTATCACAGCATTGTTGGATAAGCATTTCATTGGTCTGTCTGTTGGATAACTCAAAGACTGTCTTGTGGGGGTAGAGTCTCCCTGCTAGATGGCGTAAGAGGTGAGCCTGTTGCCACTGTGAGACTTGAATGCACAGAGCTTAGATCAGGGATTTCCCAGGACCACCTGAAGCACAGAGTACCAGGGCATGGGCTAAACAGGCATATCCCCACCACCACCAACAACTGGAATTGTCAAGGGAATGTCCAAGTGGATTCTTCGGAGAATCTTCAGAACAGAAAAAGAAGAGTGAGTTAGACTTCCAATAGAAAGCCTAAAACTTAGACAAGTCAACAATCCATAAGCAAGGAGAAAAACAAATCAATCAATCAATCAATCAAACAAACAAACAAACAAACAAATGTAGGCATCTGAAGGAGGCAAGCAAAGCAAGCCTTCGACACAATGAAAAGGAATTGGGGATTCACTTTGGAATACAGGCAAAGAGAAATCCACATGCCAGGGACACGAAGAAGGGGCAACATGGGAAAAGTGCAGGATAATTCCACACCAAGCTCTACCAACCCTGTGGGAGACTCCTACAGTGGGTCCTCCTGGGGATTCCAGGATACAGATCTTAGAGGAACAATTGTGGATATATTCAAAGAAATCAAAGAATATAAAGAACAAGCCAGAGAACTAAGGAGAGAGACTGAAAAACTCAAGAAGGACCTAGAGAGAGAGAATGACAAATGCCAGAAAGAACTAGAGGAAGAAAATGACAAACTCAGGAAGGAAGTGGAAACACTGAAACGATATCACGTTGAAATAGAAAAGGAAACCAACCAGCGAAGCAAAGAGCTACAGGAAGAGGTTGAGAAGCTCCAAAAGAAAGAAGAAACACTAAAGAAATCACAAGATGAAATGAAAAAGGAAATCAAACACTCATCTAATCAAGAGGAAGGGAACAGAAAAAGCCTCAGAAGTAGAATGGAGGCAGCAGAACAAAGAATATCAGACCTAGAAGATAACACAGAACAACTAAAAACCTCAAGTAAAGATTATGAAAAATTTAAAAATACACAAAAGTAGAACAACCATGAATTGTGGGACACTATGAAAAGATCAAACCTCCCCATCATAGGGATAAGAGGAAAGAGAAGAATCCCAAGAGAATGGTATTGATCAGATCTTCAACAGAATAATAGATGAAAATTTCCCCAAACTAAAAAAGACAAACCAATGCAAATACAAGAAGCACATAGAACTCGATACAGACAAGATCAGAAAAGAATCTCTCCATGCCATATCATACTTAAAATGCTTGAAGCAATTCAAAGGACAGAATAAAGGAGCAACTATCCCCAGGAACTTAGAAAGAGAAATTAATAAAAGCATAACTGCAGAAGTAGAAAGCTAGACCAAAAATGCAAATGGATAATAAGGTGAAAGGAAGCAACACACATCTTTCAGTTATAACCTTAAATATCAATGGACTAAACTCCCCAATCAAAAGACATCGACTGGGAGATTGGATTAGGAAACAGAACCCATCTATAGGTTGTCTACAAGAAACACATCTTACCTTCAAGGATAGACACCACCTTAAAGTGAAAGAATGGAAAAAATATTCCAAGCAAATGGTACCAAAAAGAAAGCAGGTATTGCTATTTTAATATCAGACAAAATAGACTTCAAAGTAAAAGAAATCAGAAGAGACAAATAAGGCCATTACATTTTTATCAAAGGAAAAATTGACTATGAAGATTTCACAATCATGAATGTATTCACACCAAACTCTGGTGTACCACACTTTATATAGACAATTCTCCAGGACCTCAAGGCACAGATTAACCCCAGTACACTCATAGTAGGGGACTTCAATACCCCGCTGAACCCTTTGGACAGGTCAACCGGACAAGAGTAAACAGAGACATTGGAACTGAATAGTATGATTGAAGGAGACACCAGAAGATGGAAAGAGCTCCCGTGCTCATGGATTAGAAAACTTAATATGATAAAAATGACCATCCTACTCAAATTAATATACAGATTCAATGCAATCCCAATTAAAATCCCCATGAGTTTCTTCACAGACTTAGGAAAAAAATCCTTAAATTGATATGGAAGAAAAGACCCTGAATAGCCAAAGCAACCATGAACAAAAAAAGCAATACAAGGGGATCACTCTGCCATATATCAAACTACATAGCACTATAGTCATAAAAATGCATGGTACTGGCACAAACACAGACACATAGACCAATGGAACAAAACTGAAGATACAAACATGAGCACATACAATTTCAGCCATCTCATATTTGACAAAGCAGCCAAGAAGATTCAGGAAATACAGCATCTTCAGCAAATGGTGTTGGCAAAACTGGATCACCACTTTGTAGAAGAATAAAATTAAATCCCAACCTCTCACCCTGTACAAGTATCAACTCCAAATGCATCAAAGACCCTAACATGAAACTGAAAACTGTGACAATGATAGAAGAAAATTTGGGCAGTAACCTACACGACATAGTCATAACAACAAACTTTCCAAATCAGACAGCAGCTGCACAGGAAATAAGGACAACAATTCACAAGTGGGACCTCATTAAACTCAAAAGCTTCTGTACAGCAAAGGAAACAGTCAAAATATTGAAGAGGAAACCCACAGAGTTGGAGGAAACCTTCACCATTGATAGATCTGACAAAGCATTAACATCCAGAATATATAAACTACTCAGAAAACAAAGAAGAAAACAAATGACTCACTCATGTAGTTTATTTTCAGACATCATAATTTTGTTATGTGAGTAGCATCTATGGATGCATATTCTGAAATATGCATCTGAAATACAAATTAGAGGGAAGAACAAGAAGAAGAAACACTGGATCAAAGAACCAACTGTAACAGTAAACGTCTGCCCCAAAACATTAAACTTCTGCATCTAAAAATTGAAAAAGGTCTGAGAAGAAGCAAGACATGTAGGGCAAAATGCATGAACACTGGTGGGGTGGGGACAAGGACGGGATATAAATTTGTTTAAGAAATTTTGTATGAAATGCACAAAACCTCAATAAAAATGGAAAAATAAACATGGAGTAAAGAGCTGAACAGAGACTTCTCAATTGAGGAAATAAAGATGCCGAGAAACATCTTAAAAAATATTCAACATTGCTAATAATTAAGGAAATTCAAATTAAAACAATTTTAAGATTTCTTCTCACCCTGGTAAGACTGGCTAGGATCAAGAAAACAAAAGATACCAAATGCAGGAGAGATTTTGGGGAAAGGGGAACACTCATCCACTGCTGGTGGGAACGAAAACCAGTATGAAAAGCAGTGTGGAGAACACTTAAAAGACTCAAAATGATCCTACCACCTGACGGAGTCATACCACTCCTGGGTATAGACACACAAGACTCATTTGATGACAGGGGTACATGCACATATATTTGTATTGCAGTTCTCTTCACAATAGAGAAGAGCTGGAAGCAATGCAAGTAACCCTCAACTGACAACTGGATAAAGAAAATGTGGTACATCTACACAATGGAGTTCTAGCCAGTGGCCATTATGCTAAGTGAAGTAACACAGTCCCAGAAAGACAATTGACATAGGGTGTCCTATTTTCTGGATCCTTGCACCAAATCTCTATTGGTAAGGCAAACTGAATAAGTCTTCTTTTTCTTAAAATTTTTAAATTTTATTTGTTTATTTTTAAGGGATTCTACAATATAATAACACAGTTGTTTGCAGATAACATTCATGTTATTCAGTTTGCCATACAATTAGGTAATTGGTGCATTTTGCAAGCATCTATGTCCAAATTTTGAACAACCCAAGGTTCCCATAGTCCAGTTAGAGAAGCTTGTATGCATAGGCATGTTGATCAATCAGGAGTCCAGACTATATTCCTGTAGTCTCATGATTCACCCCTATCTCTCTGCAGCCCTTACATTGTACCATGCCTCCTCTTCCACAATTTGTTCCCTGGGCTTTGGGAAAGGGGCTCAAGTGGGTGAGAAGAAAACAGTCTACTTTCTTTGGAGTTGTCATTTTGGACTCTAGTCTGTTCAGGTTGTTTCCCTTCATGGGTTGACAGCTTTTTCAGTGATACATTTTTAGGCATACTAACAAAGCACAAGCAATTGGATGTACAGGCATTTAAGCAGTACTAATTATTATCTCAAGCTAAGCTGTGAGCATGGACACAGATGCTTGGATGGTATGCTAATCTGCAAACTGTGGTTTCTCTATAAAGGGTGACAAGTTCTTATTGTAGCTTATAACATCTCCTAACCACTAGAGGACATAAGCTTGTGGCATCCACTGTGAGTTATTCCTCCAAGGAGAGAGCTAATAGCCAATTAGATTTGGGATATATATAGACACTTGGCTGCCACTGTTGCACAGTATCTCCAGGCTGTTGAGGTGTAGCTGATATTGACGGAGGAGTCTTGCTTGTCTCAGGGAGACCAATATTTTGCTGTATTGCTTTAGTGGCCTTTGGTAATGCTCTCTGGCATTTCAGAGGCCAGTTGTACGCTAGCAAGTGATGTCTCATAACATTTTTTCATGCTCACACCAGGTCTTCAACAACAGGGACTTACTGCCTTTCTCCTTGCATATATCCCACTTATAGGCAAAAGGCCTTTATAATTTGGGGGGGCGGGTTTGAATCCCCTAGCCAACATCTCCTAGGCAGAATAATTCATTGCTGATGTCAGAGCTTTCCTGTAGTAATATATTTTGCTTAATTACACAACTTATAAACACTTTACTATTGAATTTGGCTCTAGATAGAGAATTATCCTTTCACAGTTCCTATGCCTATCAGTCAATTAAAAAAGGGTAGTTATGCCTGTTTTATAGGAAATTACCACTGTAACAATTGGCTCTAATTTACAGTTAGGGAGTGGTTTCATTACCATCATGTTTTTCTTTTTCCTATAAAGGGGAGAGGTAGGAAGGTTTCTCAGTATCTGGAAGGTAAACTTCGTTAGGGCCCATTATAAACAGTTAACCCCAATAGTATTCAGAGAGATGCTCAGTGTCTGTGACTCAGGCAGTCTGAGGTTCCTCTTTCTTTAATGTTCAGATGGGTCAACCTCTCTGCTGGCATTTCCCAGTCCATCCTGCATAGCCATAAGTTGTATGTTTTCAGGCATTTAGATTGGTGATTTTTACCTGTGGGAACATAAAATTCTCCTCCCATTGTTAGTTTCAAGATCAGAAAAATTGAAAATTTATCAATAGGATTGGAACACAGAGTTTTCCATTTGTATCCCAGAAAGGATAGTACCCCACCTCCCCCCTCCTTTTTTTTTTTTTTAGGTTTTTATGTTTTGACCTATAGATGCCTAAGTTGTATTACACATACCCATAAACAGGAGCCAAGGCATAAGCTTTCATTAAATTTACCCAAACTGTTTCTCATTGACTGTATGCTACTTATTTGGGAAGGAAATTTAAGCTTAGTTCCTTTAAATTGTCCTACAAGTAAAAAAAAGTGTTATAATGTGATGTTGTATAATTCAGAAAAATATAGAGGCCATTTGTGTACCTTAACCCAATACAAATTATAAATAAAACAATTAACATTTTATATTCCCAATTAGTTCAATTGTATTACCATTTTCACCAAAACCTACACCTAAATTTAACTAATCTAAACATTTCACTAAGCCTTAAAATATCCTATACTTTGTGGATAAAGCTTGGGCAGAGTTGAGTACCTGCTAAATAAATTTTACCCAATAAACACTTTGCTCTTTAAAGCTATATGACTGGACTATGACTTCTACTTATTTGGGAAGTAAAATTTAAGCTTAGTTCCTTTAAATTGTCCTACAAGTAAAAGAAAGTGTTACACTGTGATGTTGTATAATTCAGAAAAATATAGAGACCATTTGTGTACCTTAACCCAATACAAATTATAAATAAAATAACTAACATTTTATATTCCCAGTTAGTTCAAATGTATTACCATTTTCACCAAAACCTACACCCAAATTTAACTAATCTAAACATTTCACTAGGCCTTAAAATATCCTATACTATGTGGATAAAGCTTGGGCAGAGTTGAGTACCTGCTAAATAAATTTTACCCAATATACACATTGCTCTTTAAAGCTTTATGACTGGATTATGACTTCAGAGAAATCAAGTCCATTAAGTTATATGGTTTATTTTGTATTTGTGTATAAATCTCTACTGAAATACCTCTCTATATAAATATATGTTATTTTTTAAGTATATCTTTTTAAACTGCAAATTTTACAGAGTGGATTTTAATGACTATTGTCCTCCAAGCTCTTGGCCTTCTTCATGCCTGGCATGAAAACTTGCTTTAAGGACTTTTCAGTATTTAGCTCCTTTTTTATTTTTAGCACAAGCATCCTTCATATAAAACCAATTTGCAAGCAGTTGTGCCCCAGCCCACACAGCCCAAGGCTCCCACCATCCAGCTGGAGGGGCTTGAATGTTCAATCAAGTTGATCAAATAAGTGTCCAGACTATATTGTCATAGTTTTACCATTCACCCCAATCGCAGCCCCTACATTCCACCACTTCCTCTCTTCCACAGATTGTTCCTTAGGCTTAGAGATGGGGCACAGGTGAACAAGAAGCACAACAGTCTACTTTGTCTGGAGATGTTGTTTTGGACTCTGATCAGTTCTGGCTGTTTCCTTTCATGGGCTGACCATTTGCCCAGGGATAGGCTTTCAATCCTACTAATGAAGCACAAGCGATTAGATATATAGGTATTTAAACATTGCTGGTTACTATGGTAGGTTACTTTGGTATAGACACAGATGTTTGGATAGTGTGTTAATCCCTGAATTACTTTATTTATTAATTTTTTTTATGTGTATGAGTGTACTGTCTGCATGTAGGCTGGTGCACCCGTGTCATGCAATGCTGTGGAGGTCAGAAGAAGGCATCAGATTCCCCTGGAACTGGAGTTAAAGACTTCTTAGCCACCATGTGGGTGCTGGGAATTGAACTTAGGTCCTCTGCAAGAGCAGTTGCACTCTTAACCACTGAGCCATCTCTCCAGCCCCCAGAACTGTGGAATTTTAAACCACAGAAATCATATATGTTTAAAGACCTAGACATGTTCAGCAATTTAAAGGTTTTTTTAAGCCAATTTTTATTGAAGCTCTGTGCATTTCATACAAACCAAATTACATTACAAATAAAATCTAGACCCATTCCCCCCTCCCTTCCCCCTCACCCCACCAGAGCTCATGCATTCTGCCAAATATGTTTTTCATCTTTTTCTCAGTCTCTCTCAAAATTCTCAATGCAGAAGTTTACTGTTTTGAGCAGATGTTCACCGTTTCAGTCAGTTCTTTGATGCAGACTTTTCTGTTGTTATTGTTGTTATTCCTTCCAATAGCGATCACTCCAATATATGCACATATGCATGCCACATATATCATAGGTTTTAGCATCTTCAGCTTATGAGTATTTTTTCTTTACTAGGCTGAAGGATGTCACGTTTGAAGTCTCCTCCTTGGCAAGCCCAAACCACCATCAGTTCTACCCTGTTCTGCACTGGGGTTTTCCCGTCCCATGGTCACCAAATGAGGTCCAGTAAGCACCACATCCTCTATAGACCTTCCTGTACTGGTCTCCATGATATAGCCTGGGTAGTCCAATGATGGCAGTCTATACTCTGAAGAAATGGAAACCCCAGTAATAGCTCAGTCCACAAGTTGGATGTCTCAGCAGTGCCCATCTGGCACTGAAGGTTTGGAGGATTCTTGGAGAGACATGAGTCTTCAGTCCATATTAGAAGGTTGAAAAGCTGTGTCTTCTCACATGTTTGAAGGATGGCAAAAGCAGTGGCAGCCGCAGGGTAGCTGCACTTGCCAGTAGGTCAGGCAAAACAACTGTGCTCTTTTGTCTTTTAACTAAGATCTCAAGTTTTATACCTGAAGTACAATTTCTCAGGACTTACTATTTATTTACTTCTGGTTATACTTTCCTTTTGGATGTTTAAGGCCACACAATTAGCACAGATTAACCAAAGTTTTTGTTTTCTCAAGGTCACTTGAGGATCTGGTCCTCAAGGGTCACTCAGGTTTTTTTGGGGGGAGGGAGCTCCTGGCTCCTTTTAGCTTTTCAATCACCAGTTCCATCCACTCAAGGCAAAGTCAGGTCTTGCTAGACCAGACTTCCCTTTATGAAGCATGAGCAGACTCTCCTCTTTATAGACTGGACACTGGCTGAAGTCCCATTAGTGGATCTCTAAGACCTCCCTGCACAGGAAAACTGGTGACTCACATTTGCAGGACATTTCAAGAGATGCTCCCTTCCACAGTCCCCTGGGATTTAGCTGACCTCTGAGGGCAAGGAACAAAGTTATCCCTTAAGACCCTTGGCCAAATTGGTATGGGCATTAAGTATGGTTGTTAAGCATTCAGAAAGGCTAAGTTACATCAGCCTGATACTTTTAACTACTTTATAATGTTTTAGAATATGCTTGGACAAAAGCTCAAGCAGCCTTGTATAAGAAAGACTAAGAAGCACTCCCATAAAATAAATACTGTGGCTAGACATAATGTCATGACAAACTAGTTTTCCCCATTCCTTTGAACTTATATTACTCTAAAGTATACATACATATCCTTTATCCATTTACCAAAACTTCCTAACTCTGAAAATAAATGGTAGCTTAGTTCTAGAACCTTATATTGTGAAGGGATTCACAATATAAGAGCATAGTTGTTTTCAGATCACATTAACATTGCTCAGTTTGCCTTACAACTAGGTAATTGGTGCTAGCATCCACAGATCATGGATACCATTCATCTTTTGGTGTTGGGGACTGTTACTTCACTTAGCATGATATCTTCTAGATCCATCCGTTTTATGTCATCTTTCTTTACTGCTCCATAGAGCTCCATTGTGTAGATGTGCCACATTATCTCTAACCACTCTTCAGTTGAGGGGCACTTGGGTTGGTTCCAGCTCTTTGCTATTGTGAGGAGAGCTTCAATAATCATAGATGTGCTGTTGGGCCTGATTTCTGAGCCATGAGCCCACAAGTAATCTCTTGAGTCTGCCCTAAAGTTCGATGACTTTTCTATAAGTTTTGAGAGTAAGTCAAATTCCACATAGGAATGACTCAGCATAGCCCGACCTGAAAAAACGGCTTTGCCTGGGCATGCTGAAAAGGCCAATCACCTAGACTCGGCCCAGATGCACTCCCAGTTGCCTAAGATGCGGCTAAGAAGCCTGGTTACCTAGACGACGCTGCTGGTTGCCAGGATGTGGCTGAGAAGCTAGGTTATCATTGGCCCAGGATCCCTGTCACTTTCACTTCTCCCGCCCCGCTTGCCAAAGAGATATAAACCGCTAACTGGGTGTAGTAAAACGAGATTTGCCTAGATGCACTCCTGGTCTCCTGTGGTTTTTGTTTGGGATCACTGGCACTCACTCCCTCGCTCAGCCCCATCCCAATCAGAGGCACAGTGGCCAGGGGATTTAGCCTTGGCAGTGGTGTTTCTACCCGGTTTTTTGGTAGTTGCTGACTAGCCACTTGTTCAGCGGGTGAGTATCCCCCCTTTAGATATAGGGAAGTCTAACTCCAAGCCTGACCCCGCTTTGGAGGCTTTAAGAATTTTGTTTAAGAGTAGAGGTCTGGACCTTTCAGATACTCAGGCCCTGTGGGCCTGGGGATGTTTATTAAAGCTTGCTCCCTGGCGTCCAAAGAGTGATTTGTTTGACTGGGACACCTGGGACAGGGTTGAAAAAAATGATTAAAAAAGCTCAGTTGGAAAAAGGGGAAATACCTCCCCCTGGGAGTGCTCCCTACAGTATCAGCTTTAAAGGGTTGTTTCCCTCCCCATCCGCCTAAGAAGGCGATGGAGACTCTGGTCCAAAAAGAAATAGACAAGGAAAATTCGGGAGTGAAACAGGGCTCTGATCAGGACCCCAGGTCTCCGGGCTCTGTCAGCCTGCCGAGTCAGTCTGAATCTCTCTACCCCTCCTTTGATCCATTCTGTAGATTGGTTTTGCACGAAGGATGCTTATACTCATGGATTATCACTTATAGCTAAAAAATGAAAAAAAAAAAAACCTGAAAGATGCAGGACAGTTATGGCAGAATACATGATCTGTTATGGGGGGGGGGTGGGGGGGAAGGGAAAGGGAAATATGCCTGATCTGAATTGGAAAATGATGTACGAAATGCACAAACCATCAATAAAAATTAAATTAAAAAAATAAAAATAAATAAAATGAATAACTAGAAAAAAAAATGTCCCTTGGGCCCGCAGGAGCCTGCCTCAATCAGATCCTCCCACCAACCCCTTCTGGACGCCCTCCATACCACCCCCTTATGGGGGGGAAGCAGTGCACAGAGGAGCCCAGACCTCCTGATAAGGGGCCACAGGCATTCTCCGTGAATATACCCCGGGGTGAAATTGCCCCCTGGAGTGGTACCCATGGGAGGCCAAAGATCTCAAGGAGTTTCACAAGGCAGTAACTGAAGATGGCCCAAATTCCCCCTGGGCCTTAACCCAACTGCAAGACATTGCCTATCACCCCTGTGTTCCCAAAGACTGGATTGACATAGCCAAAGCAGTCCTCCCTAGTCATATGTTCATTAAATGGACAGCCCTCTTTAAGGAGGAATGCAGGCTTCGAGCTGAGGAGAACCGGAGGGCCAATCCTGCCATCCCCATCACATTTGAGATGCTTTCCAGACGGGGAATGGGTACTACCCAGGGATCCAACAGGCTACAATCCCGGGTCCCTACCGCGATCAAGTGACTGGATGCTTGGAACAAGCTGAATGAGGGACCATAGAGTCCCCCATTGGTGGAGTGAGGCAAAAACCTGGGGAACCCCTCCCAGAATTCATAGATAGAATTCAACAGAGTGTTTACCGAAAACTCCCTGCAGGGGAGCTTAGAGAAAAATTTGTAAAATTACTGGTATGGGAGGGAATGAATAACGATTATCGTATGGCTTGTGCAGGCATGAAGGACCGATCCATGAGCAGTTGGGTCATAGCATCGCAGGACGTGGGCACCCAGCATCACCAGTCCCGGTCTCTAGCCCTTGCTTTACAAGCTCAAACTACTGTCCTGACAGAAGCTATCACACAAGCCTTAAATAGAATGGCCTTAAAGTCCCTCAACAAAAGACCAGGAGGGACCTGTTTCAAATGTGTACAAAAGGGACATTTTAGGAAGGATTGCCCTCAGGAGGGCACAAAGGGAGCCGTAGTTATGGAGAAGCCCCCTGCCACTCCATGCCCTTGATGCAGAAAGGGCTTCCATTGGAAAAGGGAATGTAGGTCGAAATTTGATCTGGAGGGGAAGCCTTTAAACTAATCCCAGGGCAACCTCCAGCCCTGTCATGCCAAGGAGGAATAAGACCAGATATGAGAGCCCCAGGCAGGGAGGGGGATGGACCCAGGCTCACTAGACAGTCACTGTGACTGAGGGCCTACATCCCCAAATGTCAGTCATCATGGGGGCACAAAGTTTCAATGCTTAATAGATACAGGAGCAAATAGGACAGTTTTGAGGAAGGAGGAGGTACCCGCTGACTGGCCTTTGACCCCTGGGCCTATAGTCCTAGGGGTGGGAGGAAATTCTAGGACTGAGGAGACCTTGGTCCTCATGAAATGGATAAGCCCTGATAGGGATCAAGGAAAGGTTAGACCATTAGTAGCTAGGGGGCTCACATCCAACTTGCTAGGACAGGACTTGCTGGGGCAAATTGATGCAGTACTAACTACTGACCATAAAGTGTTTTTTGAGGACCCCCTGGATGACCCCCCCCACCAAGAAAAGGGAAAGCAGGTCAAAATCTACCCCCAATCATAGAGGCCACTGCTCCCTGGGTTATGCCTATTAGGTGGAAGCTGGGCAAGCCCATCTGGGTAGAGCAGTAGCCATTAACACAACCAAAGTTAGAAGCCTTACACCAGCTAGTGGAGGAGCAGTTAAGGCTCAGGCATATCTGCCCGACCATGAGTGCCTGGAACACGACTGTCTTTGTTATCCGCAAAGCCTCAGGGTCATGGCGTATGCTCCAGGACTTAAGAAAAATAAATGACAGAATGGAGCTGGTCCGGACCCCCTTGCAAGGCATGCCTTGAACTCCTGCCATTCCTTCAGATTTCTTGATTGCAGTAATTTACCTCAAGGACTATTTTTTCTCAATCCCCCCTCACCCAGAGGACTGCAGTAAATTTGCCTTTTCAGTGCCATCTCTTAACTACTCTTGGCCAGATCACCGATATGAATGGGTGGTGCTACCCCAGGACATAGCCAACAGCCTTGCATTTTTCCAACAATACCTCACCATCCTCCTGGCTCCTATGTTACCATGGAGAGATTCCTTGTTGTACCTTTACATGGATGATCTCACTATTGGCCACTGGAACCCCCATGAGTTATGCAGGGGGCATTCACGGTGGCACCTGAAAAGATCCAAGTCCCCCCTTTTAAAGTATTAGGCACCCATCTCTCTCTCACATAGATTAGTCCTGTAAAGCCTAACATAGAAGTGCCAGAGTGATTCAGTCTGGCACAGCTCCAAAGTTTGCTACATCCATGAGCCCTGTAACCTCTTCTCTGACAGCCTATATGTTACTAATCTCCTACCTCACTTACCACAGGCCCATATCAGACTTGATAGCAACCCAATTTCACTTCTCATGATAGAGCTTAAAGCCCTCTTGGAAGGAAGAAATGCCCCAATATACCTCCAGCACCTTAGAGGACACTCAGGCCTCCCTGGTTTCTTATCTATGGGAACCATGAGCTGACCCATGTAAACAGGAGAGGGCTACACCAAAGGTTCCCCCAAGTACCTATAAAAGAATTGAAAAAAAATGTCCAAATGTGTAAATCTTGCCAACCCTTCCTCTGAGTACCCCCACTTCAACCATCAGGAATCAGTCCTCGGGTCCTAAAACCTAATGCCCTCTGGCAAACAGATGTCACCCACTTTACTGCCTTTGGCAAACTTAAATATGTTTTTGTATCTGTTGATACTTACTCCAGGGCCTGCTGGGCCACTGCCCACTCTGGAGAGAAGGCCAAGCATGCCCAATCTCATTTCCTCTGATGCTTTGCTACACTGGGACTGCCCCACCAAATCAAAACAGACAACGGACCTTGCTTTACCTCCAAGACCCTTACAGAATTTTTTGAGAGATGGGATATTAAACATACCACGGGAATCCCTTACAATCCCCAGGAACAGGCTACTGTTGAAAGACACCACCAGTACCTTAAGAAACAATTACAAAAACAAAAAGGGAGAGTAAGCCCCACCTGCAGCTAGCCGAGGCCCTCTTTATTATAAATATTTTGAATTTTTCTAAAGAAATGACTGAATCAAGATTCCAAAAACACTGGGGGCATACAAGCCTCCAACCCCAGGTGAAAGTCAAATGGAAAGATCCATTAACACACAAATGGAAGGGCCCAGATCCCCTACTCACAATGGGGAGAGGCTTCGGGTGTGTGTTCCCCATAGGAGAGGAAGCACCCATATGGGTACCAGCAAGAGATCTCAAGTACTTGCCGCAACAAGAGAACAATGAAAACCATCTGCCTCACCTCTTAGAGCCATTGCCCCCTTCTTCCTAACCCTTTACCAACCAAGGGCTAAGGCTCCATTTATATTTTTTCAGAAATCTTGAAGAAAATCTAACATGAGTCCCTTCAAGAATTCTTCACCTTCACCTGGACCTGGGTTCTGGAGCTCCCTGATGATGACAGTTTGTATCTCCTCTCTTCTTGCTCCCACTTGCACCCACGACCTCTGGGCTTTTGTCCCTTTGCCACACATACTCTTACCTGTCTCTCAGAATGCCCCTGCCTTCCCAGCATTTTCCATGGGACTACTGCTGACGACCCCCAGCAGTCGCTTTATCAATGTTACTGGTACCTTTTACAATCTCTCTGATACCCTTTGCTTCACACACTCCCCTACAGGTCACCCCCTCTGTGTCTCCCTATATTCTCATACTTCAGGGGATTTCAAGGGCAATAGTTCTCAAGGACCAATTGGCCTCAATCCTCCAAACCCAAAACCTCATCAACTCCCACTTTCACACTGCTATTCTCAATCTACAGCAACAGATTGACCTCCTGGATGAGGAAATTCAAACAGTCCACACTATGGTTTGGATATCCTGTGACCCCAGATTCTCCTCCTTTTGCTTAACCCCCTTTCCAGTCATTAACATCTCTCATAGGCATCAGGAACTTGCTGACTACATCAAGGGTCCCTGGTCCCAACAATTCGTAAACTATACTTTGACTCTCGGTTCCCAAATAGTGTCCTTTAACTCCACTCGCCCCAAGGTCGTGGCCTTTGATACCAGTTTCATTTCACAAGTATGGTCTAAACTAATATCTCTGTTTTATCCCACAATGGTAGCCATGTGGGGAATCCTTTGCCTTCTGGCATTAGTCTGTCTCCTGTTCTTCAGATGTCTGCTCCATTTCACCCATAGCCAATGCAAAGCCAACAAAGTGACAGCCCAGGTCCTCTCAGAAATGTTCGACAGGGGGGCCACCTACACCCCTGCCAATGAAATAATTCGCATCTGGGTCTCATTCATCCACAACTCATATGAATAAGCCTGATGACCCCACCAGAATATGCACCACCCCATGCTTCCTATCCTACCCCCATCCTGCATGGTTCCTCATCCTTGGGCTGAGTTATCCAATAGTGCTATATTATACACCAGACCAAGATTCCCTATTACAAGCTTATCTGCCAGGGGCCAGGACCCTATAAGATGGCCATCTTACCCAAACCCCCACTCTCCATGTTACCAATGATGGGTAAGACCCCAGAGAGACCAAGGCAACCTAAGACAGGGCATGGAGAGGCTCTTTGGCAGACCAGAGTCATAGCACCCCATGACAGGTAAGATCTTTCTGCAGTCAGTCAACCTAAGAGAGGGGCCAAATCTAAGCTGTTTGTACCCCTAAGATGGGTAAGACTGAATCTGCAAGAATAGACAACCTAAGACAGGGGTATGTTCCTCCTGCTGTATTACAAAAACAAAAGGGGGAGCTGTTGGGCCTGCCTGAGGCATGGGCCCACAAATAATCTCTTGAGCCTGCCCTAAAGTTTGGCGGCTTGTCTATAAGTTTTGAAAGTAAGTCAATTCCGCATAGGAATGAATCAGCATATCCTGACCTAAAAAAACAGCTCTGCCTGGGCACGCTGAGAAGGCTGGTTGCCTGGGTATGGCTGCCGGTTGCCAGGACGCAGCTGCTGGTTGCCAGGATGCTGCTGGTTGCCAGGACGCTGCTGCCGGTTGCCAGGACATGGCTGTGAATCCCAGTTACCATTGGCCCAGGATCCCTGTCACTTTCACTTCTCCCACCCCACTTGCCAAAGAGATATAAACCGCTACTGGATGTAATAAAATGAGCATTGCCTAGACGCACTCCCAGTCTCATGTGGGTTTTTGTTTGGGATTGCCGGCACTCACTCTCTCGCTCAGCCCCATCCCAGTCAACAGCATGTCCGCACTTCTCTCCCAAGCCCTCTCCACAGGGCATCAGCAGTGGCTGGGGATTTAGCCCTGGCACTGGTCAAAGTGCAGAGAAGAAGAGACTTCAGAGCTCTTATCCCTGGCACCTATACTACACTCTGTCACCAAAAGCTCAGTGACCCATTGTGGAAGAAAGCACAGAAAGACTAAGAGACAGGGGTGGTGGGGATGACCAGAAGGAAACAAGAGATTTCCAAGCAGTTGGGAAGTTCATCATATAGACTTGAATTAATGGTAACAGCATACACAAGAACCATGCAAACTTGAACAAGACAAAAACCCAGTATAGATGTGGAAAATGTGCAAGAAGCCCCAATCTTAGCTGAGGAACTACTGACAAAAGATGACTACTGGAAGGTTTTCTTTGAAGTAGTGATGTTAAGTAGGTTCACCAGTAGATTGATTCAGACTTATGGACATTTGGGGGCACATATGTGTCTCAAAAGGACCTAACATATATGACAGAACGCATTAAATCCAGAGTGTGGGGATCGTGGATGGTTAGAATAAGTTAAGGGATGTAAATATGATCAAGATATGCATGATATACAAATATATGAAATTTGCAAAAATTCAACTTAAAAGATCTTGCATTTTATTAATAACAGAGTTGTACATGTTTACAAGTTATTGTGTAACATTTCAATCCATGTATAGAATGTATTTTGAAAATGGACATGTATATCACCCAAAAATTGATCATATTTTTATCACATTAAAAAGCCTTATTTTGTTGGGCATGGTGGCACATGCCTTAATCCTAGTGCTTGGGAAGCAGAGGCAGGCGGATCTTTGTGAGTTCAAGGCCAGCTTGGTCTACAGAGTGAATTCCAGGACAGCTAGGGCTACAGGGAGACCCTGCCTCGAAAGACCAAAAATAAAAATAAATAAATAAATAGCCTATTTACATAGTAGTTTACAGTACATAACTGTCAATTGAAATTGTTTTCAGAGTGCACAGAGCTTAGATCGGGGATTTCCCAGGACTGCCTGAAGCACAGAGTACCATGGCATGGGCTAAACATACATACCCCCCCAGCCCCAGCCCCCACCCTCGCCAACTGAAATAGCTGAGGGAGTATCCAAATGGATTCTTTGGAGAACCTTCAGACCAGAAAGGGAAGAGTGAGTTAGACTTCCAATAGAAAGCCTAAAATTACACAAGTTAACACTCCAACATTCCATAAGCAAGGAGAAAAATATCAAGCAAACAATGAACGAAGGCAGCTGAAGGAGGCAAGCAAAGCAAGCCTTCAACACAGTGAAGAGGCATTTCGGATTCACATCGGAATACAGGCAAAGAGAAACCCACATTCTCGGGACACAAAGAAGGGACAACATGGGAAAGGTGCAGGTTAATTCCACACTGAGATTTACCAACCCTATGGGAGATTCCTACAGTGGGATCCCCTTGGGGATGGTCCAGGACACAGATCTTAGAGGAACAATTGTGGACATATTAAATGAAATCAAAGAGTATAAAGAAAAAGTCAGAGAACTAAGGAGAGAGAATGAAAAACTCAAGAAGAATCTAGAGAGAAAGAATGACAAACTCTGGAAGGAAGTGGAAACACTGAAAAGATCCCATGTTGAAAAAGAAAAGTAAACCAACCAGTGAAGCAAAGAGCTACAGGAAGAGATTGAGAAGCTCCAAAAGGAAGTGGAAATACTAAAGAAATCACAAGACAAAAGGAAAAAGGAAATCAAACACTCATCCAATCAAGAGGAAAGGAATGGAAAAAGCCTCAGAAGTAGAATGGAGGAAGCAGAACAGAGTATCAAACCTGGAAGATAACACAGAACAACTAAAAAGCTCAAGTAAAGATTATGAAAATTTTGAAAATACACAAAAATGGAACATCTAGGAATTATGGGACACTATGAAAAGATCAAACCTTTGCATCATAAGAATAGAGGAAGGAGAAGAATCCCAAGAGAATGGTATTGATCAGATCTTCAAAAGAATAATAGATGAAATTTTCCCCAAATTCAAAAAAGACAAATCAATACAAATACAAGAAGCACATAGAACTCCAAACAGACAAGATCAGAAAAGAAACTCTCCATGCCATATCATAGTTAAAACGCTAGACGCCCAAAACAAAGACAAATTTCTGAAAGCCGCAAGGGAAAAAAAAAAAATTGTAAGGGGAAACCCATCAGAATTACAACTGACTTCTCAGTGCAAACTATGAAAGCAAGAAGAACGTGGAGCAAAGCATTCCCAGTGCAAAAGGACGATAGATGCCAACCCAGGTTACTATACCCAGAAAAAAATGTCAATTATATTTGAAGGAGAGAGAAAAATCTTCCATGACATAAACAAGATGAAAGAATACATGTCCAGAAAAACCAACCCTTCAGAGAATACTTCAAGCAATTCAAAGGACAGAAGAGAGGAGCAACTATACCCAGGCACCTAGAAAGAGAAATTAATAAAAGCATAACTGCAGAAGTAGAAAGCTAGACCAAAAATGCAAATGGATAATAAGGTGAAAGGAAACACATCTTTGAGTTATAACCTTAAATATTAATGGACTAAACTCCCCAATCAAAAGACATAGACTGGGATATTAGATTAGGAAACAGAACCCATCTATATCCTGTCTATAAGAAGTGCATCTTACCTTCAAGGATAGGTACCACCTTGAAGTAAAAGGATAGAAAAAATATTCCAAGAGCATGGTACCAAAAAGAAAGCAGGTGTTGCTATTTTAATATTAGTCAAAATAGACTTCAAAATAAAAGAAATCAGAAAAGACAAAGAAGGCCATTACATCTTTATCAAAGGAACAATTGACCATGAAGATTTCACAATCATGAATATATATGCACCAAACTCTGGTGCACCAAACTTCATAAAGACAATTCTCCAGGACCTCAATGTACAGATTAACCCCAGTATACTCAGTAGGGGACTTCAATACCCCACTGAGCCCTTTGGACAGGCTAACCAGACAAAGAATAAACAGGCTGAATGATATGATACACCAAACAGAACTCACAGATATCTACCAAATATTCCACCCTAATATCAGAGAATACACTTTCTACTCATCTCACCATGGAACATTCTCCACAATCGACCACATACTGGAACACAGAAGAAACTTCCACAAATACAAAAAGATTGAAATAATTTTATGCATTCTATCAGACCAAAGCTCAATAAAGCTCACCATCAACACCATGATAAGCCTTATTATCTACAAGAACACATGGAGACTAAACAACACTCTCCTGAATAATGAATGGGTCAAGGAAGAAATAAAGAAAGAAATAAAAGCATTCCTGGAACTGAATGACAATGATAATACAACACAACAAAACCTGTGGGATACTTTAAAAGCAGTCCTAAGAGGTATCTTTATAGCCCTGGGTGCCAACATTAGAAAAACAGAAAGAGCACAAGTAAATGATCTAACACTGCAGCTAAAGGGACTTGACAGACAACAAAAACTGAATCCTAATTGCAACAGATAGGAAGAAATAACAGAAATCAGAGCAGAAATCAATAAAATAGAAACAAAGAAAACAATACAAAAAATCAATGAATCCAAAAGTTGGTTCTTTGAGAGAATAAACAAGATAGACAGACCTGTAGCTCAGTTAACCAAAAAAGAAGGAACAACTCCAAATCAATAGAATCTGTGGTGAAATGGGAAATATCACAACAGATAATGAAAAGATCCAGATAATCATATCGGAATACTTCAGAAACCTATACTCTACTGAAAACCTAGGAGAAATGGATGACTATCTGAAATCCTGGGAATCAACAAAGCTCAACCAAGAAGATATTGACAACTTAAACAGACCCACAATATATGAAGAAATGGAAGATGCAATGAGAAACCCCCCAACTAAAAAAAAGCCCAGGCCCAGATGGTTTCACAGCAGAATTCTATAAAACATTTCAAAAAGACTTACAACCATTATTATTGAAATTATTCAGAAGGATACAAGCAGAGGGAAATCTCACAAATTCCTTCTATGAAGACAGCATCACTCTAATATCAAAACCAGCTAAAGATACAAGCAAAAAGGAGAACGATAGACCCATCTCATTAATGAATACAGACACAAAAATTTTCAACAAAATACTTGCAAACAGCATACAGACACACATCAAGAAGATCATCCATCATAACCAAGTTGGATTCATTCATACCAGAGATGCAGGGATGGTTCAACATATGAAAATCAATAAATATCATAAAACATATAAGTGGACTGAAAGACAAAAACCACAAGATCATCTCAATTGATGTAGAAAAAGCCTTTGACAAAATCCAGCATCCCTTCATGTTTAAAGTCCTAGAGGGAATTGGATTGGTGGGATAATTCCTCACTGTAATCAAAGCCGTATACAGGAAACCCATAGCCAACATCATCCTAAATGGGGAAATGACAGACAGGGGGAAGCCTTGCTGAGTACTGAACTCTGTCACCACTCTTCTTCAATATAGTGCTTGAAAGAATTGCTAGGGCAATAAGGCAAGAAAAGGAAATTAAAGAAGTACTAATAGGAAAAGAGGAACTCAAGCTATCCCTTTTGCTGATGATATGATTGCTTACTTAAGGGATGCTAAAAACTCCACCAGAAAAATCCTAGAAATGATTAAATGTTTCAGTAAATTGGTAGGATACAAAATTAACCTAGAAAAAATCAGTAGCCTTTCTTTACACCAAAAACAAGCAACTGAAGAAAGAATTCAAGGAGACCTTCCCACTCACAATAGCCTCAAAAACAATGAAATACCTAAGAGCAAACCTAATCAAAGACACCAAAGATCTCTACAACAAAAATTTTACACCCCTAAAGAAGGAAATTGAAGAATAAATCAGAAGATGGACAAACCTCCCATGCTCATGGATTGGGAAACAATATAGTAAAAATGTCCATTCTACCCAAACTCTTGTACAGATTTAAAGCTATCCCAATTAAAATCCCCAAGAGTTTCTTCACAATCTTGGAAAAAAAGTCCTTAATTTAATTTGGAAAAACAAAAGACCCTGAATAGGTAAAGCAATCCTGAGCAAAAAGAGCAATACAGGGGGGTCTCTATACCAGACATCAAACTATACTACAGGGCTATAGTCATAAAAACAGCCTGGTACTGGCACAAAAACAGACCTGTTGACCAACAGAACAAAACTGAAGATCCAAACTTGAGCACATACAATTTCAGCCACCTCATATTTGACAAGGGGGCCAAGAAGACACAATGGAGGAAAGACAGCATCTTCAGCAAGTGGTGTTGGCAAAACTGGATCAACACTTGTAGAAGAATTAAATTAAACCCCTGCCTCTCACCCTGTATAAAAGTGAACTACAGGGGCCTGGAGAGATAGTTTAATGGTTAAGAGCACTGACCACACTTACAGAGGACCCGGGTTCGATCCCTAGCACCCACATGGCGGCTGAGAACCGTCTGAAACTCCAATTCCAGGAGAACTCCAGTTCCAGGGGAATCTGACACCCTCTTCTGTCTTCCGCAGCATTGCACGACATGGGTGCACATACCTCCATGCAGACAGTACATTCATACACATACATAAATAAATAAAAAATAAAAATAAAAATAAAAAATAGTTTAAAAAGTGAACTACAGATGGATTAAAGACCTCAACGTGAAACCCCAAATTCTGAAGGTGTTAGAAGACAATGTTGGCAGAAGACTACAAGACTACTATAGGCATAGGGAAAGACTTCTTAAATCAAACACCAGCTGCACAAGAATTAAGGTCAACAATTGTCAAATGGGACCTCATTAAACTCAAAAGCTTCTGTACATCAAAAGAAACAATCAAGGAAGTGAAGAGAAATCCCACAGAGGGGGAGGAAACATTCACGTAGAAATATCTGACAAAGCATTGATTTCCAGAATATATAAACTACTCAAAAAACAAAGAAGAAAGAAAATAAATGACCAACTCAATAGATGGATCATAGAGCTGAACAGAGACTTCACAAGTGAGGAATTAGAGATGGCTGAGAAACATCTTAAGAAGTGTTCAACATTGCTAATAATTAAGGGAATGCAAATTTAAACCACTTTAAGATATCATCTCACTCCAATAAGACTGTCTAGGATCAAGAAAATAAATAATACCAAGTGCTGGAGAAGTTGTGGGGAAAGGGGAACACTCATCCACTGCTGCTGGGAATGTAAACTCCTACAGCCACTATGGAAAGCAGTGTGGAGAATGGAAGACTGGGAATGAACTTGCCACCTGACCCAGCCATATCACTCTTGGGTATGTACCTACAAGACTCATCTTACCGCAAAGATACATACACAGCCATGTTTATTGCAGCTCTCTTCACAATAGCAAGGACCTGGAACCAACCCAAGTGCCCCTCAACTGATGAGTGGATAGAGAAAATGTGGTACATCTACACAATGGAGTTCTATACAGCAGTAAAGAAAGATGATGTGATGGTTTGAATGAGAGTGTTCCCCCCATAGGCTTTCGGTATTCAGACATTTGTCTCCAGTTGGTGGCACTGTTTTTGGAGGTCTTAGAAGGTGTGGCCTTGATGGAGGAATTCTGTCACTGGGAGCGGGCTTAGTGAGTTTAACAAGCCTTGCAGTCTCCAGTCTCTCTCTGTTTCCTGTGCTCATTGCAAGATGTGACCCTCAGCTTGGTGCTCCAGCCCCGGCCACCATGCTTCCCACCACAATGGACTCTAATTCCCTGGAACTGTCAATCATAAGCTCAAATAAACTCTTCCTTTTATAAGTTCCCTTGGTCATGGTAGATTTATCACAGCAACAGAAAAGTGACTAATACAGATGACATCATGAACTTTCCAGGTAAATGGATGGAGCTAGGGGATATCATGCTGAGTGAAGTAACACAGTCCCAGAAAAACAAATGATGAATGGGATCCCTCATCTGTGGATGCTAGCACCAATTACCTAATTGTATGGCAAACTGAGCAACATTAATGTGATCTGAAATCAACTGTGCTCTTATATTGTAGAATCCCTTAAAAAATAAAGAACAACAACAAAAAAAGAAATTGTTTTCAACCATAATTACATCACTACACTTTAGAAGATTGGAAGCTGGGACTTCCACCCAACTGCACCCTTAATCCTTGGTCTTGCTTTCTTCCCACTCCCACCCCGAATCTTGTCAATGCTCTAGTAAACATTACTGTGCTTTGTACATCTATGAAATCAACTTTATAGTTTCCACAAATAAATAAGAACACTCAATATATTTCTTTACCTGATTAATTTCATCCTAAAATTCTTCCAAGTTCTATGCATGTTGCTGCCAATTACAGTATTTCTTCTCTTTATGAACAAATATTATTCCATCATGTATATGTGCCATACTTTAAGTTGATTGTGTATCTTTATTAGTTTGTGACTAGTACTGCAATAAACTTGCAAGGGAAGATGTATCTTTGAAATACTGCTTTATTATATCCTGGGACATTTTCCCAGGAATAGCTCTGCTAGATTATGTAGTAGTTATTCTTCTAGTTTTCTGAGGAAGTTTAGTAATGTTTACTACATTTCTTGTATTAATTTACATTCTCACTAGCAGTATATGATAGCTTGCCTTTCTTTGCATTAGAGCTAACATTTCTTCTTTTGATTTTAATTTTTATTTATTTATTTATTTATTTATTTATTTGTATTTTTGAGACAGAGTCTCCCTTTAGTCCCAGCTGGCCTTGAACTTTCCAGAAAGTTGCAGACCAGGCTGGCCTTGAACTCACAGAAATCCACCTGCCTCTGCCTCCTGAGTGCTGGGATTAAAGGTGCACGCCACCATTCTCTGCTGCTTTTTAATAACTAATTTTAACTGAAGTGAGATGAAAATATAGTTTTGTTTTTCATTTAACTGATAACTTATACTTATCATTTTTAAGACTTTTTATTGAATTTTTGTAATTTGGGGAACCTTTACATTATATTTTGATCATATTTTGTTCCCCCTTATTTGTTTCCCCTTTTCTAAAACCCCTCCGAATTTCTGTAGTGTAATATATACAATTATATTTTTAAAAGTATGTAATTAGAAGCAAGCACCATTTTTTGAACATGCTCTGCTTCCTACAAAACGTGGCTCTAGATACATGAACTAATGTGTGGTTCTCTACTCAATTGATCTCCATGTCTGTTTCTTTTCATGCCAGTTCCATGGTGTTTGGATTACTATGGCTTTGTAGCATAACTCAAAGTCAGGTAGTAGCTTCTTTTTGCTCAGGGCTGCTTTGTCTATCTAGTGCATTTTCTGCCTGCATATGTATTTTATCATTGTTTTTTCTGTTACTGAAGAGTGGCACTGGAATGTGATGAGATTAGATTATATCTGTATATTGTTTTTTGTAGGCCATTTGGACAGGATTAATTCTTCCAAGGCATAGAAAGGAATTCTCTCCATTGTCTAGTTTCTTCTTCACTCTCTTTCTTCAGTGTTTTAATGTATTTATTTTAGAGGTCTTTCACTTCTCTGGTTAGGTTTAGTCCAAGAAATGATTTTGAGTCTGTTGTGAATGGGATTGTTTTCTCAGTTTTCTTTTTTTTTCATCAATGTTTTATTGAAGCTCTGTGCATTTTATATAAGATTACATTACTAAACAAATCTAGATCCGCTACCCCCTCCCTAACTCCCCACCCCAAAAGAGCTCATGCATTCTGCCAAATATGTTTTTCATCTTTTTCTCAGTCTCTCTAAATTCTCAATGCAGAAGATTACTGTTTTGAGCAGTTCACCATTTCAGT
The DNA here is from genome assembly GCA_009823505.1 of Rhizomys pruinosus. Lineage (NCBI taxonomy): Eukaryota > Metazoa > Chordata > Mammalia > Rodentia > Spalacidae > Rhizomys > Rhizomys pruinosus. Next base: position 4,914,668 of record VZQC01004376.1, read on the forward strand.
CTGTTCTTTGATTCAATCTTTTCTGTTGCTGCTGTTGTTGTTGTTGTTGTTGTTCCTTCCAATATGCATCACTCCCAAATTCTTGGACAAAAGCTCAAGCAGCCATGCACAAGAAATATTTAAACGAGGTAATTGGCACTATCAGCCACAGATGAGGGATACAATTCATTGTTTGTTTTTCTGGGACTGTGTTACTTCACTTAACATAATATCTTCTAATTCCATCCATTTACCTGCAAAGTTCATGACGTCATCTTTCTTTATTGCTGCATACAACTCCATTGTGTAGATGTACCACATTTTCTCTATCCACTCGTCAGTTGAGGGACACTTGGGTTGGTTCCCGCTCTTCACTACAGTGAAGAGAGCTGCAATAAACATGGCTGTGCATGTATCTCTGAAGTAGGATGAGTCTGGTGGGCATATACCCAGGAGTGGTATGATTGGGTCAGGTGGCAAGTTCATTCCCAGGCTTCCAAGGGTTATTCACACTGTTTTCCATAGTGGCTGTATGAATTTACATTCCCACCAGCAGTGGATGAGTGTTCCCCTTCCCCACAACCTCTCCAGCACTGGGTATCATTTGTTTTCTTGATCCTGAACAGTCTTATCAGAGTGAGATGATATTTTAAAGTGGTTTTAATTTGCATTTCCTTAATTATTATCGACACTAAACATTTTTAAAGACGTTTCTCAGGCATCTCTAACTCCTCACTTGTGAAGTCTCTGTTCAGCTCTTTGCTCCATCTGAGTGGGTCATTTGTTCTCTTTCTTCTTTGTCTTTTGAGTAGTTTATATATTCTGGAAATCAATCCTTTGTCCAATGTATCTGCAGTGAAGGTTTTCTCCCACTCTGTAGGTTTTCTCTTCAATTCCTTGACTGTTTCTTTTGATGTACAGAAGCTTTGGATTAAATGAGGTGCTATTGGTCAATTGTCGATCTTATTTCTTGCACAGTAGCAGTGTGATTTGGGAAGTCTTTTCCTACACCTATGTCTTGTAGGCTGCTGCCACCTTTTTCTTCTATCACCTTCAGAGTTCTGGGTTTCACATTGAAGTCTTTGATTCATCTGGAGTTGACTTTTGTACAGGGCAAAAGACAGGGTTTTAACTTCATTCTTCTACAAGTGGTGATCCAGTTTTGCCAACACCACTTGCTGAAGATGCTATCTTTCCTCTATTGTGTCTTCTTGACCCCCTACTCAAATATGAGGTGGCTGAAATTGTATGTGCTCAAATTTGGGTCTTCAGTCTTGTTCCATTGGTCAATAGGTCTGTTTTGTGCCAGTAACAAGCCATTTTTATGACTATAGCTCTGTAGTATAGTTTGAAGTCTGGTATAGAGATCCCCCTGTATTGCTCTTTTTGCTCAGGGTTGCTTTGCCTATTTGGGGTCTTTTGTTTTTCCAAATGAAATTAAGGACTTTTTTTCCAAGACTGTGAAGAAACTCTTGGGGATTTTAATTGGTATTGCATTAAATATGTACAAGAGTTTGAGTAGAATGGACATTTTTACTATATTAATTTTCCCAATCCATGAGCATGGGAGGTTTTCCCATCTTCTGATGTCTTCTTCAATTTCCTTCTTTAGGAGTTTAAAATTTTTGTTGTAGAGATCTTTGGTGTCTTTGGTTAGGTTTGTTCCTAGGTATTTTATTGTTTTTGAGGCTATTGTGATTGAGAAGGTCTCCTTGTCATCCTTCTTCAGTTCTTTGTTGTTGGTGTAAAGAAAGGCTACTGATTTTTCTAGGTTAATTTTGTATCCTGCCAGTTTACTGAAACTCTTAGTCATTTCTAGGAGTTTTCTGGTGGAGTTTTTAGAAGCCCATAGGTAAACAATCATATCATCAGCAAGAGGGATAGCTTGAGTTCTTCTTTTCCAATTAGTACTCCTTTAATTTCCTTTTCTTGACTTATTGCCCTAGCAACTGTTTCAAGTATTATATTGAAGATGAGTGGGTACAGGGAGCAGCTTTGATGAGTTCCTACCTTTAAAGTGAATGCTTCTGTCCTTTCTCCATTTAGGATGATGTTGGCTATGGGTTTCCTGTATACGGCTTTGATTATAGTGAGGAATGATCCCTCCAGTCCAATTCCCTCTAGGACTTTAAGCATGAGGGGATGCTGGATTTTGTCAAAGGCTTTTTCCACGTCAATTGAGATGATCCTGTGGTTTTTGTCTTTCGGCCCATTCATGTGTTTTGTGATATTTATTGATTTTCATATGTTGAACCATCCCTGCATCTCTGGTATGAATCCAACTTGGTCATGATGGAGGATCTTCTTGATGTGTGTCTGTATGCAGTTTGCAAGTATTTTATTGAGAATTTTTGCATCTGTGTTCATTAATGAGATGGGTCTATAGTTCTCCTTTTTCATTGTATCTTTAGCTGGTTTTGGTATTAGAGTGATGCTGGCTTCATAGAAGGAATTTGTGAGATTTCCCTCTGCTTGTATCCTTCTGAACAATTTGAGTAATAATTGTTGTAAATCTTTTTGAAATGTTTTATAGAATTCTTCTGTGAAACCATCTGGTCCTAGGCTTTTTTTTAGTTGGGAGGTTTCTTACTGTATCTTCCATTTCTTCATATATTATGGGCCTGTTTAAGCTGTCAATCTTTTTTTGGTTGAGCTTTGGTGATTCCCAGGATTTCAGATATTCATCCATTTCTCTTAGGTTTTCAAACTTAGTAGAGTATAGGTTTTTGTAGTATCCCCATATGATTGTCTGGATCTTTTCATCGTCTGTTGTGATATTTCCCCTTTAACCATGGATTCTATTAATTTGGAGTTGCTCTTTCTTTCTCTTGTTTAGCTGGGCTAGAGGTCTGTTTATCTTGTTTATTCTCTCAATGAACCAACTTTTGGATTCATTTATGATTTTTATTGTTTTCTTTGTTTCTATTTCACTGACTTCTGCTCTGATTTTTGTTATTTCTTCCTGTCTGCTGCATTAAGGGTTAATTTGTTGTTGTCTCTCATGTCTCTTTAGAGTTAGATTGTCACTTGTACCCTTTCTGTTTTTTTGATGTAGGCACTCAGGACTATAAACCTCCCTCTTAGGATGGCTTATAATGTATCCCACAGATTCTGTTGTGTTGTATTATCATTGTCATTCAGTTCCATGAATGATTTTATTTCTTCCTTTATTTCTTCCTTGACCCATTCATTATTCATGATAGTGTTGTTTAGTTTCCCTGTGTTCTTGTAGATAGTAGGGCTTATCCTGGTGTTGATAATGAGCTTTATTGTACTGTGGTCTGATAGAATGCATGAAATTATTTCAATCTTTTTGTATTTGTTGAGGTTTTTTTCTGTGTCTTAATATGTGGTTGATTTTGGAGAATGCTCTTTGGGGTGCTGAGTAGAAAGTGGTATTTGGGTGGAATATTTGGTAGATGTCTGTGAGGTGCAGTTTGTGTATCATATCATTCAGTTCAGATGTCTGTTTATTCTTTGTCCAGTTGACCTGTCCAAAGGGCTCTGTGGGGCATTGAAATTCCTTACTATGAGTGTACTGAAGTTAATCTGTACCTTGAGGTACTGGAAAATCATCTGTATAAAGTTTGGTGCACCAGAGTTTGGTGCATATATATTCATGATTGTGAAGTCTTCATGGTGAATTGTTCCTTTAATAAAGATCTAATGGCCCTCTTTGTCTCTTCTGATTTCTTTTACTTTAAAGTCTGTTTTGTCTATTAAAATAGCAACACCTACTTTCTTTTTGGTACCATTTGCTTGGAATATTTTTTCCATCCCTTCACTTTAAGTTGGTGCCTATCCTTGAGAGTAAGATGGGTTTCTTGTAGACAGCATATGGATGGGTTTTATTTCCTAATCCAATCTCCCAGTCTATGTATTTTTTTTTTGGCTTTTCAAGACAGGGTCTCCCTGTAGCCCCAGCTGTCCTGGAACTCACTCTGTAGACCAGGCTGGCCTTGAACTCACAAAGATCCTCCTGCCTCTGCCTCCCAAGTGCTAGGATTAAAGGTGTGATTGGGGAGTTTAGTCCATTAATATTTAAGGTTATAATTGAAAGATGTGCATTTCTTCCTTTCACCTTATTATCCATTTGCATTTTTAGTCTCAGTTTCTACTTCTGCAGTTAGGCTTTTATTAATTTCCTTTTCTAGGTGCCTGGGATACTTGCGCCTCTCTTCTGTCCTTTGAATTGCTTCAAGTATTTTCTGAAGTGGTGGTTTTCCGGACATGTATTCTATCATCTTGTTTATATCATGGACGGTTTTTCTTTCTCCTTCAACTATAATCAATATTTTTGCTGGGTATAGTAACCTAGGTTGGCATCTATTGTCCTTTAACACTGGGAATGCTTACTCCACCTTCTTCTCGCTTTCATAGTTTTCAATAAGAAGTCAGTTGTAATTCTAATGGGTTTCCCCCTGTATTTAACTTTTTGTTTTTCTCTTGTGGCTTTCAGAATTTTGTCTTTGTTTTGGGCATCTAGCGATTTAACTATGATATGGTGTGGGGAGTTTTTTTTTTCTGATCTTGTCTCTTTGGAGCTCTATATGCTTCTTGTATTTGTATGGGTTTGTCTCTTTTTAGTTTGGCGAATTTTTCATCTATTATTCTGTTGAAGTTCTGATCAATACAATTCTCTTGGTATTCTTCTCCTTCCTCTATTCCTATGAAAGAAGCTGGAGGTTTGATCTTTTCTTAGTGTCCCACATTTCCTGGTTGTTCCAATTTTGTATATTTTAAAAATTTTCATAATCTTTACTTGAGCTTTTTAATTGTTCTGTGTTATCTTCCAGGTCTGATACTCTTTGTTCTGCTTTCTCCATTCTACTTCTGAGGATTTTTCCTTTCCTTTCCTCTTGATTGGATGGATGAGTGTTTGATTTCCTTTTTCATTTCATCCTGTGATTTCTTTAGTCTTTCTACTTCCTTTTGGAGCTTCTAAATCTCTTCCTGCAGCTCCTTGCTTTGCTGGTTGGTTTCCTTTTTCAGTGTTTCCACTTCCTTCAGGAGATCGCCATTTTCTCTCTGTAGTTCTTCCTGTAGTTTGTCATTCTTTCCCTTTAGTTCTTTCCAAAGTTTGTCATTCTCTCCCTCTAGGTTCTTCTTGAGTTTTTCATTCTCTCTCCTTAGTTCTCTGACTTGTTCTATATATTCTTTGATTTCTTTGAATATATCTGAAATAGTTCCCCTAAGATCTGTGTCCTGGGCCACCCCCAGGGGAATCCCACTGTAGCAATCTCCCACAGGGTTAGTAGAGCTTGCTGTGGAATTATCCTGCACCTCTCCCATGTTGTCCCTTCATCATGTCACTGGCTTGTAGGTTTCCATTTTCCCTGTATTCTGATGTGAATCCCAAATGCCTCTTCACCATGCTGAAGGCTTTTTTTTGCCTCCTTCAGATGCCTTTTTCTATTTTTCTCCTTGTTTATGGAGTGTTGACTTGTCTAGGTGTTAGGCTTTCAATTTTGTTTATATGTTGAAAGTCTCACTCTTCCCTTTCTGTTCTGAAGGTTCTCCAAAAAATCTACTTGTACACTCCCTCAGCAATTCCAGTTGGTGGGGGTTGTGCCTGGCTTAGCCTGCTTACTCTGTCCTTCAGGTGGTCCTGGGAAATCCCCAATCTAAGCTCTGGGCACTCAAGTCTCAGAGTCCCAACAGGCCCACCTTTTATACCAGCAAACAGGGGACTCTACCCCCACAGACACAAAAGACAATGATTCAATTATCCAAAAAAAAAAAAAAACCAATGAAACACCTATCCAACAAACCAATGAAACAATTCTCCAACAATCCAGTGATAGGATAATCCAACAATCCACCTGGCTGAAGTGCCCGGCTCCTGTCTATGCTTCAGGTGGTCCTGGGAATTCTGCAATCTAAGCTCTGGGCACTCAAGTCTCAATTTTCATTTCAGTGTATTGGTCATTGGTCTAGAGGAAGGTTAGTTATTTGAATATATTATTTTCTTTATGATGAAGTACATGCTGTCACTTACATGTGCAATCTAAAACTGTTGCTTACAGAGAGGTTGAGAGTCAAATGACAGTTTTCTGGACCCAGGGAATTCAGAGGCAAATGATGTCTAGTTCAAAGTACTGCTAGAATTTGAGGTGTAAGATCCTTTGGTTTCCTATTGAACACTATGTTGACTATACCTAACAGTAGTCTACCATATACTGAGAAAATGGAGAGGACATTAACTTAAAAAAATTACAAATTCGAGATGAATGTGTCTACTGCTGTTTCACTTCTACACAGACATCAAGTATTATTATCTACCCTATACATAATCATATGTATAATTGTCATGTTGTAGTGTATCAATTTAAAAACAAAAAATGAAACAATATCAAGAATTAACAAGTACAAGGAGGCTTCAGAATATGAATTTAATTAAGAGAAAAATTTCATTGGATATAATATTTTGCAACATTAAACAAATATAAAACTGGAGAATATAACTGAAAATAATAAATATTTTAAATAATTAAATAATTTCATATATAAATACATCAGTATGAATGTAGGGATTAACACCTATAACAATAAATGCAATATTCCTGAAAACATATAGTCTGTGTCTGATTGAGGAGACAGAACTTGCACAGTGAGATCTGATATTTAGTCCATGACAGGCATTTCCACGTTGGCTCAGGCCTCACTCATTCTTCTCAGTTTGGTCAGCAAGTTGGCTGAGGAAGAGAAGGATCTCAGGATTTCTGCTCTGACCACCTCCCAGGCACAAGGGCTGTGCTCCTTCTCTCTCAGGTAGACAGTGATCCTCTGGAAGTATTTCCTCACAGCTACTAGGGAGTCCTCCTGCCTCAGGGGAGGCTCTGGCTCCTCCACCTGCTGCCTCTGACAGGAGTGCAGGGCATTCAGCTGCTGATAGAGGGCAGTGCAGAATTCCTCTAGGAGGCTTGTGTCCCAAGCAGCAGAGGAGTCCTTAGAGCTGAAGAGGTTCAAGATCTGCTGGGTCAGCTCCTGGAGGACAGAGAGGGTCTGAGCCTTCTGGATCTGTTGGCCATGAACCTCATCCAAGGAGAATTCAAAGGCATTTCTGTCTTTTAGGCAGGAGAGAGGGGAGATCCTCTGCATTTTTCCCAGGAGTAACAAGGCCCTCCTGTACCCAAGGTTGTACATCTGAGGCAGGTCACAGCCTAGAGAGCAGCTTGTCCAGGAGCTCATCAGCAACAGGGCCATCAGGAAAGCACAGGGTCTGGCCATTGTGGATCTTGCAGCTGTCACTGGCACTCAGAGCTGTGTGGTCCTGAAACTTTGCCTCCAGTTCTCTGAAGAACATCCTTTGCCAGTTGTCTTAAATACTAAGAACCCTAGCTTCCATTTTCTGAGGGTACCCCACTTACTTTCCATTCTTCTTTTCACTTTCCACTCATATCAAGTTGTGTTTCTCACTCATTTTGGTTTTCTTATTGTTTCCTTTTTCTAGATCCTCTCAATATACCTAGCTTATTCTTAGTGAAATTGTCATTAAATAAATAGCATATTACTTGTTAAATATGAACAATTTGCTCATCTAAAAACAAAACAATTTTATCTACACATTGGAATTCAAACCTTTTAAATATTCAAGGTGTTATTACATTGCTTTATGTAACTATATAAGTTGTAATGCATATTATGTTGCAAATGAAATTTTTCTCAATACCTACTAATAAACTAATGTAATGTTATACTTCAGAATCAGTCTACAATTTCAGTGGTTCAAAATGAAGTTATTTTCTTCAAGTGGACTAGTTCTTGTACTATTTTTCACATTACAATATTATTTTATTAATCAAGAAAGGTAAACATTATATCTCAATTGAATTGCCCTTGTCACACCTTTAGAACCTTGGACTCAGTCAATCCCACTGTAGATTTCCTGATATTTACCTCTGGGTGGGCATGGAGTTGCTTTCTGGTCATAAGAGAACCTCAGTTGATATTCTTACACATACGCATCATAACACATGTTTTTACTTGCACTCTAGGAGTATTGACATATTTCCATATTTCATGACTTTAGAATTATGAAATTTAACATGAGAATAAAGTAACAGTGTCCATATATAGACCAACACATCCTGTTAGCTGCCTTTACTTCTTAAAATAAGAGTGAGAAAAGCTGTCTTTGCTACATATAATACCAAATATCTACGTCAATGACAGGCACAGAATAGGACACTGATTTGATCTTGGTACTTTTTTTTTTTTTGGTCTTTTTGAGACAGGGTCTCCCTGTATCCCCAGCTGTCCTGGAACTCACTCTGTAGATCAGGCTAGCCTTGAACTCACAAAGATCCACCTGCCTCTGCCTCCCGAGTGCTAGGATTAAAGGCGTGCACCACCACTCCGGGCTGGTACTTTTATCTTGGGGGAAATCAATGGCTAATTAAGTGGACCTAACACTCAGTGGGAGGAAACTCATGTATAGTTTTATAAACATAGCCAGATGCACACAACTGGAGAGGTCATATATCTTAGAGAAATCCCCAAGGTTGACACATCCCTAGGCTAAGGTAACATTTTACTAACTGCAAAAGTGGTACTCTTATATATACAGACAAATATCCTAGACATCACTCAAAAAATAAGCTTCTTTTGCACCAGTTGAAGACTAGTACAGAGTCCCACAACTGGACACACACTATGAGTTGCTCATGCCTAGGCGACACGTCTACAATTCAATCTCTACACATAAGCCCCACGTGACATAGTATAAGGATCTAAGAAGGCATTAATTAACCTCTATTCTCATTAAGGAAGCTCCCCCATGCAACAGGACACAAAGAACTCAAAAACACAAATGGCCAAACCACGGAGATTAGGAATCTACAGAGTGTGGGTCCATGGGCAGGTCTCCTACATTCAGGATTACTCACCCAGGGCTCAGGGAGCATTGCAGAAGGGGAATGGGAAGATTGGAATCTAGAGGTAGATGGGGCAAGGCCATATGGAAATAGATTCCTACGAGCTCCTGGGGTCCTTCTTATAGGAACCTCCAGCAATGCTATCAGCAGGCACAAGACTCATTCAAACATAACAGGACAAAAACCCAGCCTGGAACTTCAGAAATAAGAAACATAACCCATCTCAGCTGAAGAAATACTGGCAGATGAACACTGTTTTGTGAGCTTGAACTGGTCTTCTTAAAGCAAGGGAGGCAAGATAGGCTGACTAGAGCTCAGTGGATGCATTTGCCCTGAGGAACAGCCAGGGACACTAATTTGGAACAAATGGCAGATTGTATGACTCCAGTGGGGGACTTGGGAGGGTGCCAGTGAGATTGGGGTACGAAGGTGATTAAGACTAATGTAGGTGTTATGTATGAAGTACACACAAACTCAATAAAAAATTTGTGCAAAATATCTTACAGAACGGTAAAGTGAAAAACAAAAGAAAACACAGTTTACATGGCTGCAAATAGCTCAGGCAGGCTATGCTAATGTAGGTGTTCAATATTAAATATTGACTATATTGTGTAAATGAGAGATACTGCTTTAAGAAAACCATGTCCTTATGTACAGAGAAAAATGCATTTCAAGTGGGTTTTAAAATTGTCCCCCTCTTTTAATATTGTATTCAATTACTGTACTTTTTTTTCTTTTTTTTTGGTGCTGAGGCTTGGGAATGATACTGTACTTTCTTTTTTTTTTTCTTTTTTTAATTAATTAATTTTTAATATATATTTTGTAGATACTGTACTTTCTTAAACAAACCAATGAAATTATTAAGCCTAATGAAAAAAAAACATAAAAGCCTAACGCATAATTACATCCTGTAATACTTATACCTGGCATTTGATAAGAATATTTCATGAATTTTATGAATATTATTTCATTTAACCATCAAATAACATCAGGGATTCTCTATTAGCCCCACTGGTACATGAGCAAACTTTCAGAATGGTTAGTGGCCCAAAGCAACAAGGACAGGGTTGGAAACCAGGCAGCCTCACAGCCAATTCCAGCTCAGAACCACTGGGTCCCAATGCCTCCTTATCTACCTTCTAAAGCTGCAGCCTGGGAGCAGTGCTCTGTGAAGGACCTCGCTTATAATCTACACTTAGCAGCTTTCCTTCTGGACCCAGCCTTTCTATTGGTATTGGGATTTTCCTTTGTGATCAGAGGATAATTCTGTGTTATAGTTATCAGTAAATCTACCAAACACTGGTAAATGTGTCATGTATATAAGCATGATTTTATATAAAGATATGTGCTTCTAGGTTCCCACTGAACAACCAGTAGTTTGGGTGACAGTAGCTTAAGTCTTCTTCTTCTTCTTCTTCTTCTTCTTCTTCTTCTTCTTCTTCTTCTTCTTCTTCTTCTTCTTCTTCTTCTTCTTTTTGAGACAGGGTCTCCCTGTAGCTCTGGCTGTCCTGGAACTCACTCTGTAGACCAGGCTGGCATCGAACTCATAAAGATCCACGTGCCTCTGCCTCCCAAGTGCTAGGATTAAAGGCATGTGCCACCACACCTGGCATTGATTTATTTCTGTATGTGTATCAATGTACTGTCTGCATGCAAGTCTGTGCACCAGTGTTGTGCAATGCCGTGGGGGTCAGAAGAAGGTGTCGGATTCCCCTGGAACTGGAGTTCTCCTGGAATTGGAGTTTCAGATGGGTTTTCGGCCGCCATGTGGGTGCTGGGAATCAAACCTGGGTCCTCTGTAAGAGCTGTCAGCACTCTTAACTGCTAGGCCATCTCTCCAGCCCCAGCTCACGTCTTCTAACTGCTGATATTATTGACATGGTCACAAAACAGCTGCTACCATTGATTCTTAAAAATAGTGGTGTGTGTGTGTGTGTGTGTGTGTGTGTGTGTCACCTGAACCACATATATGAGTGCCCATGGATGGTAGAAAAATCTCTCTGATCCCCTGGAACTGGAGATACAGGAAAGTGTGAACTGCCTGATGTGGGTGCTGGGAATTGAGCTTGCATCCTTTGGAAGAACAGCAAGCTTTCTTTTCTTTCGTTCTTTTTTTTTTTTTTTTGGTCTTTTTGAGACAGGTTCTCCCATCAGCAGCTGACCTGGTGCTCATTATGTAGACCAGGCTGGCCTTGAATTCACAGAGATCCACCTGCCTCTGCCTTGAGGGTGCTGGGATTAAAGGCATGCACCACCATGCCTGGCAACAGCAAGCTTTCTAAACCACTGAGCCATATCTCCAGGTCTGCTTCTATGCATTCTTAATGTTATTATCAACAAGGGCACAGAGAAGGATGTGACAGGTTCCAATTCTGCTGAATAAATCAGGGATCAAAATATTTGCAAAACCAAAGGTTTTCTCAATCCTAGAAGCCCAATTCCCCACTTAGGACTCCTCTGAGCAACAACTTTCCAAGCTAGCAGAATAGATGACTTCATTTCAGAAGCTGTACAGTGAACAAATTCAAGAGCTGAGGGTTATAGACCTTAAGGTATAGGGAAAAGGAGAAAGCAGCAAGCACATCTCCAGCTTCCTGAGAAGTGGCAATAGTTGAAAGTGTCACAAGTAGTGTGCAATCAGCTGTGTCAAATGCTACAGGAAGGCTGAGGCTGTGGATTCTCCTACAGGCACCATGGGTTTTTTATGTGCCTCTCAGATGACTCTCAGACCCTGGCTGACTCACAGATGCTCTGGGTGACCCTGCTGCACAGAGGAGGTCAATCTCCAATGCTTCCTGGTGACTCTCATGTGCACTCCAAGTGACTCTCAACTCATACACATGCTAGGTGACTCTCATTGGCACCCAGAATTACTCTGTCTTGTGCAACTTGGGTGACTCTTTCTCCCACCCATGTGACACATCCAAGATGGGTGTCTCTGAAGTACACATGGGGAGATTCTGATGTGCACTCCAAGTAAGTCTGAGGCACTTTGCTGGTGACTATCACATACAGCCCAGGCGACTCTGAAGTGTACACAGGTTTATTCTGAGGCACACCCCAGGTGACTCTGACACACATCTCAGGTGATGAGCAAGAACACCCCATTTGACTATAACTGGCATCTGAGATGATTGTCACGTGCATCCTGGATCATACAGATGTGCACCCTGGTCACTCGTATGCACACTCTGGGACTCAGGGTGACTCTTATGCCTGCACCAGGTCAAGGCCATGCACACTCCAGGTGATTCACATACCCCAATGATCATGAGGAACATCCTGTATAACTCTGACACGCACTCCAGCTGACTATCACACACATCCTATGTGACATTGACATACACCTGGGTAACCATGACAGGCACCCTGGGGCACTCTCTTGTGCATGACAAGGGACTCTCTGGATCACTCTGAGTGACCCTGACCCACACATTGTGTTACATTGATGCCCACCATGGCCAAGTCAGATGAGCAGCCACTGTGAATCTAATGAATAATAACCCAGTTTCCCTTCCCACACACCCTGGGTGACTCTCACAAGCACCCCAGGTGAGCCTCACCTGCACCACATGTGACTGTGACATACAGTTCTGGTGGCACACAGCCCATGTGACCATGACCTGTGCCACAGGTGAACCTGAGGCACAACCCCCACCCCACACTCTCATGCTCAGCCTGGGTGACACTCTCACTCCAGGTAATTATAAAGCATACACAGCTACAGGCAGGCACACACAAGATCACCCTTACTTGCCCTCCAGGTGACAAACATGGGCAGGTGAGGTGACTCCTACATGCACAGGGCTTGAGTCCAACAGGCACCCCTGATCACCACCCATGTGATCCTGACTTACACTTAGAGGTGTAAACTGAGTGACTCTTACCCACACCTCTGCCTTCCAGCCTCTATAATTTCTGAAGGGAAACAACTCTTAATCATATAGAAAATCTGTTTTACTTAAATAATTGCTTTTCTGGGCTGGAGAGATAGTCTAGCAGTGAAGAGCACCGACTACTCTTGCAGAGGACCGGGGTTTGATCCCCAGCACCCACATGGCGGCTAAGAACCGTCTGAAACTCCAATTCCAGGAGAACTCCAGTTCCAGGGGAATCCAACACCCTCTTCTGGTGTCTGACCTCCGCAGCATTGCACGGCAAGGGTGCACAAACTTACATGCAGACAGTACATTCATACACATACAAAAATAAATAAAAAAACAAAGAATTGCTTTTCTTTTACTGTGTTTAAAACAGACCCCCCTTTAAGGGCTCACAGTTAAGAGCACTGGATGCTCTGGCTGAGGATCCAGGTTTATTCCCAGCACACACATGGCAAACAGCCATCCATTACTCCAGTTGCAGGGGATCTGATGCCTTCTTCTGACCTCTTCTGGCTTGTAGGGCTCTGTGCACACATGGTGCTCATGCAGATATACACATAAATGTTTCATACACAGAAAGATTGTTTTAAAGTCTTCAAGAAAATCAATACAACTAAGAAATCCTGTCTCTTCTACAGTTGAGGAACAATATCTTTCAGTTAATAAAAACTTTAAGTGTCTGTGATGGTTAATCCTGGGTGTCAACTTTACTGGACTAAGGATGAACAAATAAGAAAAAAAGGATCTTTGGATTGGACTACCTCAACCCGGATGGCCCTCCCCAAATGTGGGCGTTACCTTCTGCTGGCAGGTAGTATAAAAGGCCATGGCAGAGGGAGCTGGTGCCTTTTTTCTTGCGGCTTGCCTCTCTCTCACTGGTGAGTTTGTCTTGCTGCTGTGATCAACACTTCGGATCCCGGCGTGTACTGAGACCAGCAGATCTCCTGGATCCATTGGGCCTTCAGCACCAGATTGGGACTACTGAAACATCCAGCCTTGCAGAGTGAGCAGTTCCCTGGATTCTCAGCCTCTCCAGTGCGGCACAGCTACTGTTGGACTACTTGAGCTCTGTCACGTGAGCAAATCAATAATTTGTATATAGCTATATATTCGTCCTGTTGCTTCTGTTTCTTTAGAGAACCCTGACAAATACAGTGTCGATTAATCAAAACCATTTTGTTCATCTAAGACAATTGAAACCCTTCAAAACCAATTGGAAAAACTTTGGGAAGAGGGTGGAAAAGACAGAAAATACAAAGAAAAGCTGGCATTGTGTACGACACTTGGTGCCTCTTAATTGTGGAGGTCAACCAAGCATTAACAACATCAAACCAAAAATCTAGGTGTGAACACAATTCTGCCTATGTTCACAACAGTGACGAGCAGTGTTTTAGAGACTAGGAGCTAGTATTGGACAGGAATCCAGGTTTCCATATTATTTGGTATATTACACTTCCTCCGTCCTCACATCCTATGATTAGGGTTCATTCCTTCTGGTATATGTCTCTGCACACCTCCTGCCATGGACTCACTTCTTATAATGGGTAGGATGGCCAATTTGACAGTATTAAATCTTCTAATCCATACAAAGGAAATCTCTCCATTCCCCATTCCTCATTCTTTCTTCAGTGTTTTAACATATTTCTTTTAGAGGTCTTTCACTTCTCTGGTTAGGTTTAGTCTAAGAAATGATTTTCAGTCTGTTGTGAATGGGATTTTTTCCTCAATTTTCATTTTAGTACATTTGTCATTGGTCTACAGGAAGGCTAGTTATTTGAGTACACCATGTTTTTTACATTGAACTGCATGCTAGCACTTACAGGTGGATTCTAAAACTGCTGCTTGTACAGAAGTTGAGAGTAAAATGACAGTTATCTGGAGGCAAGGAATTCAGAGACAAGTAATGTCTAATGGAAAATACTGTTAGAATTTGAGGTGTAAGATCCTTTGTTTTCCTATTGAACTCTATGTTGACCATACCTAACAGTAGTCTACTATATACTGAGAAAACGTAGAGGTATTAAATTAAGAAATTAAAAATTTGAGATCAATGTGTCTACTGATTTTTAAATACTATGCAACCATTAATATTATTTCGTACCCTATTCATATGTATAATTGTGATGTATATCAGTTCAAAACATCAAAAAATTGAAAAGATATCAAGAATTTAACAAGCACAAGGACATTTAAATGTATAAATTTATAGAAAAATTTCATTGAATATAATGTTTTGCAACATTAAACAAATATAAAACTGCATGATATAAATGAAAATAATAAATATTTAAATAAATACATAAATAGATCCATCAGGATGAATATAGGGACTAATGCCTATACCAATAAATACAATATTCCAGAAAATATCTAGTCTTGTCTCTGAATGAGGTGGCAGAACTTGCACAGTGAGATCTGAATTTGGTCCATGACAGGCATTTCCACGTTGGCTCAGGTCTCACTCATTCCTCTCAGTCTGGTCAGCAAGTTGGCTGAGGAGGAGAAGGATCTCAGGATTTCTGCTCTGACCACCTCCCAGGCACAAGGGCTGTGCTCCTTCTCTCTCAGGTAGACAGTGATCCTCTGGAAGTATTTCCTCACAGCCACTAGGGAGTCCTCCTGCCTCAGGGGAGGCTCTGGCTCCTCCACCTGCTGCCTCTGACAGGAGTGCAGGGCATTCAGCAGCTGATAGAGGGCAGTGCAGAATTCCTCTAGGAGGCTTGTGTCCCAAGCAGCAGAGGAGTCCTTAGAGCTGAAGAGGTTCAAGATCTGCTGGGTCAGCTCCTGGAGGACAGAGAGGGTCTGAGGCTTCTGGATCTGTTGGCCATGAACCTCCTCCTGGGGGAATTCAAAGGCATTTCTGTCTTTTAGGCAGGAGAGAGGGGCGATCCTCTGCATTTTTCCCAGGAGTATCAAGGCCCTCCTGTACCCCAGGTTGTACATCTGAGGCAGGTCACAGCCTAGAGAGCAGCTTGTCCAGGAGCTCATCAGCAACAGGGCCATCAGGAAAGCACAGGGTCTGGCCATTGTGGATCTTGCAGCTGTCACTGGCACTCAGAGCTGTGTGGTCCTGAAACTTTGCCTCTAGGTTGTCTGAAGAACATCCCTTGGCAAGTGTCTTAAATAGTAAGAACCCTAGCTTCCATTTTCTGAGGGTATCCAGCATACTTTCCATTCTTCTTTTCACTTTCTTTATTCATTTTCAACTTATATCTAGTCATGTTTCTCACTCATTTTGGTTTTCTTATTGCTTCCCTTTTCTAGATCCTCTCGACAAATCTATTTTAGAAGCTTATTCCTAAGAGAATGTCATTAAATACATAGCACAGTATATGTTAAATATGAGCAATTTCCTCATCTAAAGAATGAAACAATTTTATTTAAACATTGGAATTCAATTCTTTTTTTTTTTTTTTTTGGTCTTTTCAAGACAGGGTCTCCTTGTAACCCCAGCTGTCCTGGAACTCACTCTGTAGACCAGGCTGGCCTTGAACTCACAAAGATCTGCCTGCCTCTGCCTCCCAAGTGCTAGGATTAAAGGCATGTGCCACCATGTCCAGCCACGGAATTCAATTTTTTTACACATATCTTACAGTTAAATATTCCAGGTGCTATTTATTTGTTTTATATAATTATACAAGTTCTAATGCATTTTATGTTGCAGATGGACTTTTTCTCAACACCTACTAATAAACTAATGTAATGTTATACTTCAGAATCATTCTAGAATTTTAATGGGTCAGACAGAAGTTATTTCCTTCAAGTGGATTTTTTCCTATACAAATTTTTCACATTACAATGTTATTTTTATTAATCAGCAGAGATATACATTACATTTTAATTGAGTTTCCCTTGTCACACTTTCCTCTCCCTCTCCCAAAATTTTTATATCATTTTTAATTTATGTATTAAGTATATTTAATCTTAGAATTAAACAGTGAAAACATTGAGTCCATCTCATTAAAAACTTGAACTCAGTCAAACCCACTTTAGATTTCCTGATATTTACCTCTGAGTGGGCATGGTGTTGTTTCCTGGTCAGAAGAGAACCACAGGTGATATTCGTACATATACGCATCATAAGAAATTTTTACTTGCTCTCCAGGAATATTGACTTGTTTCTGTATATCATGATTTTAGAATCATGGAATTTAACATGAGAATGAAGGGAACAGTGCCCATACATAGACCAACATAGCCTGCTAGCTACATTTGCTTCTTAAAACAAGGGTGAAAGGGGCTGGAGAGATAGCCTAGCGGTTAAGAGCACCGACTGCTCTTGTGGAGGACCTGGGTTCGATCCCCAGCACCCACATGGCGGCTAAGAACCGTCTGTAACTCCAATTCCAGGAGAACTCCAGTTCCAGGGGAATCGGAGACCCTCTTCTGACCTCCGCGGCATTGCACGACACGGGTGCGCAGACTTACATGCAGACAGTACATTTATACACAAACAAAAATAAGTAAAATTAAAAACCCCCCAAAAAACAAGGGTGACAAAAGCTCCCTTTGCTACATACAATAGCTAAGTGTCTTGGATAACGTTTATATACACATGACACAAAAAGTTTTTTATTTTTATCTGAAAGGAATTTATAATACAATACAATATGTGTATTCCTAGCTATGGTTGTAACTTCTCAATAAGATCTTTTACCAAAAAAGATATCTTTCACAGTTTCCAGATATCAGAAAAATATTATTATTGCATAGTTTTGAAATTTCACATCTTAATACTTATTGTCTATATCTACAATTGAAGCTAATCTGGTTATTATCAAAGTACTTATAATGCATCCATGTTGAACTTTTGTCCTTTCATTTATAAAACATTAAATGTCAGGTACCACAATAGTAATAGAACTGTGTTGTTTTCTGGGATTTTGTTTTTCACTTTTTTTTAATGGAGTGTGCTGGATGTCTCCACAATTTTGTTGAAATGACTGCAGAACCTGGAGAAGTTGTTGCTGCTATTATTGGTCTTTTTGTGTGTATATATATATATATATATATATATATAGTGTTTGAATTTTTTGAAAACTTTAGCTGTGCTTTCAACTTTGGAAAAAAAATCTATCCCAGTTTACTGTGTTGAGTTGGCATTGTACATAAATTAATAGCCATATTGTTCCAGAAATGTTAATATTTTTCCATTTGTACAGGGGTAACACACTGTATTAAGTATGTAATATGGGTTTGATTACAGAAACTAATAAAGTATTCTCTAAATAA
>VZQC01004376.1:4933377-5002559 GCA_009823505.1 Rhizomys pruinosus
TATCTGATCTCTGACAATTTTTAAAAAAAAAATAAAAATATATCAAGAAACTCTGTGTGTGGTTTTCAAGCACAAAGAAACTATATATATATATATATATATATATATATATATATAGTTTCCCTTTCTACAAGGTATTTGGTGCTAGGATACACAGATGACAGATAAATTCCTTGTATTTTTTTCTGGGACTATGTTACTTCACTTAGCCTAATGGCTTCTAGTTTCACCCATTTACCTGCAAAGTTCATGATGTCATCTTTCTTTACTGCTGCATAGAACTCCATCGTGTAGATGTTCCCTATTTTCTCTATCCACTCACTGGTTGAGGGACATTTGGGTTGATTCCAGCTCTTTGATATTGTAAAGAGAGCAGCAATAAAAATAGATTTGCATGTATCTTTGGAGTAGGATGAGTCTTGTGGATATATACCTAGGAGCGGTATGACTGGGCCGGTTGGTAGACTCATTTTGAGTCCTTTAAGGGTTCTGCACACTGCTTTCCATAGTGGTTGCATGAGCTTACATTCCCATCATCAGTGGATGAGTGCTCCCCTTTCCACACATTCTCTCCAGCATTTGGTATTTTTTGTTTTCTTGATCTTAGCCAGTCTTATTGGAGTGAGATGATTTCTTAAAGTGGTTTTTATTTGCATTTCCTTAAATATTAATGATGTTGAACACCTTTTAAGAAGTTTCTCAGCCATCTTTATTTCCTCACTTGTGAAGTCTCTGTTCAGCTCTTTACTCCATCTCTTGAGTGGGTCATTTGTTTTCTTACATCTTTATTTTTTGAGCAGTTTATATATTCTGGATGTAAATGCTCTGTCCAATGTATCAGTGGTGAAGGTTTCCTCCCACTCTGTGGGTTTTCTATTTACTTTATTAATTGTTTCTTTTGACATGCATTTCTTGTCAGGAACCCACTTAGTGGAAAGAAATAATTAAACATCCAAATGTACACTCTAATATGGGTGAGTGTTCTGTATGCACATTAGCACATATGTGTACTCACAGACATACACAGCAACACACAAGAATGTGAACAATTTTTCCTTAAAAATGATGGGACTTGTTAGTGAGCTACCTGGCAGGACCACAGGTGATGGTGCACAGGGAACAGGTGAGCACAGACCATTTGGTATGTGGCATGGGCATAGCCACCTAGCCAGCCAGACCATCACACCTGGGACCTGAGGACAGCAGAGTGAGTGGAGTTAGCCAGCTAGCCAACAGGACCACAGTAGAATGTGCACGGGGAACAGGCAAGCACATTCCACTTGGTACCCATGCACCATGCAGCATGGGTACAGCCAGCCAGCTGGACCACCTCACCTGGGAGCTGCATGCACAGTGGAGTGGGTGGAGTTTGCCAGCCAGCCAGCCAGCCAGCAGGTCCATGGTGCACTGGCTTGCAGGCCAAGGGAGCAGAAAACCCCCATCCTCAGCTGCCAAGTTGGTGTCCCAGTGGGAGAAACAGTAGTGATTCTGGGGCACAAGGCAGTAGAAGAGACAGCAAACTTGCCACAACTCCAGTGCTGGGACCATGGGCTTCACAAACAACCTAGAGGTACTGACCTGTGGGAAATGGCCAGAGTGAGTGAGCCCCCATGTGCTCATTGGAGAACCTACCAGGTTGATACCTACCCAGATTTCTAGAGAACCTCCAGACCAGAAAGGGGAGAGTTAGCTGGACCTTCCAATATATAACCCAAAGTGAAAACCTGAAACCGAGACCAGTCAGGCCTCCAAACAAGGAGAAGAGAATGAAGGCACCTGAAGGAAACAGGCAAATAAGCCTTCAACACAGCAAAGAGATTCCCATCAGAATACAACAACAGAACAAACCCACATGCCAAAACACAAGAAAACACTAACAAGGGAAAAGCCCATAATAAATCCCCACCAAACTCTACCAGTCCTAGAAAAGATTCCTACAATGAGATCTCCCATGAGATAACCCAGGACACAGATCTTAGAAGAACAAGTATAGGCATACTTCAAAGAAGTCAAGGAACAAATCAAAGACCTAAGGGGAGAGAATGACAAATTCAGGAAGGAACCAGATGGAGAGAATGACAAACTCTGGAAGGAAGTGGAAGCACTGAAAATATCCCATGGTGAAATGAAAAAGGAAACCAAGCAGTGAATCAAGGATCTAGAAAGAGAGAGAAAATGACAAGCTTCTGAAGGATCTGGAAATGTTAAAGAAATTACAAGATGAAATGAAAAAGGAAATTGAACATTCATCCAATCAGCAGGAAAGGATGGGAGAAAGCCTCAGTAACAGACTGGATGAAGCAGAAAATAGAATATCAAGATGAAAATAGCATGGACGAATGAATTAGGATGCTCAAGCAAAGATTATGGAAAATGAAAAAAAAAAAAGACTGGAACAAACCAGGAAATGAGGGACAGTATGCAAAGCCCAAACCTCCGCATCATAGGTAGAGGAAGGAGAAGATCCAGAGAAATGGTATTTGATCAAGTCTCAACATTGAATAATAGAAGAAATTTTTCCCAAACTGAAAATGAACAAAGCCATACAAATAAAAAAGCGATGTGAACCCAAATTAGACACCATCATGAAAAGAATTTCCCAATCCACATAATGGTTACAATCTTAGACGCCCAAAACAAAGACCAAGAAATCTGAATGCTGCAGAGAAAAAAATAGATGACGATCTAAAGGGAAACCTATCAGATTTTACTTTCAGATCATAGGATAATTTTTTGATATAGTTATCAATAAATCTTCCTGCTACTGGCAAATGTGTCAGGTACAAAATAACTTTGTGATTGCTCCCACTGAACAATGAAGTCATTTGGATGAAAGAAGCTTAAGTCTTCTAAATGCTGACATTACTGACACAACACCACAAGGGCTGTTCTATTGATTACTTTCAAATTGTGTGCGTGCCGGTGTGGTTGGTTGTGTGTTGTGTGTTGTGTGATATGATACACCCACCATGTGTACATATACCAATATATGAGTGCTCTTGGAGGGTAGAAAAGTCCAATCCCCTGGAATTGGAGTGCAGCATTTGATGAGCTGCCGTATGTGGGTGTGTAGGAATTGAACTTTCATCCTCCTGGAGAACAGCAAGCATTCTAAAGCACTGAGCAATATCTTCAGGACTGCTTATGTTGATTCTTAATGTTATTATCAGCAGGACCACAGGGCAGGATGTGACATTTTCAAATTCTGCCGAATGAATCAGAGATCAAACTTTTCGCAAAACAGAAAAGAAAAATATCACTTTCACCTTTAGGGGCTGGAAATGATCCATTCCTTGATAATTTGGAGACCACTGTGCTGGATAGCTTTAGTGTTCAGCAACTATGAACACTGGGTTGAGGAGCCTCAGTTGGGGAATTGGCTCCAATTGGATTGGCCTGTGCACATCTGTGAGATATTGTCTTGATTGTTGAGCGAGTGGAACAGTAATAAGGCAGGCTGGGCATGACCAGAGGAAGCAGGAGCAAGCCAGTGAACAGCAGTCCTCCATGGTTGTGCTTCATGCACTACCTCCTCCAGCCGATTCTCTTGCCCTCTAATGATGACTTGTGTACGACCAGGAAATGTGACGCGTGAATAAACTGTTCCCTCCCCAAGTTGGTGTTGGTCAGAGTGTTTGTCATTAGCAAAGGAAGACAAACTACAACAGAAATTGGTACCAAGTAGAAGTGGGTATTGTCTGTGGACAGACCCTGACCTTGGTGTTTTGGGGAAGGGATTGTGGAAGCGTTTGGGACTTTGTGCGGGAAGATCATTGAATGCCTAAAGATTGTTGCTGTGGAGCTTGGAGCAGTTTTGCTGTAAGAGTTGTAGAGATGGAGGCTCGGCTTAGTGAAGTTTCTAGTTTCAAGGAGAGTAAGAGATCATCAGGACTGTGTAATCTGTGGTTCTGGTCAGCTGGGGCTGAGAATCAGCTGAAGGTAACCAGAGACCAGAACCTGAAGTGAAATTTTTGTACTGGGCAATTGATGCTGGTTAGCTCGGGGCTGAAGATCAGCTGCAAGTAACAAGAAACAGACACACTGAGTGAAATCTCTCTGGGAAATTTTCTTCAAGGTCAGCACCACAGAAGCTGTGACCCAGAAAGGCCTGAGCCTGCATGTCGAGCCAGAAGCCAGACTTAGGTAACGTGTAAGAGTCTCCTATAGGTTCCGGTGTTGAAATTTGAGGGGTCATAGAGAGCAGCCGAGGCTTGGCATGTGAGAGGTCAGGAAAGACCATTGGTGGAAGTGCACCTCACGTTGCTGTGAAGACCCCAGGATTGCAGGGTCATGGCGACAGACTGAGGCTTTGCACAGGATAGGTCAGAAAAGACAATTGGTGAAGGTGCTGCCTCAGTTTCAGAGTAGCGGACCCCAAGCTTTTTGGAGATGCCGGTGACCTGCGACCAACCCAGAGCGAGTAGTAGGTGTTAGATGGACTCGGCATGCCTGGCCTGCGAGCAATTGAGTGTGCACGGACGGCAGAGTCGAGAGGACGCGAACCCTTTGGAGCCCAGAAGACGATCGTGAGTGAATCCCAGGTGCAGCCTTGAGCTACTGTTCTGGACTTAGGTTTTGTTTGAGAGTGCCTGAGTTCTTCCCTGAATAAGACAGTACTTGTTTTGGATTCTACAGCAGCCCACAGTTAACAGAAGCTTTTTAAAAGACTGTGAACTTTTAAGTCGTTTGGATGGCGACATCCGCAGTGTTCTACACTTTCGCGGGGTGTTTGTTTGTTGTTGTGGCACACTTGTTAAGGACTGTGAGGGCTTTTGGAGTTGTACTGGCTTAGGTTGTGATTCATGTTAACATCATATTTTGGGGATAAGAACTGGAAAGGTGGTGGTTTAATAGTGATGTGTTTTGTGTGTCAAGTTGACAAGGGGTCAATTGTGCTGGATAGCTTTAGTGTCAACTTGACACACCTGGGTTGAGGGAGCCTCAGTTGGGGAATTGGCTCCATTGGATTGGCCTGTGGCCACATCTGTGGAGTATTGTCTTGATTGTTGAGCAGTGACAGTATAAGAAGGCAGGCTGGGCATGAGCCAGAGAGCAAGCCAGGAGCAAGCCAGTGAACAGCAGTCCTCCATGGCTTGTGCTTCAGCTCCTGCCTCCAGGTTCCTGCCCTGAGTTACTGCCTTGGGCTCCCTAAGTGATGAACTGTGACCCAGGAGATGTGAGCTGAATAAACCCTTTCCTCCCCAAGTTGGTGTTGGTCAGAGTGTTTTGTCATAGCAATGGAAGACAAACTACAACAACCACAAAGTACAAATCTACTAGTACTCATAACCAAGAAATCCATGTACAAATGGAGAAGGCAGTTCTTACTTACCAGGCCTTTTCTGAGTTCCACTGGTCCTTGGAGTATCAGGGGTTGATGGAGCATCTTTCCACATGTGTTTATCTCATTGAGAGTTTCCATTTTGCAAGAAATACTTTTCCTATTATAAGTCAAACACTGAAAGAACCATGGTTAATGGCCAATGGGAGAGAATTTCATGGAACATTTAAAGTGAAGGGATGCCAATCCTAGAAGCCCAGTTCCCCCTTCAGGACTCCACCGAGCAACAGCTTTCCAGGCTAGCAGAATAGATGACTTCGTTTCAGAAGCTGTACAGTGAATATACTCAAGGGCTGAGTGTTACAGACCTTAAGGGATGGGGAAAAGGAGAAAGCAGCAAGCACATCTCCAGCTCCCAGAGAACAGAAATGGCAATAAGAGAGTGTCACAATTAGTGTGCAGTCAGCTGTGTCAAATGGTACAGGAAGGCTGAGGCATGTGGGTTCTCTGACATGCACCATGGGTTTCTCTGATGTGCAACCCAGTTGACTCTCATGCCCCACTGGTCCTCTACTGCATAATGCAGTTTACTATTGAGGCTAAGAATTGACAGATTCATTAGTGTCCTATTTATTTTCTATAGTGAATTAGCCCTATTTGTATAGGTTGCATTGTAGATGTGCCTCATAACTTTGGGCAATTCACAGCCAATGTTGTATGACCAGTTGTGTGAGTTTGTAAGTCTTCGTCTGGTGCAAAAGGAGCTTCTTTGATGAGTGGTGAATGGGATACTAAACTTTAAATATCAGGCTACATATTTTGCACTTAGTAAGCAATCATAATAGTTTAGAGAGTGACAGCCTTGGAATTTTCTCTAATATCTGTGATCACCCCATCCCTGGGCAATTGGCTGTTTACAGTACCACACGAGTTTCCTGCCATTCAGCAGGCTTCAAGGTATCCATTGATTGCCCCAAGTTAAAAGCCACACTCATGCACCAGTGATGGATGCTGTCCCCATCATTGATGTGTTTGTTTGGTCTTAAAGCTGGTGTTGGGCCATGACTTGATGTTCTCCCTTAACTGGTTGCTTAGTGCTCTCCAAAGCTGTGAGAGCTACCTAGCCTTTGGGAAAAGTGGCTTCCAAGTGAGTTCCAGCTCTGTTGCCAATAACTCAAAGGAAGGTTTTTCCTGGCTGGCGCTGTTTATTGTTATGTATCCTAGTGCTGTACCCATGGATTCATAAGGAGATATTGTATGTGTTATTTCTTACTAGCTTCGTAGTCTAATATGAATCCCTCTAGGTATAATTTATCTCTGTTCTCCCTGTGCCCTTCTAAATCTCCCTTCATACCTTCTCAATTTACAAAAATGTCCCCATTTTTCCCATTTCTCCTGGACGATACCAGTCTCTTTGGATCCCACTTCTCTTAAGTGCCTTCTTTCCGTTTTCCTCACGTTTCCTTGTAGAAGCCGCCCTTTCCAACCCATTTGGGTAACCCCATTTTATCCATTTCTCCCTCAGTAACAAGTGTCTCTTACTCTTCTCTCTCAAGTTGCTTCTGTCCCTTTACCTCCCCAATACTTTTCCATTTTCCTGTTTCCTGCTGCTACCCTATGATAGATGCTCACATATAAGTATTTGGTGCTAGGATCCATAAATGAGGGAGAATACTGTTTGTTTTTCTCAGTGTGTGTTACTTCACTTAGCATGACTGTTTCTGGTTCCATCCATTTGCCTGCAAATTCCATGGCTTCGTCTTTCTGTACTGCTGAATAGAACTCCATTATATATATGTACCACATTTTCATTATCCACTTGTAACATGAGGGAGACTTAGGTTGCTTTCATCTCTTAGGTATTGTGAACAGAGCAGCAGCAAACATGGGTATATGAGTATCTCTGCAGTCGGATGAGTCCTTTGCTTATTTGCCAAGGAGCTGTAAAACTGGGGCAAATTGTACATCCATTTTTATTTTTGTTGTAAGAGTTCTCCACACTGCTTTTCATAGGAACTGCAGGATCTTGCAATTCCACCTGCAGCGAATGAGAGTTCCCCTTTCTCCACATTCTTTCCAGGATTTTGTACCATTTGTTTTCTTTCTTTATTTTATGTGTGTGTGTGTGTGTGTGTGTGTGTGTGTGTGTGTGTGTGTACTGCCTGCATGTAGGTTGGTGCAGCCATGTCATGCAATGCCGTGGAGGTCAGAAGAGGGCATCAGATTCCCCTGGGACTGGAGTTAAAGATTGTTCTTAGCCACCATGTGGGTGATGGGAATCTAACCTGGGTCCTCTGCAAGAGCAGTTGGTGCTCTTAACCGCTGAGACATCTCTCCAGCCCCATTTTTTTTCTTCATCTTATCCCGGCTGACAAGGATAATTAGAAATGTTTAAAATGCTATTAATTTGCACTTCCCTTATTATCAATGATGTTGAACATATTTAAACTTGTTTCTCAGCCATTTTTATTTCTGATTTTGAGAATTTTATTTTTCCATCAATAGCCCATTTTTTAATTGGGTCATGTTTTCTGACAGAGTCATGTTGACTCTGTTTTCTGAGTTTTTTTTTGTATTCTTGATGTTAAGATGTGTTACTGATGTATAAGGAAGCTTTGTTAGTAAGAGTTGAGGCATGCACTGGTATTCTCTCTACCTGCTGTTCCACTGTGTTCCTTGAGCCTTAGGTGTAGAGTTTCCAGTGTAGATATGTCACTTATGACTGGGCATCACTCAGACATATATTCTCTGTGTGTGACTAGTTGTGGAACTCTGCAGTAGTGTACGTCTGTGGCAAAAAAAGCTTCTTTGATGAACGGTGTATTATGTACTTGTCTCTGAGATAACAGTGCCACTACTGCACCATTAGTGGTAGTTTTCTGTGCTAGTGGTTATGGTTATGGTTATTGGGTTTTAGGGCTGGGTTGGACTATTGATTGATTTTCTCCCTTATCAGCTTGCATAGTTCCTCTAGAATTATGAGAGCTAAACTTCAGGAAGAAGACTTTCTGATCAGCCATTCCTCCATTGCTCCAAATCCTGTGTCCAAAGTATGTCTTGTCTTCAGCAGTGGGCTCTTACCTTTGAGTTTTGGGAAATAATCAAGAGCTCCAGCTGTGTTACTTTGGCAGTCCCTTGGACTACTCCCAAGCACTGGAAGGGAGGTGTCTCCTGTCTGGCACTGTGCTCCTTGCCATACATCCCTGGGGTAGGGGGCAAGAAACACACATATTGTTTCTCTGGAACTGGAATTACAGATGGTTACTAAATACCATGTGGATGCTGGGAATTGAACCTGGCTCCTCTGCAAGAGCAGCTGGTGCTCTTAACTGCTGAGCCATCTCTCTAAACCCTGAAAAATGCTATTATTATGATCAATAGTTAAATCACCAAATACCCATCATGATTAAAGTGTTAGGTGGGCATACAGGACAATGCATGGTAATTCTTTGGTTGGCAATATGCATTTGGAAAACACAATCCATAGTTGTTTATCCTGTTTGATTCTAGCAGTTGTTTGCCCTGCCCTGCCCTGCCCTGCCCTGCCCTGTCTCTGTTTATCTTCAAATATGCCTGGTAGAGAGGGTCAGCTAAGCTGCCATAGGAAAAGAGCTTTCAGTACTCCAGTTGTGTGTAGTTTCTTGTTTCATTTTTCTGTTTTTTTCTTGACAGTGGAACGTTATCCACCTGTCCTTTCATTACATGTACTCCATGATGAGGTAATACAAATGGACGGAAATAGAAGAAACAAAATGACAGCATCATTTTACTCTCTGTTTTCATTACATCCAATGATGTTTTCTTTTCTGCTTTCTGAGAAAGCAAAACCTGAAGTTGGTTTGTGACACAGAACAAAATTGTGATGTCAATTGTTATAAAACCGAAAGTAATAAAGTGACAAATGCTGCTGTCAAAGTTGACTCTCCGTGTACAAATATGTACTGGGAAAACACAATCCATAGTTGTATATCCCATTTGATTCTAGCAGTTGTTTCTCCTACCCTGTCCTGTCTCTGTTTATCTTCAAATATGTCTGGTTTGTGTTTCTCAATCATTTTGGTTTTCTTATTGCTTCCCTTTTTTAGATCCTCTCAAGAAACCCATTTTAGAAACTTATTCTTAGTGAAATTTTTATTAAATATATAGCACAATATGTGTTAAATATGATCAACTTATCCATTTTAGAATGAAAAAATTTTATCCAAGCGTTGGAATTCAAACCGTTTACATTTAACCTCACATATAAATTTTCAAGGTGGTATTTCTTTGCTTTATATAATTACATAAATTGTAATGCATGTTATTTTGCAGATGAACTTTTTCTCAATACCCAGTAATAAACTAATGTGATGAGTTTACATTCCCACCAGCAATGCATGAGAGTTCTGCTTTCCCCACAACCTCTCCAGCACTTGGTATCATTTGTTTTCTTGATCCTAGCCAGTCCTATTGGAGTGAGATGATATCTTAAAGTGGTTTTCATTTACATTTCCTTAATTATTAGTGACGCTGATCATTTTTTCTTCTATTACTTCTTTATTTTTTTTTATTTTTAACAATATGTAATAATTTATGGGTACAAGCATCCTTCATGTAAAACCAGTTTGCAAGCAGTTGTGCCCAAACCCACACAGCCCAAGGGTCCCACCATCCAGCTGGAGGGACTTGTATGTACAATCAAGTTGACCAAATAAGTGTCCAGTCTATATGGCTGTAGTTTCACCATTCACCCCAATCACAGCCCTTACATTCTACCATGCCCCCTCTTCCGCAGATTGTTCCCTAGGCTTAGAAAAGGGGCAGAGGTGGAAGAGAAGTAAAACAGTCTATTTTCTCTGGAGCTGTCATTTTGGACTCTGGTCAATTCTGGCTGTTTCCTTTCATGGACTGACAATTTGTCCAGGAATAACCTTTCAATCCTATTAATGAAGCACAAGCAATTAGATATACAGGTATTTAAACAGTATTCATTGTTATGGTAGGTTACTTTGGTATAGACACAGATGTTTGTATGGTATCTTAATCCAAGAATTACATTTTANCCCGGTTCCCGCCCACAAGTCCAGCCGGGACCAGAGCAGAGGGAAACGCGACCCTGCTCACCCGAGCGCGGTCCCTCTGGGCCGGGGACCCCGTAGACGGGTTCACAGCGAGACCCTCTCCCAACTGCCCCCCGCCAGACCCCGCCTAGAGCTGTGTACCTGGCCTGGCGCGTTATGGCGTCTCCCCTGCGACCCCGGTTCCCACCCACCGATGCTAAACATTTTTAAGGTGTTTCTCAGTCATCTCTAATTCCTCACTTGTGAAGTCTCTGTTCAACTCTTTGCTCCATCTTTTGAGTGATTCATTTGTTTTCCTTCTTCTTTGTTTTTTGAGTGATTTGTCAGAAGTATCTGTGGTGAAGGTTTCTTCTCACTCTGTGAGTTTTCTCTTCAATTCCTTGATCGTTTCTTGAAGCTTTTGAGTTTAATGCAGTCCCATTTGTCAACTGTTGATCTTATTTCACGTGCAGTTGCTGTCAGATTTACGAAGTTCTTTCCTATGCCTATGTCTCATAGGCTGCTGCCAACTTTTTCTTCTATTACCTTCAGAGTTTTTGGTTTCACCTTGAGGTCCATCTGGAGTTGACTTTTTAAAAATTTATTTTATTATTTTTTATGCATATGAGGGTACTGTCTGCATGTAGGTGGTTGGTGCACCCATGTTGTGCAATGCAGCAGAGGTCAGAAGAGGGCATCGGATTCCCCCGAAACTGGAGTTAAAGAAGGTTCTTAGCCACCATGTTGGTGTTGGGAATCAAACCCGGGTCCTTTGCAAGAGCACTCGGTGCTCTTAACTCGTGAGCCATATCTCCAGTCCTTGGAGTTGACTTTTGTCAAGAGGTAGGGTTTAACTTTATCCTTCTAGAATTCGTGATCCAGTTTTGCTAACACCACTTGCTGAAGATGCTCTTTCCTCCATTGTGTCTTCTTAGCCCCCTTATCAAATATGAGGTGGCTGAAATTGTATGTGCTCAAGTTTGGATCTTCAGTTTTGTTCCATTGGTCAACAGGTTTGGTTTTGTGCCAGTACCAAGCTGATTTTATGTCTATATCCCTGTAGTATAGCTTGGAATTTGGTATAGAGATCCCCCTGTTTTGCTCTTTTTGCTCAGGGTTGCTTTGGATATTTGGGGTCTTTTGTTTTTCTGTATGAAATTGAGGACTTTTTTATCAGAGCCTGTGAAGAAACTCTTGGGGATTTTAATTGGGATCACGTTGAATCTGTATATTAGTTTGGGTAGAATGGACATCTTTACTATATTTATTTTCCCAATCCATGATCATGGGAGGTCTTTCCATCCTCTGATGGTCTCTTCAATTTCCTTGTTCAGGGGTTTAAAAGTTTTTGTAGAGATCTTTGGTGTCTTTGGTTAGGTTTGTTCCTAGGTATTTTATTGTTTTTGCGGCTATTGTAAATGAGAAATTCTCCTTGTATTCCTTCTTCAGTTGCTTGTTGTTGGTGTAAAGAAAGGCTACTGATTTTTCTAGGTTCATTTTTGTATCCTGCCACTAATGATAGTTTTCAGAATCATTTTAGACTTTTAATGGTTCAAAAGGAAGTTATTTTCTTCAAGTCGACTCTTTTATGTACAATTTTTCTCATTACAATATTGTTTTATCAATCAAGACATGTAAACATTATATTTTAATTGAGTTGTCCTTGTCACACTTGCCTCTTCTGTCATGGGCCTTTCCCTGTCCCCATATTTTTATTTTATTTTTCATTTTTTATTTAAGTATTATGTATATCTAACCTTGGATCTAAACAGTTTAGCATTGAGACCTTTGTATTAGAACATTGAATTCACCCAATCCCACCTGAGACTTCCAGATATTTACCTGTGAATGGGTTTGGAGTTGCTTTCTGGTCAGAAGAGAACCATGGTTCATATTCTTTGTGTGTGTGTGTGTTTTTGAGACAGGGTCTCCCTGAAGCTCTGGCTGGAACTCGCTGTGTAGACCAGGCTGGTCTTGAGCTCACAGAGGTCCACTGCTTCTGCCTGTCGATTGCTAGGATTAAAGGCCTATGCCACCACACCTGGCATCATTTTACTCTCCAATTTTCATTACATCCAATGATGTTTTTCTTTTCTACTATCTTAGAAAGCAAAACGTGAAGTTTGTTTGTGGCACAGAACAAAAGTTTGATGTCAATTGTCAGGAAACCAAAAGTAATAAAGTGACAAATGCTAGTGGCAAAGTTGACTCTCCATGTGCAGGAAATGAAACTAGACCCGTACCTGTCCTGCTACACAAAAATTGACTCCAGATGGAGCAAAGACCTCAACATGAAGCCTGAAACACTGAAAGTGTTAGAAGAAGACATAGGCAATACTCCACACGATATATGTGGAGGAAAGGAAAGAAGCCCCAATCTTTTTTTTTTGAAAGCCAATTTTTTATTTTATTGAAGCTCTGTGCATTTCAAACAAAATTTCAAATCTAGTCCCGTGCCTCCCTTCCTGTCCCCCACCTCACCAGAGTTCATGCATTCTGCCAAACATGTTTTTCATCTTTTTCTTAGTCTCTCTCCAAAATTCTTGATGCAGAAGTTTACTGTTTCGAGCAGAAGTTCGCCATTTCAGTCAGTTCATTGATGCAGTCTTTCTGTTGTTGTTGCTATTCTTTCCAATTTTCATCACTTCAAAATATGCACATATGCATGCCACATATATCCTAGGTTTTAGCATCTTCAGCTTATGATTTTTTCTTCTTCTTTATTAGCCTGAAAGATATCATGTTTGGAGTCTCCTCCTTGGCAAGCCCAAACCACCTGTCCTTGTGCTCCACACTGGGGTTTTCCCTTTCCATGGTCACTAAATGAGGTCCAGTAGGCACCGAGTTCTGTCTTGATCTTCCTGTACTTTTCCCCATGATACAGCCTGGATAGTCTAACAATGGCAGTCTATACCCTGAAGAGGCTGAAACCCCCGTAATAGGTCAGTCCACAAGTTGAATGTCTCAGCAGTTCCCATCTGGAACTGAAGGTTTAGAGGATTTTTGGAGAGACAAGGGTCTTCAGTCCATATTGGAAGGTGAAGCCCCAATCTTACCTGAGAATATACTGGCAATGGATGACTACAGGGAGAGTGATGGTTTACTTTCAAGTGGTGACCCTAAGCAGATTGACCAGTACATTAACTCACACCTATGGACATTTGGGACACAAATATGGTTCAATGATATATGACGGAATGCATTACATCCAGTGGGGGCATTGTGGAGGGTTACAATGAGTGAGGGGATCAAAATATGATCAAGACATGCATGATACACACATATATGAAAATGGCAACAATTCAATTTAAAAAATTTCCATTTTATTAACAAAATACTTGTTCATGTTTACAAGTTATTGTGTGACATTTCAATCCATGTGTACAATGTATTTTCAAAATAGACATATACATCATCCCAAAATTGATCATATTTTTTAGTTTTTTCATTTTTTCTTTTTTTTTAGCCAGTTGTCATCATGTACAGTTTTTTCATTTTTGAGGAAGGGTCTTCCTTTCAGTACCAACTGTCCTGGAACTCACTCTGTAGACCAGGCTGGCCTTGAACTCACAGAGCTCTGCCTACCTCTGCCTCCTGAGTGCTGGGATTAAAGACATTCACCACCACACCCAGCTTGATCATTTTTTTATACTGAAAATATTAAAAGTCTT
Source organism: Rhizomys pruinosus (assembly GCA_009823505.1). NCBI lineage: Eukaryota > Metazoa > Chordata > Mammalia > Rodentia > Spalacidae > Rhizomys > Rhizomys pruinosus. The sequence continues at coordinate 4,947,369 of VZQC01004376.1, forward strand.
ATCTACTGAGTAGTTTGCAATATACAATTGTCAATTGCAGTAGTTTTCAAGCATAATTACTTCACTGTGCTTTAAAGATCAGATGCTGTGCCTTCCACCCAACGGTACCCTTAATCCTAAGTCTCTCTATCCTCCCACTTCTACTCTGAATCCTTTCAAGGCTCTAGTAAATATTAATGTCATTCCTATGTCTATGAAGTCAAATTTATAGTTTCCACATAATATCTTTCTTTAACTGATTCATTTCATCCAAAAATTATGTCCAGTTCTATGCATGTTGCTGCAAAGTGCAGTATTTCTTCTTTTTTAATTTAATTTTTATTTTTTTATTTATTTTTTGTTTTTTATTTATTTTTTATTTATTTATTTATTTATTTTCATTTATTTTTTTATTTTTTTTTAATTTTTTAAAGTATTTCTTCTTTTTATGGATAAATTCCATCATGTATATGTACCATACTTTACATTGATTGTGTATATTCATTAGCTGTGACGAGTATTGCAATAAGCTTGCAAAGGCCGATGTATCTTTGAAATACTGCTTTATTATATCTTGGGACATTTGCCACTTCATATTTGACAAAGGGGCAAAAGAAACCTCAAAGGAGGAGGGATAGAGTCTTCAGCAAATGGTGCTGGCAAAATTAGATCACCATTTGTTTTTTTTAAATTTTTTTAATTTTTATTTTTTTATTTATTTCTGTACGTGTATGAATGTACTGTCTGCATGCAAGTTTGTGCACCCGTGTCGTGCAATGCCGCGGAGGTCAGAAGAGGGTGTCAGATTCCCCTGGAACTGGAGTTCTCCTGGAATTGGAGTCTCAGAAGGTTCTCGGCCGCCATTTGGGTGCTGGGGATCGAACCCGGGTCCTCTGTAAGAGGAGTCGGTGCTCTTAACCGTGAGGCCATCTCTTCAGCCCCTAGATCACCATTTGTAGAACAAAATTAATCCCCTACCTCTCACCAGGTACGACAATAAACTCCAAGTGGTTCAAAGATCTCAACGTGAAGCCTGAAACACTGAAGGTGATAGAAGAAAAAGTTGACAACAACCTACAGGACACAGGCATAGGAAAAGACTTTCTAAATCAGGAAATAAGGTCAACAGTTGACAAATGGGACCTCATCAAACTCAAAACCTTCTGTATAGCGAAAGAAACAATCAAGGAAGTGAAGAGAAAACCTATAGAGTGGGAGGAAATCTTTACCAGTGATACATTTGACAGAGCATTAATGTCAAGAATACATAAACTACTCAAAAAACAAAGAAGTAAGAAAACAAATGACCTACTCAAAAGATGGACTGAAGAGCTGAACAGAGACTTCACCAGTGAGGAAGTAAAGATGGCTGAGAAACATCTTAAAAAGTGTTCAACATCATTAGTAATTAAAAAAATGCAAATTAAAACCACTCTCAGGCCGGGCATGGTGGCGCACAACTTTAATCCTAGCACTTTGTAGGCAGAGGCAGGTGGATCTTTGTGAGTTCAAGGCCAGCCTGGTTTACAGAGTCAGTTCCAGGACAGCTGGGACTACAGGGAGACCCTGTCTCAAAAAGACCAAAAAATAAATAAATAAATAAATAAATAAATAAATAAATAAAACCACTCTCAAATATCATCTCACTCCAATATGACTATCTAAGATTAAGAACACAAATGACACCAAATGCTAGAGAGGTTGTAGGAAAGGAGACCACTCATCCACTGCTGGTGGGAATGTAAACTTGTACAGCCACTATGTATAGCACTGTGGAGAACCCTTAAAAGACTCAAAATGAGCCTTCCAACTGACCCAGTAATACCACTCCTGGGTATATATACCACAAAGACTCATCCTAACACAAAGATACATGCACATCCGTATTTATTGCAGCTTTCTTCATAACAGTGAAGAGCTGGAACCAACCCAAATGCCCCTCAACAGATGAGTGGATGACAAAAATGTGGTACATGTACACAATGGTGTACTATTCAGCGGTAAAGAAAGATAACATCATGAACTTTGAAGGTAAATGGATGGAGCTCGAAGCCATTAGGCTAAGTGAAGTAACACAGTCCCAGAAAAACAAACAGCAAATGGCTTCCCTCATTCGTGGATGCTAACACCAAATCCCCTAGATGAAAGGCAAGCTGAACATTATTGTTATATTTCTGTTTATCTGAAAGGAACTATGTTGTTATTATGTAAATCTCTCAACCGGCTCTAGAATCCACCCACCACCTATTTATAATTACTGTATATAGGTGGAGAGTGTGTATCCATATTTTACAAACTTCAGATGAACGTGTCTACTGCTGTTTAAGAACTACACAGGCATCAAGTATTATTTTGTACAGTACTCATACGTATACTTGTGATGTTCAATTAGAAAAATTTCATTGGATATAATCTTTTGCAACATTACTGCATAATACAACTGAAAAATAATAAATATTTTAAATAGTTAAATAAATACATAAATAGATATATCAGGATGAATGTAGGGACTAATGCCTATACCCATAAACACAATATTCCTGAAAACATTTAGTCTGTGTCTGAATGAGGTGGCAGAACTTGCACAGTGATATCTGATGTTTAGTCCATGACAGGCATTTCCACGTTGGCTCAGGGCTCACTCTTTCAATTCCAGCAAGGAGATTAACAAGTACAAGGAGATTTTAAAGTATAAATTTAATTAATAGAAATGTTTCATTGTTTATGATTTTGCAACATTAAACATATAAATCTGCATAATACAATTGAAAAATAATAAATATTTCAAATACTTAAATAAATACATAAATATATCTATCAGGAAGAATGTAGGGACTGATACCTATCCTGATAAACACAATAATCCTAAAAACATCTAGTCTGTGTCAGAACGAGTTGGCAAAACTTGTGCATCGACATCTGATGCTTAGTCCATGACAGGCATTTCCACATCAGCTTAGGGCTCAGTCTTCCTTCTCAGTCTGGTCAGCAAGTTGGCTGAGGAGGAGAAGGATCTCAGGATTTCTGCTCTGACCACCTCCCAGGCACAAGGGCTGTGCTCCTTCTCTCTCAGGTAGACAGTGATCCTCTGGAAGTATTTCCTCACAGCCACTAGGGAGTCCTCCTGCCTCAGGGGAGGCTCTGGCTCCTCCACCTGCTGCCTCTGACAGGAGTGCAGGGCATTCAGCAGCTGATAGAGGCCAGTGCAGAATTCCTCTAGGAGGCTTGTGTCCCAAGCAGCAGAGGAGTCCTTAGAGCTGAAGAGGTTCAAGATCTGCTGGGTCAGCTGCTGGAGGACAGAGAGGGTCTGAGGCTTCTGGATCTGTTGGCCATGAACCTCCTCCTGGGGGAATTCAAAGGCATTTCTGTCTTTTAGGCAGGAGAGAGGGGAGATCCTCTGCATTTTCCCCAGGAGTACCAAGGCCCTCCTGTACCCCAGGTTGTACATCTGAGGCAGGTCACAGCCTAGAGAGCAGCTTGTCCAGGAGCTCATCAGCAACAGGGCCATCAGGAAAGCACAGGGTCTGGCCATTGTGGATCTTGTAGATGTCAGTGACACCACTGTGTGGTCCTGAACCTTTGCCTCTATGTTCTCTGAAGAACATCCTTTGCCATGTGTCTTAAATAGTAAGAACCCTAGCTTCCTTTTTCTGAGGGTACCCCGCTTACTTTCCATTCTTCTTTTCACTTTCTTTATTCACTTTCCACTCATCTAGTTGTTTTCTCACTCATTTTGGTTTTCTTATTGCTTCCCTTTTCTAGATCCTCTCGACAAATCTATTTTAGAAGCTTATTCCTAAGAGAAATTGTCATTAAATACATAGCAGAGTATATGTTAAATATGAGCAATTTCCTCATCCAAAGAATGAAACCATTTTATCTAAACATTGGAATTCAATTCTTTTACACATATCTTAAATATTCCAGGTGCTATTACTTTGCTTTATATAATTATACAAGTTCTAATACATTTTATGTTGCAGATGGACTTTTTCTCAACACCTACTAATAAAATAATGTAATGCTATACTTCAGAATCATTCTAGAATTTTAATGGGTCAGAAAGAAGTTATTTCCGTCAAGTGAATTTTTTCCTGTACAATTTTTTTCACATTTCAATGTTATTTTTATTAATCAACACAGATATACATTATATTTTAACTGAGTTGCCCTGTCACACCTTCCTCTCCCTCTCCCCAAATTTTTATTTCATTTTTTATTTATGTATTAAGTATATTTAATCTTAGAACTAAACAGTGAAAACATTGAGTCCAACTCATTAGAAACTTGAACTCAGTCAAACCCACTTTAGATTTCCTGGTATTTACCTCTGAGTGGGCATGGTGTCGTTCCTGGTCAGAAGAGAACCACAGGTGATATTCATACATGTACGCATCATAAGAAATTTTTACTTGCTCTCCAGGAGTATTGACTTGTTTCTGTATATCATGATTTTAGAATCATGGAATTTAACATGAGAATGAAGGAACAGTGCCCATACATAGACCAACATAGCCTGCTAGCTGCCTTTATTTCTTAAAATAAGGGTGACAAAAGCTGCCTTTTCTGTATACAATAGCCAAGTGTCTCAGATAACGTTTATACACAAATGACACAAAATTTTTGACTTTTATCTGAAAGGAACTTATAATACAATACAATATATGTATTCCTAGCAATGGTTGTAACTTATCAATAAGATCTTTTACCAAAAAGATATCTTTCACAGTTTCCAGATATCTAGATGTTACTATGAAACACTATAAAGTAGAGAAAAATATTACTATTGCATACTTTTGAAATTTCACGTCTTAATACTTATTGTCTATATCTACAATTGAAGCTAATTTGCTTATTATCAAAGCACGTATAAGGTGCATCTATGTTGAACTTTCGCCCTTTCGTTTATAAAACATTAAGTGCCAGGTACCACAATAGTAATAGAACTGTGCTGTTTTCTAGGATTTTGTTTTTCACTTTTTTTGTAATGGAGTGTGCTGGATGTCTCTACAATTTTGTTGAAATGACTGCAGGTCCTGGAGAAGCTATTGCTGCTATCGATGCATCACATGCTGCTATTATTGGTCTTTTTGTATAAATATAATATACATATATTGTTTGAATTTTTGAAAACTTTAGCTGTGCTTTCAACTTTGGGAAAAACTCTATCCCAGTTTACTGTGTTGAGTTGGCATTGTACATAAATTAATAGCCATATTGTTCCAGAAATGTTAATATTTTTCCATTTGTACAGGGGTAACACACTTTATTAAGTATGTAATATGGGTTTGATTACAGAAACTAATAAAGTATTCTCTAAATAACAAAAAAGAAAAACTCAAAACTGCCGGGCATGGTGGTGCACAAATTTCATCCTAGCACTTGAGAAGCAGAGGCAGGCAGATTTCTGTGAGTTCAAGGCCAGCCTGGTCTACATAGTGAGTTCCACCACAGCTGGAGCTAAAGGGAGACCCTGTCTCAAAAACACCAAAAATAAAACAAAGAAAAGAAAAAAGAAAAAGACAAAAGAAAAAGTCAAAATTACATTAGAGGGTGTGGTGGTTTGAATGAGTGTCCCCCATAGGCTTTAAGTATTCAGACATTTTGTCTCCAGTTGGTGGCACTGTTCTTGGAGGTCTTAGAAGGTGAGGCAATACTGGAGGAAGTATGTCATTGGGGGCAGGTTTAGTGAGTTTAACAAGCCTTGTGGTTTCCAGTCTCTCCTCTCTCTGCTTCCTGTGCTCAATTCAAGATGTGACCCTTGGCTTGCTGCTCCAGCCCTGGCCACCATGCTTCTCGCCACAATGGACTCTGAGTCCCTGGAAGCGTCAATTGTAAGCTCAAATAAACTCTTCCTTTGATAAGTTCCCTTGCTCATGGTGGTTTTCTCATAGCAACAGAAAATTGACTAATACAGAGGGTAATGAATAAGAGTCTGGTGAAATGGCTCAGTATTGAAACATATACCTTACCAAAACTCACAATCCTAGTTTGAGTATGACAGCATGCATTTCTTCTTTTTATTTTTCATTTTTATTGAAGTTTTGTGTATTATATACAATATTTCTTAATCAAATGTAGATCTGATTCTTACCCCATCCCCATCAGATCTCACACATTCTGCCATACATGTCTTTCTTTCTTCCTTGGAGTTCAAAATTTTTTCCTATAATATTATATTAGTCTAAAGTATGTGTATATCCCTTCTCCCCATATACCAGAATTACAAATTCTGAATAGAAGTGGCAGATTAATTCTAGGTATTTGTCTAAATCTAGGTGAATACCCACTAAGGTATTCACATTATAATGGTACAGTTAGTTGCTTTCAGGTAAAAGTACAAATATATAAAAAAAAGTACAAACTGATACACACACACACACACACACACACATATATATATATATATATATATATATATATATATTATTATATATATATATATATCCAGTTTTTGCCTTCTATACAATTATTTGGTGCCTAGGATCCACAGATTCGTGCCAGATAACTTTTTTTTTTTTCTGGGATGTGTTACTTCCCACTTAGCATAATGGCTTCTAGTTTTCCACCAATTGCCTGAAAAGTTCATGATGTTCATCTTTCTTTTTTTTCTGTTTTTTTTTTTTTATGTGTCTGAATGGACTGTCTTTGCAGTAGGTTTGTGCACAAGTTGTCATGCAATCCTGCAGCCGGTCAGAAGAGGGGCGCGGCTTCCCCTAGAAACTGGAGTTCTCTGGAATTGGAGTTATGGATGGTTTTTCAACCGCCATTTGTGGGTGCTGGAGATCAAACCCTGTTCCTCTGCAAGAGCAGTCAGAGTCTTAACCGCTAGGGCCATCCTCTCCAGCCCCCGATCGATGTCTTTCTTTTCTTTACTGCTTCATAGAATTCCATTGTGTAGATGCCCCTATTTTCCTATATCCATTCACTGGTTGAGGGACTTTGGGGGTTTGATTCCAGTTCTTTGAATTGTGAAGAGGATCTGACAATAAAAAAAATAGATGTGCATGTATTTTTTTGTAGGATTGAGTCTTGTGGATATATACCCAGGATGACTGGGCCAGCTGGTAGAAGGCCTCCCATTTGGAGTCCTTAAGGGTTCTGCACAATGCTTTCCATTAGTAGTGTTGTACGAGTTCAAATTTCCCCCAGTAGTGGGTGAGTGTTCCTCTTTCCACAAATTCTCTACCAGCATTTGGTGTCTTTTGTTTTCTGTATCTTAGCCCAGTTTTATTTGGGCGAGCGAGATGATATCTTTTATAAAGTGTTTTTTTATTGCATTTTCCTTTAATTTTTTTTATTATTATGTTGAACACTTTTGAGAAGTTTTTCAGCCATCTATTTCCTCACTTGTGAAGTCTCTGTTAGCTCTTTACTCCATCTCTGAGTTGGGTCATTGTTTTCTTCTTTAATTTTTTGAGCGTAGTTTTAACATTCTGGTGTATAATTCTCTGGTCAGATTGAATCATGGTACAAGGTTTCCTCCCACTATGGGTTTTCTATTCACTTTCTTGATCGGGGGGCGTTTGACATGCATTTTTTTCTCAGAAACCCACTCAGTGGAAAGAAACTAATTAATCTTTTGTATCCCATAACCACTCTTAACATATGTGGGTGTTCTGTTGCATGTTTTTTTTTTTAATTTTTTAAATAATTTATTTTCTGTATGTGTTTGAATGTTTCTGGGGTCTGCATTGCAATTTGTGCACCGTGTCGGCAATGCGCAAGGAGGTCAGAAAAAAGAGGGCCTTCTGGTGGATTCCCCTGGAACTGCTGGAGGTCTCCTGGAATTGGGAGTTTCAGACGGTTCTCAGCCGCCATGTGGGCGCTGGCGACTTCGAACCCGGCTCCTCTGTAAAGCCGCGGGCGCTCTCAACTGCTAGGACACATCTCTCCAGCCCCTCATAAAGTATGATTGTTAAAACACGCAAAATGAAACACACACCACACCACACACACACGCGGCGCGCGCAAAAACACACATAAGAATGTGAATAATTTTTCCTTAAAAATGATGGGACTTGTTAGCGAGCTAGCCATCAGAACCACAGGAGATGCTGCATGGGGAACAAGTGAGAGGTGTGCGGGGCCAGATATTCGTTACCCAGGCCACATGGCATGGGCATGGCCACCACCAGCCAGACCACCACACTTGGGACCTACGCACAGGGGTGTGGGTGGAGTTAGTCAGCCAGCCAACAGGACTCAGGAGACAGTTCATGGTGCACATATGTGAACAGTCACTTGGCACTTGTGCCACCCAGCGATTGGGCAAGCCAGCCACCAGATGGACCACCTACCTGAGAACTCCATGCACTGGGTGAGTTGCGGCTATCAACAGGCTCAAAGCTCAGTGCACCAGCTTTGAGGTAAGGATGGAGCAGGCCCCCACAGTTCCCCAACGTGTCTGAAGCCAGCCATACTGGTCACAAAGACGACCCGAAGCAATTGCCCACCAGCTGGACATGGTGCCCAGACAACTTGAGTCAAGGGAGCGAACTGCCTCCATGGAAACAACCGATGTCGAGCTACTGCAAGCAGTGTCTATGAGAGCAAAGCAGTTCTCATGAATCGGATTTTGTCCTAGATTCTGAAAAAAAAAAACAGAGATGCTAAAAGGGGAGTAGAACGGGACCGCAATATAATGCACAACTCTTTTTGTGTGAAGTGCTGTGTTTTTTGTTGCAATTGTGGTAGACAACTAGAAGAACTCGGGTGAGGAAACCAGATTCGGTTGACTTGTTGCAAGTGTGGGTCAGTTGAATGGTGAGGGTTAGCGTTGATAACTGGTCGTTAGGTTCTTGAGTTAACCTTATAGTTGGTGTGTGGGTGGAATTTTTTTGTTGTGGTTTTTTTTGGATAAAATTGCTGAACCTGTGAGTGAGGGGAATATGAAGTGTGTGCTGCTGAGAGTCTGGATTGTTGGGTGTTTGGCTTTGAAATTAAGAGGTGAAAGCCTGAAACCTAGACTAGCCAGGACTTCAAAAGCAAGGAGAATGACGAATGAAGGCCACCAGCAGGGAAGATGAGGGAGGCGTGAAACAAGCAAAGTCAAGCCTTCAGGCCGCACCAAGAAACATTGGAGATTCTAATCAGGAATACAAACAGCCAAAAACAAACCCCAAATTGCCAAAAACAAATAACAACAACAAGAGGAAAAGGAAACAAAAAAAAAAAATTTTTTTAATCCCCACCAAACTTACCAGTTCCGTAGAGAAGTCTTACAGTTGATCTCCCTGGTGGTAACCCAGGACCCATGGTCTTAGAAGAACAAATATAGACACACTCACGGAAATCAAAGTGAATATAAGGAACAAATCAAAGAACTAAGGGGGAGAATGACAAACTTCGTAGGAAGTGGAACGAAGCACTGAAAAGATCCCATGGTGACAAATGAAAAAGGAAAGGACCAGAGGTGAGTGAATCAACAGGAAGGATGGGCGAAAGCCTCAGTAACAGACTAGGATGAAGCAGAGTTCAAATGACAGTTTTTCTGGTACCCAGGGGATTGCAGAGGCAAATAACACCCGTTCCAGTTCAAAAATACTGTTAGAATTTGAGGTGTGAGAGCCTTTGGTTTCCTGTTGAACACTATGTTGACTATACTTAACAGTTATCTACTGTATATTGAAAAATGGTAGAGGACATTAACTTAAAGAAATTACAAATTGAGATGAATGTGTCTACTGCTGTTTAAATTCTACACAGGCATCAAGTATTATTTTCTACCCTATAATAATCATATGTAAATTGTCATGTTTAGTGTATCAATTTAAAAACAAAAATATTGAAACAATATCAAGATTTACCAGTAAGGGAAGCTTAAAGTACACATTTAATTAATAGAAAAATTTCATTGAATATGATATATTGCAACATTGAAACAAATATAAGACTGTGTAATATACACTGAAAATATAATATTTTTAAATAATTAAATAACATACATAAATAGAAAACAGTATGAATGTAGGACTAATGCCTATACCAATAAACACAATATTCCTGAAAACATTTAGTCTGCCTGAATGAGGTGGAAGAACTTGCACAGTCAAATCTGATGTTTACTCCATGACAGGCATTTCCACGTTGGCTCAGGCCTCACTCATTCTTCTCAGTCTGGTCAGCAGACTCAACCACTCAGGCTGAGGCTCAACCACTCAGGCTGAGGAAGAGAAGGATCTCAGGATTTCTGCTCTGACCACCTCCCAGGCACAAGGGCTGTGCTCCTTCTTTCTCAGGTAGACAGTGATCCTCTGGAAGTATTTCCTCACAGCCACTAGGGAGTCCTCCTGCCTCAGGGGTAGATCTGGCTCCTCCACTGCGTGACCCTGGACAGGAGTGCACGTGCACCTTCAGCAGCTGATGAGGGCCAGCTGCCAGAAGGGAAAGAAGAGGGAGGAGAATTCCTCTAGGAGGCTTGTGTCCCAAGCAGCAGAGGAGTCCTTAGAGCTGAAGAGGTTCAAGATTGCTGGGTCAGCTCCTGGAGGACAGAGAGGGTCAGAGGCTTCTGGATATGTTGGCCATGAACCTCCTCCTGGGGAATTCAAAGGCATTTCTGTCTTTTAGGAGGAGAGGGGGGGGAGATATTGCAGCTTGGTTCCTAGGAGTACCAAGGCCCTCCGTACCCCGGTTGTACATCTGAGGCAGGGTCACAGCCTAGAGAGCAGCTTGTCCAGGAGGAGCTCCTCAGCAAAGGGCCATAGGGGAAGAAGAAGGAAAGCAAAAGGGTTGGGGAACATTGTGATCTTGAGATGTCTTTTTTTTTTTTTTGTTTTTTTCATCAAATGCCTTTTTTTCTTTTTTTTTTTCACTTGCACTCAGAGCTGGTGGTCTCCTGACTTTGCCTCCAGTTCTCTGAAGAACATCCCTTGGCAAGTGTCTTAAATAGTAAGAACCCTAGCTTCCATTTCTGAGGGTACCCACTTACTTTCCATTCTTTTTGCACTTTCTTTATTCACTTTCCACTCATCCAGTTGTTTTCTCACTCATTTTAGTTTTCTTATTGCTTCCCTTTTCTAGATCCTCTCAAAAACACAATTTAAAAGCTTATTCCTAAGTGGAATTGTCATTAAATACACAGCAGAGTATATGTTAAATATGAGCAATTTCCTCAACTAAAGAATGAAACACTTCTATGTAAACATTGGAATTCAATCCTTTTACATTTGTCTTACAGTTTAATACTTCCAGGTGCTATTTCTTTGCTTTATATAATTATAAGTTGTTATGGATTTTATGCTGCAGATGGACTTTTCTCAATACCCTACTAATAAACAATGTAATGTTATGCATCAGAACCATTCCAGAATTTTATTGGTTCAAAAGTAATTTATTTCTTTCAAGTGGATTTTTTCCTGTAATATTTTTTCACTTTATAATGTTGTTTTCATTAATCAAGACCACACTACATTATTTTATTTTGCATTGTCTCATTTCTTTAATATTTTTAGTTTATTTTTCATTTTTATTATGTATTAGCATATTTAATATCTTAGAACTAAACAATGAAAACTTTGAGACCTTTTCATTAGAACCTTGAACTCAGTCAAACCCATTTTGGATTTCTGTGATTGGCATGTTGTTTCTGGTATGAGATGTTGATTCCTGGTCTAGAAGAGAACATTCTCCTTTTCCTTCCCCTTTTTTTTTTTTCTTTTTTTTTTTTTTTTTTTATTTCTGTATGTGTATGAATGTTCTGTCTGCATGCAAGTTTGTGCACCCGTGTCGTGCAATGCCGCGGAGGTCAGAAGAGGGTGTCGGATTCCCCTGGAACTGGAGTTCTCCTGGAATTGGAGTTTCAGACGGTTCTCAGCCGCCATGTGGGCGCTGGCGATCGAACCCGGCTCCTCTGTAAGAGCGGTCGGCGCTCTCAACTGCTAGGACATCTCTCCAGCCCTCTGTATGCATGTTAACACGCATGTGTACACACACACACACACACACACGCGCGCGCGCAAAAACACACATAAGAATGTGAATAATTTTTCCTTAAAAATGATGGGACTTGTTAGCGAGCTAGCCATCAGAACCACAGGAGATGCTGCATGGGGAACAAGTGAGAGCAGATATTCGTACCCAGGCCACATGGCATGGGCATGGCCACCCAGCCAGCCAGACCACCACACTTGGGACCTACACACAGGGGTGTGGGTGGAGTTAGTCAGCCAGCCAACAGGACTGCAGGAGACAGTTCATGGGGCACAAGTGTGAACAGATCACTTGGCACTTGTGCACCCAGCGATGTGGGCATAGCCAGCCAGCCAGATGGACCACCACACCTGGGAGCTGCATGCACAGTGGAGTGGGCAGAGTTAAGTCAGCCAGCCAGTCAGAAGGTCCACAGTGCACCAGCTTGCAGGTCAAGGGAGCAGGCCCCACTCCCATCAGCCACCAAGCAGGTGTCCTAGTGAGAGCAGCAGCAGTGATTCTGGGGTACAAGGCAGTAGAAGAGACAGCAAACCTGCCACAAGTCCAGTCCTGGGACAATGGGCTTCACAGACAACCTAGAAGAACTCGCCTGCAGGAAACAACCAGAGTGAGTGACCTGGCAAGCATTCAGTGGTGAACATACCTGGTTGATACCTACTCAGATTTCTGGAAAAACTCCAGATGAGAAAGGGGAGAGTTAGCTGGACCTTTCAATATATAGCCAAAAGTGAAAACCTGAAACCTAGACTAGCCAGGACTTCAAAAGCAAGGAGAAGAGAATGAAGGCACCAGAAGGAAACAAGCAAAGTCAGCCTTCAAGGCAGCAAAGAAACATTGGAGATTCTCATCAGAATACAAACAGCAAAACAAACCCAAATGCCAAAAACACAATGAGAAAGCAACAAGGGAAAAGCCCACAATAAATCCCCACCAAACTCTACCAGTTCCGTAGAAGATTCTTACAGTTAGATCTCCCTGGAGGTAACCCAGGACACGGATCTTAGAAGAACAAATATAGACACACTCACGGAAATCAAAGAATATAAGGAACAAATCAAAGAACTAAGGGGAGAGAATGACAAACTCTGTAAGGAAGTGGAAGAAGCACTGAAAAGATCCCATGGTGAAATGAAAAAGGAAAGGACCAGTGAGTGAATCAAGCAGGAAAGGATGGGCGAAAGCCTCAGTAACAGATAGGATGAAGCAGAGTCAAATGACAGTTTTTCTGGACCCAGGGAATTCAGAGGCAAATAACGTCCAGTTCAAAATACTGTTAGAATTTGAGGTGTGAGAGCCTTTGGTTTCCTGTTGAACACTATGTTGACTATACTTAACAGTAATCTACTGTATATTGAGAAAATGTAGAGGACATTAACTTAAAGAAATTACAAATTTGAGATGAATGTGTCTACTGCTGTTTAAATTCTACACAGGCATCAAGTATTATTTTCTACCCTATATATAATCATGTGTATAACTGTCATGTTTTAGTGTATCAATTTAAAAACATAAAATATGAAACAATATCAAGAATTAACAAGTACAGGGAAGCTTAAAAGTACAAATTTAATTAATAGAAAAATTTCATTGAATATGATATATTGCAACATTAAACAAATATAAGACTGTGTAATATAACTGAAAATAATAAATATTTTAAATAATTAAATAAATACATAAATAGAACATCAGTATGAATGTAGGAACTAATGCCTATACCAATAAACACAATATTCCTGAAAACATTTAGTCTGCCTGAATGAGGTGGAAGAACTTGCACAGTCAAATCTGATGTTTACTCCATGACAGGCATTTCCACGTTGGCTCAGGCCTCACTCATTCTTCTCAGTCTGGTCAGCAGACTCAACCACTCAGGCTGAGGCTCAACCACTCAGGCTGAGGAAGAGAAGGATCTCAGGATTTCTGCTCTGACCACTTCCCAGGCACAAGGGCTGTGCTCCTTCTTTCTCAGGTAGACAGTGATCCTCTGGAAGTATTTCCTCACAGCCACTAGGGAGTCCTCCTGCCTCAGGGGAGGCTCTGGCTCCTCCACCTGCTGCCTCTGACAGGAGTGCAGGGCATTCAGCAGCTGATAGAGGCCAGTGCAGAATTCCTCTAGGAGGCTTGTGTCCCAAGCAGCAGAGGAGTCCTTAGAGCTGAAGAGGTTCAAGATCTGCTGGGTCAGCTCCTGGAGGACAGAGAGGGTCAGAGGCTTCTGGATATGTTGGCCATGAACCTCCTCCTGGGGGAATTCAAAGGCATTTCTGTCTTTTAGGCAGGAGAGAGGGGAGATCCTCTGCATTTTTCCTAGGAGTACCAAGGCCCTCCTGTACCCCAGGTTGTACATCTGAGGCAGGTCACAGCCTAGAGAGCAGCTTGTCCAGGAGCTCATCAGCAACAGGGCCATCAGGAAAGCACAGGGTCTGGCCATTGTGGATCTTGCAGATGTCACTGGCACTCAGAGCTGTGTGGTCCTGAACCTTTGCCTCCAGTTCTCTGAAGAACATCCCTTGGCAAGTGTCTTAAATAGTAAGAACCCTAGCTTCCATTTTCTGAGGGTACCCCACTTACTTTCCATTCTTCTTTGCACTTTCTTTATTCACTTTCCACTCATCCAGTTGTTTTCTCACTCATTTTAGTTTTCTTATTGCTTCCCTTTTCTAGATCCTCTCAAAAACACAATTTAAAAGCTTATTCCTAAGTGGAATTGTCATTAAATACACAGCAGAGTATATGTTAAATATGAGCAATTTCCTCAACTAAAGAATGAAACACTTCTATGTAAACATTGGAATTCAATCCTTTTACATTTGTCTTACAGTTAAATACTCCAGGTGCTATTTCTTTGCTTTATATAATTATATAAGTTGTTATGCATTTTATGCTGCAGATGGACTTTTTCTCAATACCTACTAATAAACAATGTAATGTTATGCATCAGAACCATTCCAGAATTTTATTGGTTCAAAAGTAATTTATTTCTTTCAAGTGGATTTTTTCCTGTAATATTTTTTCACTTTATAATGTTGTTTTCATTAATCAAGACCAACATACATTATATTTTACTTGAGTTCTCCTTGTCACAACTGCTTCTCCCTGTCCTAATATTTTTAGTTTATTTTTCATTTTTATTTATGTATTAAGCATATTTAATCTTAGAACTAAACAATGAAAACTTTGAGACCTTTTCATTAGAACCTTGAACTCAGTCAAACCCATTTTGGATTTCCTGTGATTGCGCATGGTGTTGATTCCTGGTCAGAAGAGAACCACAGTTGATATTCTTACACATATGCATCATAACAAGTTTTTGCTTGCTCTCCAGGTGTATTGACTGATTTCCGTAGATCATGATTTTATAATCATGGAATTTAACATGAGAATGAAGGAACAGTGCCCATACATAGACCAACATAGCCTGCTAGCTGCCATTACTTCTTAAAACAAGGGTGACAAAAGCTGCCTTTGCTACATACAATAGCCAAGTGTCTTGGATAATGTTTATACACATATGACACAAAATAATTTTTATTTTAACTGAAAGGAACTTACACTACACTTATATGTATTCCTAGCAATAATTGTAACTTCTTAATAAGATCTTTTACACTTTCTAGATATTTTGATGTTACCGTGAAATGCTATAAAGTAGAAAAAAATATTACTATTACATAGTTTTGAAATTTCATGACTTAATACTTATGGTCTACTTATTGTCTATATCTACAATTGAATATAATTTTGGTTATTATCAAAGCACTTATAATGCATCCATTTTGAACTTTTGTCCTTTCATTTATAAAACATTAAGTGAAGAGAAAAATTTCCATCCTCTGTCAATGTCTTAAACTACAAGATTTGAAAAAGTCAAAATTGCCTGGCATGGTGGTGCACGGATTTCATCCTAGCACTTGGGAGGCAGAAGCAGTTGGATTTCTGTGAGTTCAAGGCCACCCTGGTTTACATAGTGAGTTTCAGGACATCTGGAGATAAAGGGAGACCCTATCTCAAAAAGGCCAAAAAAAAAAAAAAGAAAGAAATAAAAGAGAAAGCCAAAATTACACTAGTGTGAGTAATGAAGAAGAGGCTGGTGAAACGGCTCAGTATTGAAACATACTTCACACCAAAACTCACAATCTGAGTTTGGGTATGACAACATGCATTTCTTCTTTTCATTTTTCATTTTTATTGAAGTTTTGTGTATTTCATACAACATTTCTTAATAAAATTTAGACCTAATTCCCCTTCCTTGCCCCTCCCCATCGAGCTAATACATTCTGCCATACATGTCTGTCTTTCTCTTATTTTTTGAATTCACATTTTCCCCCTTTAATTTTATATTACTCTAAAGTATGCATATATACCCTCCCCTCATATATCACAATTACAAAGTCTGAAAATAAGTGGCAGGTTAATTCTAGGTCCCATTAAGGTATTCACATTATAATGGTACAGTTGTTTTCAGGTAAAAGACGAAAATACATATGCACACACATTGTTCAGTTTACCTTACTACTAAGTATTTGGTGCTAGCATCCACAGATGAGGGATACATTTCCTTGTTTGTTTTTCTGGGACTGTATTCCTTCACTTAGCATAATGGCTTCTAGTTTCAGCCATTTACCTGTAAAGTTCATTATGTCATCTTTCTTTACTACTGCATAGAACTCCATTGTGTAGATGTACCCCATTTTCTCTACCCACTCCTTGGTTGAGGTGCATTTGTGTTGGTTCCGGCTCTTTGCTATTGTGAAGAGAGCTTCAATAAACATAGATGTGCATATATCTTTGTGGTAGGATGAGTCTTGTGGGTATATACCCAGGAGTGGTATGACTGGGACAGGTGGTAGGCTCCTTTTGAGTTTTTAAGGGTTCTCCACACTGCTTTCCATAGTGGTTGTAGGAGTTTACATTCCCACCAGCAGTGGATGAGTGTTCGCCTTTCCCCACAACCTGTCCTTCATATGGTGTCTTTTGTTTTCTTGATCTTAGCCATTTGTATTGGAGTGAGATGATATCTTAAAGTGGTTTTTATTTGCCTTTCCTTAATTATTAACGACGTTGAACACTTTTTAAGATGTTTCTCAGCCATCTTTTTTCTTCACTTGTGAAATTTCTGTTCAGCTCTTTACTCCATCTCTTGAGTGGGTCATTTGTTTTCTTCTTTATTTTTTGAGTAGTTTATATATTTTGGATGTAAATGCTCTGTCCGATGCATCAGTGGTGAAGGTTTCTTCCCACTCTGTGGGTTTTCTATTCACTTTATTGATTGTTTCTTTTGACATGCATTTCTTCTCAGGAACCCACTTAGTGGAAAGAAATAATTAAACATCCAAATGTACACTCTAATATGGGTGAGTGTTCTGTATGCACATTAGCACATCTGTGTACTCACAGACATACACAGCAACACACAAGAATGTGAACAATTTTTCCTTAAAAATGATGGGACTTGTTAGCTACCTGGCAGGACCACAGGTGATGGTACACAGGCAACAGGTGAGCACAGACCATTTGATATGTGGCATGGGCATGGCCACCCAGCCAGCCAGACCATCACACCTGGGACTTGTGGACAGCAGAATGAGTGGAGTTAGCCAGCTAGCCAACAGGACCACAGTAGAATGTGCATGGGGAACAGACGAGAACATACCACTTGGTACCCATGCACCCCACAGCATGGGCACAGACAGCCAGCTGGACCACCTCACCTGGGAGATGCATGCACAGTGGAGTAGGTGGAGTTTGTCAGCCAGCCAGCCAGCCAGCAGGTCCATAGTGCACTGGCTTGCAGGCCAAGGGAGCAGAAAACCCCCATCATCAGCTGCCAAGTTGGTGTCCCATTGGGAGAAACAGTAGTGATTCTGGGGCACAAGGCAGTAGAAGAGACAGCAAACTTGCCACAGCTCCAGTGCTAGGACCATGGGCTTCACAAACAACCTAGAGGTACTGACCTGTGGGAAATGGCCAGAGTGAGTGAGCCCCCATGTGCTCAGTGGTGAACCTACCAGGTTGTTCCCTACCCATTTCTGGAGAACCTCCAGTCCAGAAAGGGGAGCGTTAGCTGGACCTTCCAATATATAACCCAAAGTGAAAACCTGAAACCGAGACCAGCCAGGCCTCCAAACAAGGAGAAGAGAATGAAGGCACCTGAAGGAAACAGGCAAATAAGCCTGCAACACAGCAAAGAGACATGGAGATTCCCATCAGAATACAACAACAAAATAAACCAACATGCCAAAACACAAGAAAACAACAAGGGAAAAGCCCATAATAAATCCCCACCAAACGCTACCAGTCCTAGAAAAGATTCCTACAATGAGATCTCCCATGAGGTAACCCAGTACACAGATCTTAGAAGAAAAAGTATAGACATACTTCAAAGAAGTCAAGGAACAAATCAAAGAACTAAGGGGAGAGAATGACAAATTCAGGAAGGAAGTAGATGGAGAGAATGACAAACTCTGGAAGGAAGTGGAAGCACTGAAAATATCCCATGGTGAAATGAAAAAGGAAACCAACCAGAGAATCAAGGATCTAGAAAGAGAGAGAATGACAAGCTTCAGAAGGATCTGGAAATGTTAAAGAAATTACAAAATGAAATGAAAAAGGAAATTGAACATTCATCCAATCAGCAGGAAAGGATGGGAGAAAGCCTCAGTAACAGACTGGATGAAGCAGAAAATAGAATATCAAGATGAAGATAGCATGGACGAACTAGGATGCTCAAGCAAAGATTATGGAAAATGAAAAAGAAACAAGACTGGAACAACCAGGAAATGAGGGACAGTATGCAAAGCCCAAACCTCTGAATCATAGGGATAGAGGAAGGAGAAGAATCCCAGGACAATGGTATTGATCAGATCTTCAGCAGAATAATAGAAGAAATTTTTCCCAAACTGAAAAATGACAAAGCCATACTAATAAAAGAAGCATGTAGAACACCAAATAGACAACATCAGAAAAGGAATTCCCAATGCCACATGATGGTTAAAACTTTAGACGCCCAAAACAAAGACAAAATACTGAATGCTACAGAGAAAAATAATAAGTTACATCTAAAGGGAAACCCATCAGATTTTACTTTCAGATCATAGGATAATTTTTTGATATACTTATCAATAAATCTTCCTGCTACTGGCAAATGTGTCATGCACAAAAGCATAATTTTGTGATTGCTCCCACTGAACAATGAAGTCATTTGGGTGAAAGTAGCTTAAGTCTTCTAAATGCTGACATTACTGACACAACACCACAAGAGCTGCTTCTACTGATACTTTCAAAAATTGTGCGGGTGTGTGTGTGTGTGTGTGTGTCTGTGATATATACACCCACCCATGTGTACATATACCACATATATGAGTGCTCTTGGAGGGTAGAAAAGTCCAATTCCCTGGAATTGGAAATAGCAGCAGTTGTGAGCTGCCTGATGTGGGTGCTAGGAATTGAACTTTCATCCTCCTGGAGAACAGCAAGCATTCTAAAGCACTGAGCAATATCATCAGGACTGCTTATGTTGATTCTTATTGTTATTATCAACAGGACCATAGGGCAGGATGTGACCTTTTCCAATTCTGCCGAATGAATCAGAGATCAAACTTTTCGCAAAACAGAAAAGAAAAATATCACTTTCACCTCTAGGGGCTGGAAATGATTCATTCCTTGATAATTTGGAGACCACACAAAGTACAAATCTACTAGTACTCATAAGCAAGAAATCCATGTACAAATGGAGAAGGCAGTTCTTACTTACAAGGCCCTTTCTGAGTTCCACTGGTCCTTGGAGTATCAGGGGTTGATGGAGCATCTTTCCACATGTGTTTATCTCATTGAGAGTTTCCATTTTGCAGGAAATACTTTTCCTGTTATAAGTCAAACACTGAAAGAACCATGATTAATGGCCAACAGGAGAGAATTTCATGGAACATTTAAAGTGAAGGGATGCCAATCCTAGAAGCCCAGTTCCCTCTTTAGGACTCCACTGAGCAACAGCTTTCTAGGCTAGCAGAATAGATGACTTCGTTTCAGAAGCTGTACAGTGAACATACTCAAGGGCTGAGTGTTACAGACCTTAAGGGATGGGGAAAAGGAGAAAGCAGCAAGCACATCTCCAGCTCCCAGAGAACAGAAATGGCAATAAGAGAGTGTCACAATTAGTGTGCAGTCAGCTGTGTCAAATGGTACAGGAAGGCTGAGGCATGTGGGTTCTCTGACATGCACCATGGGTTTCTCTGATGTGCACCCCAGTTGACTCTCATGCCCCAGTTGTCCTCTACTGCATAAGGTAGTTCACTATTTAGGCTAAGAATTGACAGATTCATTAGTGTCCTACTTATCTATTTTCTATACTGAATGAACCTTATTTGTATAGGTTGCATTGTAGATGTGCCACATAAGCTTGGGCAATTCACAGCCAATGTTGTGTGACCAGTTGTGTGAGTTTGTAAGAGTCTTTGGTGCAAAAGGAGCTTCTTTGATGAGTGGTGAATGGAATACTAAACTTTAAATATCAGGCTACATATTTTGCACTTAGTAAGCAATCATAATAGTTTAGGGACTGACAGCCTTGGAATTTTCTCTAATATCTGTGATCGCCCCATCCCTGGGCAATTGGCTGTTTACAGTACCACACGAGTTTCCTGCCATTCAGCAGGCTTCAAGGTATCCATTGATTGCCCCAAGTTAAAAGTCTCACTCA
Source organism: Rhizomys pruinosus (assembly GCA_009823505.1). NCBI lineage: Eukaryota > Metazoa > Chordata > Mammalia > Rodentia > Spalacidae > Rhizomys > Rhizomys pruinosus. The sequence continues at coordinate 4,967,977 of VZQC01004376.1, forward strand.
TGCGCCAATGATGGATGCTGTCCCCATCATTGATGTGTTTGTTTGGTCTTAAAGCTGGTGTTGGGCCATGACTTGATGTTCTCCCTTAACTGGTTGCTTAGTGCTCTCCAAAGCTGTGAGAGCTACCTAGCCTTTGGGAAAAGTGGCTTCCAAGTGAGTTCCAGCTCTGTTGCCAATAACTCAAAGGAAGGTTTTTCCTGGCTGGCACTGTTTATTGTTATGTATCTTAGTGCTATACCCATGGATTCATAAAGAGATATTGTATGTGTTATTTCTTACAAGCTTCGTACTCTAATATGAATCCCTCTAGGTATAATTTATCTCTGTTCTCCCCGTGCCCTTCTAAATCTCCCTTCATACCTTGTCAATTTACAAAAATGTCCCCATTTTTCCCATTTCTCCTTGACAATACCAGTCTCTTTGGATCCCACTTCTCTTAAGCTCCTTCTTTCCCTTGTTCCTCACGTTTCCTTGTAGAAACCGCCCTTTCCAACCCATTTGGGTAACCCCATTTTATCCATTTTCCCTCAGTAACAAGTGTCTCTTATTCTTCTCTCTCAAGTTGCTTCTGTCCCTTTACCTCCCCAATTCTTTTCCATTTTCCTGTTTCCTTCTGCTACCCTATGATAGATGCTCACATATAAGTATTTGGTGCTCCCCCTCCTCTTTCTCCTCCTTCTTCTCCTCCTCCCCCTCCTCCTCCTCCTCCCCCTCCTCCTCCTCCTCTTCTTCTTCCTCTCTCTCTCTTTCTCTCTCTCTCTCTCTCTGTCTCTTTCTCTTTCAAAAAAAATAAGTATTTGGTGCTAAGTTCCATAAATGAGGGAGAATACTGTTTGTTTTTCTCAGTGTGTGTTACTTCACTTAGCATGACTGTTTCTGGTTCCATCCATTTGCCTGCAAATTCCATGGCTTCATCTTTCTTTACTGCTGACTAGAACTCCATTGTGTATATGTACCACATTTTCATTATCCACTTGTCACATGAGGGGGACTTAGGTTGCTTTCATCTCTTAGGTATTGTGAACAGAGCAGCAGCAAACATGGATATATGAGTATCTCTGCAGTCAGATGAGTCCTTTGTTTATTTGCCAAGAAGCTGTAAAACTGGGGTAAATTGTACATTCATTTTTATTTTTGTTGTAAGTGTTCTCCACACTGCTTTTCTTTTTTTTTTTTTTAATTTTTTTTATTTCGGTATGTGTATCAATGTACTGTCTGCATGCAGGTTTGTGCACCCGTGTCGTGCAATGCCGCGGAGGTCAGAAGAGGGTCTCGGATTCCCCTGGAACTGGAGTTTCAGACGGCTCTCGGCCGCCATGTGGGTGCTGGGGATCGAACCCGGGTCCTCTGCAAGAGCGGTCGGCGCTCTTAACCGCTAGGCCATCTCTCCAGCCCCCACACTGCTTTTCATAGGAACTGCAGCATCTTGCAATTCCACCTGCAGTGAATGAGAGTTCTCCTTTCTCCACATTCTTTCCAGGATTTTGTACCATTTGTTTTCTTTCTTTGTGTGTGTGTGTGTGTGTGTGTGTGTGTGTGTGTGTGTGTGTGTGTGTACTGTCTGCATGTAGGTTGGTGCAGCCATGTCATGAAATGCCGTGGAGGTCAAAAGAGTGCATCAGATTCCTCTGGGACTGGAGTTAAAGATTGTTCTTAGCCACCATGTGGGTGCTGGGAATCTAACCTGGGTCCTCTGCAAGAGCAGTCGGTACTCTTAACTGCTGAGACATCTCTCCAGCCCCATTTTTTTTCTTGATCTTATCCCAGCTGACAAGGATAATTAGAAATCTTTAAAATGCTATTAATTTGCACTTCTCTTATTACCAATGATGTTGAACATATTTAAACTTGTTTCTCAGCCATTTTTATTTCTGATTTTGAGAATTTTATTTTTCCATCAATAGCCCATTTTTTAATTGGGTCATGTTTTCTGACAGAGTCATGTTGACTCTGTTTTCTGAGTGTTTTTGTATTCTTGATGTTAAACCTCTGTCAGATGTGTTACTGATGTATAAGGAAGCTTTGTTAGTAAGAGTTGAGGCATGCACTGGTATTCTCTCTACCTGCTGTTCCACTGTGTTCCTTGAGCCTTAGGTGTAGAGTTTCCAGTGTAGATATGTCACTTATGACTGGGCATCTCTCAGACATATATTCTCTGTGTGTGACCAGTTGTGGAACTCTGCAGTAGCATCCATCTATTGAAAAAAGGCTTCTTTGATGAGCGGTGTATTATGTACTTGTCTCTGAGATAACAGTGCCACTACTGCACCATTAGTGGTAGTTTTCTGTGCTAGTGGTTATGGTTATGGTTATTGGGTTTTAGGGCTTGGTTGGACTATTGATTGATTTTCTCCCTTATCAGTTTGCATAGTTCCTCTAGAACTATGAGAGCTAAACTTCAGGAAGAAGACTTTCTGATCAGCCATTCCTCCATTGCTCCAAGTCCTGTGTCCAAAGTATGTCCTGTCTTCAGCAGTGGGGTTTTACCTTTGAGTTATGGGAAATAATCAAGAGCTCCAGCTGTGTTACTTTGGAAGTCCCTTGGACTACTCCCAAGCACTGGAAGGGAGGTGTCTCCTTTCTGGCACTGTGCTCCTTGCCATACATCCCTGGGGTAGGGGGCAAGAAAGACACGTAATGTTTCTCTGGAACTGGAATTACAGATGGTTACTAAATACCATGTGGATGCTGGGAATTGAACTTGGCTCCTCTGCAAGAGCAGCTGGTGCTCTTAACTGCTGAGCCATCTCTCTAAACCCTGAAAAAATGCTATTATTATGATCAATAGTTAAATCACCAAATACCCATCATGATTTAAAGTGTTAGTGGGCATACAGGGCAGTGTATGATTATTCTTTGGTTGGCAAATATGCATTAGGAAAACACAATCCATAGTTGTTTATCCTGTTTCATTCTAGCAGTTGTTTCCCCTGACCTTCCCTGTCTCCATTTATCTTCAAATATGCCTGGTAGAGAGGGTGAGCTACTCTGCCATAGGAAAAGAGCTTTCAGTACTCCAGTTGTGTGTAGTTTCTCATTTCATTTTTCTGTCTTTTCTCGACAGTGGAACTTTACCCACCTGTCCTTTCATTACATGTACTCCATGATGAGGTAATACAAATGGAAGGCAATAGAATAATCAAAATGACAGCATCATTTTACTCTCTGTTTTCATTACTTCCAATGATGTTTTCTTTTCTGCTTTCTTAGAAAGCAAAACCTGAAGTTGGTTTGTGGCACAGAACAAAAGTGTGATGTCAATTGTTTTGAAACTGAAAGTAATAAAGTGACAAATGCTGCTGTCAAAGTTGACTCTCCATGTACAAATATGTACTGGGAAAACACAATCCATAGTTGTATATCCCATTTGATTGTAGCAGTTGTTTCTCCTACCCTATCCTGTCTCTGTTTATCTCCAAATGTGTCTGGTTTGTCTTTCTCAATCATTTTGGTTTTCTTATTGCTTCCCTTTTTTAGATCCTCTCAAGAAACCCATTTTAGAAACTTATTCTTAGTGAAATTTTTATTAAATATATAGCACAATATATGTTAAATATGATCAACTTACCCATTTTAGAATGAAAAAATTTTATCCAAGCGTTGGAATTCAAACCTTTTACATTTAACCTCACAAATAAATTTTCAAGGTGGTATTTCTTTGCTTTATATAATTTCACAAATTGTAATGCATGTTATTTTGCAGATGAACTTTTTTTCAATACTCTGTAATAAACTAATGTGATGAATGTACATTCCCACCAGCAGTGCATGAGAGTTCTGCTTTCCCCACAACCTCTCCAGCACTTGGTATCATTTGTTTTCTTGATCCTAGCCAGTCCTATTGGAGTGAGATGATATCTTAAAGTGGTTTTCATTTTCATTTCCTTAATTATTAGTGACACTGATCATTTTTTTCTTCTATTACTTCATTTTTTATTTTTAACAATAAGTAATAATTTATGAGTGCAAGCATCCTTCATGTAAAACCAATTTGCAAGCAGTTGTGCCCAAACCCACACAGCCCAAGGGTCCCACCATCCAGCTGGAGGGGGGGCTTGTATGTACAATCAAGTTGATCAAATGAGTGTCCAGTCTATATTGCTGTAGTTTCACCATTCACCCCAATCACAGCCCTTACATTCTACCATGCCCCCTCTTCCGCAGATTGTTCCCTAGGCTTAGAAAAGGGGCACAGGTGGATGAGAAGCAAAACAGTCTATTTTCTCTGGAGCTGTCATTTTGGACTCTGGTCAATTCTGGCTGTTTCCTTTCATGGACTGACAGTTTGTCCAGGAATAACCTTTCAATCCTACTAATGAAGCACAAGCAATTAGATATACAGGTATTTAAACAGTACTAATTGTTATGGTAGGTTACTTTGTTATAGACACAAGTGTTTTGATGGTATCTTAATCCTAGAATACATTTTATCTGTAAAACATGACAGGGTCTTACTATGGCTTATAACATCTCCTAACCACTAGAAGATGTAAGGTTGTGGCATCAGCCATGGGTTATTCCTCCAAGGAGAGAGCTAATAGCCAATTAGATTTGGGATATACAGACATATGGCTGCTACTGCCGCACAGTATTTCCAGGCAGGTGAGATGTAGCTGGTGCTGAGGGAGGAGTCTTGCTTGATTCAAAGAGAACTATATTTGCTTTATTGGTTTAGTGGCCTTTGGTAACACTCTCTCGTATTCCAGAGACCAACTGTACACTTGCAAGTGCGGTCTCAATACATCTTTCCCATGCTTACATCATGTCTTCCACAGCAGGGCCTTATCACCTCTCTTCTTGCAGGTATCACAGTTTACAGGCAAGAAGCCTTTACCATTTGGGGGCGGGGGGGCTTGGATCCCCTGGCCAACATCTCCTTGATAGAATAATCCATTGCTGATATCAGCGCTCTCCTGTATTAATATATTTTGCTTAAATGCACAGCTTAAGGAGACTTTAGCATTATATTTGGTTCTGAATAGAAAATAATCCTTTTCACAGTTCCTATGTCTATTAGTCAATTAAAGAAGGCAGTTTTACTGGTTTTATAAGAGATTACATCTATAGCAGTTGGCTCCAATTTACAGTTAGAGACGACCTCATCATCATCATATTCCTCCTTGTTCTATGAAGGGGAGGTAAGAAAGTCTCTTGTATTAAAACTTTGATGCTAAACATTTTTTTTTGAATGTGTATGAATGTATTGTCTGCATGCAGGTCTGTGCACCCGTGTCGTGCAATGCCACAGAGGTCAGAAGAGGGTTTCCAATTCCCCTGGAACTGGAGTTCTCCTGGAATTGGAGTTACAAACGGTTCTTAGCCGCCATGTGGGTGCTGGGGATCGAACCCGGGTCCTCTGCAAGAGCGTCGGTGCTCTTAACCGCTAGGCTATCTCTCCAGCCCTGATGCTAAACATTTTTAAGGTGTTTCTCAGCCATCTCTAATTCCTCACTTGGGAAGTCTCTGTTCAGCTCTTTACTCCATCTTTTGAGTGATTCATTTTTTTTTCTTTCTTCTTTGTTTTTTGAGTAGTTTATATATTTTGGAAATCAATGATTTGTCAGATGTATCTGTGGTGAAGGTTTCTTCTCACTCCGTGGGTTTTCTCTTCAATTCCTTGATTGTTTCTTAAAGCTTTTGAGTTTAATGGGGTCCCATTTGTCAACTGTTGATCTTATTTCTTGTGCAGTTGCTGTCTGATTTAGGAAGTCCTTTCCTATGCCTATGTCTCGTAGGCTGATGCCAACTTTTTCTTCTAACACCTTCAGTGTTTTGGGTTTCACATTGAGGTCCATCTGGAGTTGACTTTTTTGAAATTTATTTTATTATGTTTTATGCGTATGAGGGTACTGTCTGCATGTAGGTGGTTGGTGCACCCATGTCGTGCAATGCAGCAGAGGTCAGAAGAGGGCATCAGATTCCCCAGTAACTGGAGTTAAAGACGGTTCTTAGCCACCATGTTGGTGCTGGGAATCAAACCCGGGTCCTTTGCAAGAGCAGTTGGTGCTCTTTTCTGGTGAGCCATATCTCCAGTCCTTGGAGTTGACTTTTGACAAGAGGTAGGGTTTAACTTTATTCTTCTAGAATTCATGATCCAGTTTTGCTAACACCACTTGCTGAAGATGCTCTTTCCTCCATTGTGTCTTCTTAGCCCCCTTGTCAAATATGAGGTGGCTGAAATTGTATGTGCTCAAGTTTGGATCTTCAGTTTTGTTCCATTGGTCAACAGGTCTGGTTTTGTGCCAGTACCAAGCTGTTTTTTATGTCTATATCCCTGTAGTATAGTTTGGAATTTGGTATAGAGATCCCCCTGCTTTGCTCTTTTTGCTCAGGGTTGCTTTGGATATTTGGGGTCTTTTGTTTTTCTATATCAAATTGAGGATTTTTTTATCCAAGCCTGTGAAGAAACTCTTGGGGATTTTAATTGGGATGACATTGAATCTGTATATTAGTTTGGGTAGAATGGACATCTTTACTATATTTATATTCCCAATCCATGATCATGGGAGGTCTTTCCATCTTCTGATGGCTTCTTCAATTTCCTTCTTCAGGGGTTTAAAAGTTTTTGTAGAGATCTTTGGTGTCTTTGGTTAGGTTTGTTCCTAGGTATTTTATTGTTTTTGTTGCTATTGTGAATGGGAAGTTCTCCTTGTATTCCTTCTTCAGTTGCTTGTTATTGGTGTAAAGAAAAGCTACTGATTTTTCTAGGTTAATTTTGTATCCTGCCACTAATGATAGTTTTCAGAATCATTTTAGCATTTTAATGGTTCAAAAGGAAGTTATTTTCTTCAAGTCGACTCTTTTATGTACAATTTTTCTCATTACAATATTGTTTTATCAATCAAGACATGTAAACATTATATTTTAATTGAGTTGTCCTTGTCACACTTGCCTCTTCTGTCATGGGCCTTTCCGGGTCCCAATATTTTTATTTTATTTTTCATTTTTTATTTAAATATTATGTATATCTAACCTTGGATCTAAACAGTTTAAGCATTGAGACCTTTGTATTAGAACATTGAATTCACCCAATCCCACCTGAGACTTCCAGATATTTACTTGTGAATGGGTTTGGAGATGCTTTCTGGTCTGAAGAGAACCATGGTTGATATTCTTTGTGTGTGTGTGTGTTTTTGAGACAGGGTCTCCCTGAAGCTCTGGCTGGAACTCGCTGTGTAGACCAGGCTGGTCTTGAGCTCACAGAGGTCCACTGCTTCTGCCTGTCGATTGCTAGGATTAAAGGCCTATGCCACCACACCTGGCATCATTTTACTCTCCAATTTTCATTACATCCAATGATGTTTTTCTTTTCTACTATCTTAGAAAGCAAAACGTGAAGTTTGTTTGTGGCACAGAACAAAAGTTTGATGTCAATTGTCATGAAACCAAAAGTAATAAAGTGACAAATGCTAGTGGCAAAGTTGACTGTCCATCTGCAAGAAATGAAACTAGACCCGTACCTGTCCTGCTACACAAAAATTGCCTCCAGATGGAGCAAAGACCTCAACATGAAGCCTGAAACACTGAAAGTGTTAGAAGAAGACATAGGCAGTACTCCACACGATATATGTGTTGGAAAGGAAGGAAACCCCAATCTTTTTTTTTTGAAAACCAATTTTTTATTTTATTGAAGCTCTGTGCATTTCAAACAAAATTTCAAATCTAGTCCCGTGCCCCCCTCCCTGCCCCCCACCTCACCAGAGCTCATGCATTCTGCCAAACATGTTTTTCATCTTTTTCTCAGTCTCTCTCCAAAATTCTTGATGCAGAAGTTTACTGTTTCGAGCAGAAGTTTGCCATTTCAGTAGGTTCGTTGATGCAGTCTTTCTGTTGTTGTTGTTGCTATTCTTTCCAATTTGCATCACTTCATATGCACATATGCATGCCACATATATCATCAGTTTTAGCATCTTCAGCTTATGATTCTTTTCTTCTTCTTTATTAGGCTGAAAGATACCATGTTTGGAAGCTCCTCCTTGGAAAGTCCAAACCAGCATCAGATCTGTCCTTGTGCTCCACACTGGGGTTTTCCCTTTCTATGGTCACTAAATGATGTCCAGTAAGCACCAAGTTCTGTCTTGATCTTCCTGTACTTTTCTCCATGATACAGCCTGGGTAGTCCAACAATGGCAGTCTATATTCTGAAGAGGCTGAAACCCCCGTAATAGCTCAGTCTACAAGTTGAATATCTCAGAGTCCCCATCTGGAACTGAAGGTTTAGAGGATTTTTGGAGAGACAAGTGTCTTCAATCCATATTGGAAGGTGAAGCCCCAATCTTACCTGAGAATATACTGGCAATGGATGACTACAGGGAGAGTGATGGTTTACTTTCAAGTAGTGTCCCTAAGCAGATTGACCAGTAGATTAACTCACACCTATGTACATTTGGGGACACAAATACAGTTCAAAGGGACCTATGATATATTATGGAATGCATTACATCCAGTGGGGGCGTTATGGAGGGTTACAATGGGTGAGGGGATCAAACTATGATCAAGATATGCATGATACACACATATATGAAATTGGCAACAATTCAATTTAAAAATTTTCATTTTATTAACAAAATATTTGTTCATGAGTACAAGTTATTGTGTGACATTTCAATCCATGTGTACAATGTATTTTCAAAATGGACATATACGTCATCCCAAAATTGATCATATTTTTTAGTTTTTTCATTTTTTTCTTTTTTTTTTAGCCAGTTGTCATCATGTACAGTTTTTCATTTTTGAGACAGGGTCTTCCTTTCAGTACCAGCTGTCCTGGAACTCACTCTATAGACCAGGCTGGCCTTGAACTCACAGAGCTCTGGCTACCTCTGCCTCCTGAGTGCTGGGAATAAAGGCATTCACCACCACACCCAGCTTGATTATATTTTTATACTGAAAATATTAAAAGTCTTATCTACTGAGTAGTTTGCAATATACAATTGTCAATTGCAATAGTTTTCAAGCATAATTACATCACTGTGCTTTAAAGATCAGAAGCTGGGCCTTCCACCCAACTGTACCCTTAATCCTAAGTCTCTCTATCCTCCCACTTCCACTCTGAACCCTTTCAAGGCTCTGGTAAACATTAATGTCATTCCTATGTCTATGAAGTCAAATTTATAGTTTCCACATAATATCTTTCTTTAACTGATTCATTTCATCCAAAAATTATGTCCAGTTCTATGCATGTTGCTGCAAAGTACAGTATTTCTTCTTTTTATGGATAAATTCCATCATGTATATGTACCATACTTTAAGTTGATTGTGTATATTCATTAGTTGTAATGAGTACTGCAATAAGCTTGCAAGGGCTGATGTATCTTTGAAATACTGCTTCATTATATTTTGGGACATTTGCCACCTCATATTTGACAAAGGGGCAAAAGAAACCTCAATGGAGGAGGGATAGAATCTTCAGCAAATGGTGCTGGCAAAATTAGATCACCATTTGTAGAACAAAATTAATCCCCTACCTCTCACCATGTACAACAATAAACTCCAAGTGGTTCAAAGATCTCAATGTGAAGCCTGAATCCCTGAAGGTGATAGAAGAAAAAGTTGACAACAACCTACAGGACATAGGCATAGGAAAAGACTTTCTAAATCAGACAGCAGCTGCACAGGAAATAAGGTCAACAAATGGGACCTCATCAAACTCAAAAGCTTCTGTATAGCAAAAGAAACAATCAAGGAAGTAAAGAGAAAACCTATAGAATGGGAGGAAATCTTTACCAGTGATACATCTGACAGAGCATTAATGTCAAGAATATATAAACTACTCAAAAAACAAAGAAGTAAGAAAACAAATGACCTACTCAAAAGATAGACTGAAGAGCTGAACAGAGACTTCACCAGTGAGGAAGTAAAGATGGATGAGAAGCATCTTAAAAAGTGTTCAACATCATTAGTAATTAAGAAAATGCAAATTAAAACCACTCTCAGGCCAGGCATGGTGGCACACGCTTTTAATCCTAGCACTTGGGAGGCAGAGGCAGGTGGATCTTTGTGAGTTCAAGGCCAGCCTGGTCTACAGAGTCAGTTCCAGGACAGCTGGGATTACAGGGAGACCCTGTCTCAAAAAGATCAAAAAATAAATAAATAAAACCACTCTCAAATATCTCACTCCAATATGACTAGCTAAGATTAAGAACACAAAAGACACCAAATGCTAGAGAGGTTGTAGGAAAGGAGACCACTCATCCACTGCTGGTGGGAATGTAAACTTGTACAGCCACTATGGATAGCACTGTGGAGAACCCTTAAAAGACTCCAAATGAGCCTACCAACTGACCCAGTCATACCACTCCTGGGTATATATACCCAAAAGACTCATCCTAATACAAAGATACATGCACATCCGTATTTATTGCAGCTTTCTTCACAATAGTGAAGAGCTGGAACCAACCCAAATGGCCCTCAACAGATGAGTGGATGACAAAAATGTGGTACATGTACACAATGGTGTACTATTCAGCGGTAAAGAAAGATAACATCATGAACTTTGCAGGTAAATGGATGGAGCTCGAAGCCATTATGCTAAATGAAGTAACACAGTCCCAGAAAAACAAACAGCAAATGGCTTCCCTCATTCGTAGATGCTAACACCAAATCCCCTAGATGAAAGACAAGCTGAAGAACATTATTGTTATATTTCTGTTTATCTGAAAGGAACTATGTTGTTATTATGTAAATCTCTCAACGGGCTCTAGAATCCAACCACCACCTATTTTCAGACTCTATAATTACTGTATATAGGTGGAGAGTGTGTATCTATATTTTACAAACTTCAGATGAACGTGTCTACTGCTGTTTAAGAACTACACAGGCATCAAGTATTATTTTGTACAGTATTTATACATATATTTGTGATGTTCAATTAGAAAAATTTCATTGGATATAATCTTTTGCAACATTACTGCATAATACAACTGAAAAATAATAAATATTTTAAATAAATAAATACATAAATAGATATATCAGGATGAATGTAGGGACTAATGCCTATACCCATAAACACAATATTCCTGAAAACATTTAGTCTGTGTCTGAATGAGGTGGCAGAACTTGCACCAGTGAGATCTGATGTTTAGACCATGACAGGCATTTCCATGTTGGCTCAGGGCTCACTCTTTCTATTCTACCAAGGAGATTAACAACTACAAGGAGATTTAAAAGTATAAATTTAATTAATAGAAGTTTTTCATTGGTTATGATTTTACAACATTAAACATATAAAACTGCATAATACAATTGAAAAATAATAAATATTTCAAATAGTTAAATAAATACATATATAGATCCATCATGAAGACTGTAGGGACTGATACCTATCCTGATAAACACAATATTCCTAAAAACATCTAGTCTGTGTCAGAATGAGTTGGCAAAACTTGTGCATTGACATCTGATGCTTAGTCCGTGACAGGCATTTCCACGTTGGCTCAGGGCTCACTCTTTCTTCTCAGTCTGGTCAGCAAGTTGGCTGAGGAGGAGAAGGATCTCAGGATTTCTGCTCTGACCACCTCCCAGGCACAAGGGCTGTGCTCCTTCTCTCTCAGGTAGACAGTGATCCTCTGGAAGTATTTCCTCACAGCCACTAGGGAGTCCTCCTGCCTCAGGGGAGGCTCTGGCTCCTCCACCTGCTGCCTCTGACAGGAGTGCAGGGCATTCAGCAGCTGATAGAGGCCAGTGCAGAATTCCTCTAGGAGGCTTGTGTCCCAAGCAGCAGAGGAGTCCTTAGAGCTGAAGAGGTTCAAGATCTGCTGGGTCAGCTCCTGGAGGACAGAGAGGGTCTGAGGCTTCTGGATCTGTTGGCTATGAACCTCCTCCTGGGGGAATTCAAAGGCATTTCTGTCTTTTAGGCAGGAGAGAGGGGAGATCCTCTGCATTTTTCCCAGGAGTACCAAAGCCCTCCTGTACCCCAGGTTGTACATCTGAGGCAGGTCACAACTTAGAGAGCAGCTTGTCCAGGAGCTCATCAGCAACAGGGCCATCAGGAAAGCACAGGGTCTGGCCATTGTGGATCTTGTAGATGTCAGTGACACCACTGTGTGGTCCTGAACCTTTGCCTCTAGGTTCTCTGAAGAACATCCTTTGCCATGTGTCTTAAATAGTAAGAACCCTAGCTTCCATTTTCTGAGGGTACCCCGCTTACTTTCCATTCTTCTTTTCACTTTCTTTATTCACTTTCCACTCATCTAGTTGTTTTCTCACTCATTTTGGTTTTCTTATTGCTTCCCTTTTCTAGATCCTCTCGACAAATCTATTTTAGAAGCTTATTCCTAAGAGAAATTGTCATTAAATACATAGCAGAGTATATGTTAAATATGAGCAATTTCCTCATCTAAAGAATGAAACCATTTTATCTAAACATTGGAATTCAATTCTTTTACACATATCTTAAATATTCCAGGTGCTATTACTTTGCTTTATATAATTATACAAGTTCTAATGCATTTTATGCTGCAGATGGACTTTTTCTCAACACCTACTAATAAACTAATGTAATGTTATACTTCAGAATCATTCCAGAATTTTAATGGGTCAGAAAGAAGTTATTTCCATCAAGTGAATTTTTTCCTGTACAATTTTTTTCACATTTCAATGTTATTTTTATTAATCAACACAGATATACATTATATTTTAATTGAGTTGCCCTTGTCACACCTTCCTCTCCCTCTCCCAAAATTTTTATTTCATTTTTTATTCATGTATTAAGTATATTTAATCTTAGAATTAAACAGTGAAAACATTGAGTCCGTCTCATTAGAAACTTGAACTCAGTCAAACCCACTTTAGATTTCCTGGTATTTACCTCTGAGTGGGCATGGTGTTGCTTCCTGGTCAGAAGAGAACCACAGGTGATATTTGTACATATACACATCATAAGAAATTTTTACTTGCTCTCCAGGAGTATTGACTTGTTTCTGTATATCATGATTTTAGAATCATGGAATTTAACATGAGAATGAAGGAACAGTGCCCATACATAGACCAACATAGCCTGCTAGCTGCGTTTACTTCTTAAAACAAAAGGGTGACAAAAGCTGCCTTTGCTATATACAATAGCCACGTGTCTTGGATAACGTTTATACACACATGACACCAAATTTTTTATTTTTATCTGAAAGGAACTTATACTACAGTACTATATATGTATTCCTAGCAATGGTTGTAATTTATCAATAAGATCTTTTACCAAAAAGATATCTTTCACAGTTTCCAGATATCTAGATGTTACTATGAAACACTATAAAGTAGAGAAAAATATTGCATAGTTTTGAAATTTCATGTCTTAATACTTATTTTCTATATCTACAATTGAAGCTAATTTGCTTATTATCAAAGCACTTATAAGGTGCATCTATGTTGAACTTTTGTCCTTTCATTTATAAAACATTAAGTGCCAGGTACCACAATAATAATAGAACTGTGCTGTTTTCTAGGATTTTGTTTTTCACTTTTTTTTAATGGAGTGTGCTGGATGTCTCTACAATTTTGTTGAAATGACTGCAGGTCCTGGAGAAACTATTGCTGCTATTGATGCATCACACACTGCTATTATTGGTCTTTTTGTATATATATATATATATATATATACATATATATATTGTTTGTATTTTTGAAAACCTTAGCCAGGGTCTGGCCATTGTGGATCTTGTAGATGTCAGTGACACCACTGTGTGGTCCTGAACCTTTGCCTCTAGGTTCTCTGAAGAACATCCTTTGCCATGTGTCTTAAATAGTAAGAACCCTAGCTTCCATTTTCTGAGGGTACCCCGCTTACTTTCCATTCTTATTTTCACTTTCTTTATATCTCTTTCCACTCATCTAGTTGTTTTCTCACTCATTTTGGTTTTTCTTATTGCTTCCCTTTTCTAGATCCTCTCACAAACTATTTTAGAAGCTTATTCCTAAGAAATTGTCATTAAATACATATAGCAGAGTGTAGTATGTTAAATATGAGCAATTTCCTCATCTAAAGAATGAAACCATTTTATCTAAACATTGGAATTCAATTCTTTTACACATATCTTAAATATTCCAGGTGCTATTACTTTGCTTTATATAATTATACAAGTTTAATGCATTTTATGCTGCAGATGGACTTTTTCTCAACACCCTACTAATAAACTAATGTAATGTTATACTTCAGAATCATTCCAGAATTTTAATGGGTCAGAAAGAAGTTATTTCCATCAAGTGAATTTTTTCCTGTTACAATTTTTTTCACATTTCAATGTTATTTTTATTAATCAACACAGATTATACATTATATTTTAATTGAGTTGCCCTTGTCACACCTTCCTCTCCCTCTCAAGTCTATTATATCTATTTCATTTTTTATTCATGTATTAAGTATATTTAATCTTAGAATTAAACAGTGAAAACATTGAGTCCGTCTCATTAGAAACTTGAACTCAGTCAAACCCACTTTAGATTTCCTGGTATTTACCTCTGAGTGGGCATGGTGTTGCTTCCTGGTCAGAAGAGAAACCACAGGTGATATTTGTACATATACACATCATAAGAAATTTTTACTTGCTCTCCAGGAGTATTGACTTGTTTCTGTATATCATGATTTTAGAATCATGGAATTTAACATGAGAATGAAGGAACAGTGCCCATACATAGACCAACATAGCCTGCTAGCTGCGTTTACTTCTTAAAACAAAAGGGTGACAAAAGCTGCCTTTGCTATATACAATAGCCACGTGTCTTGGATAACGTTTATACACACATGACACCAAATTTTTTATTTTTATCTGAAAGGAACTTATACTACAGTACTATATATGTATTCCTAGCAATGGTTGTAATTTATCAATAAGATCTTTTACCAAAAAGATATCTTTCACAGTTTCCAGATATCTAGATGTTACTATGAAACACTATAAAGTAGAGAAAAATATTGCATAGTTTTGAAATTTCATGTCTTAATACTTATTTTCTATATCTACAATTGAAGCTAATTTGCTTATTATCAAAGCACTTATAAGGTGCATCTATGTTGAACTTTTGTCCTTTCATTTATAAAACTATAAGAGCCAGGTACCACAATAATAATAGAACTGTGCTGTTTTCTAGGATTTTGTTTTTCACTTTTTTTTAATGGAGTGTGCTGGATGTCTCTACAATTTTGTTGAAATGACTGCAGGTCCTGGAGAAACTATTGCTGCTATTGATGCATCACACACTGCTATTATTGGTCTTTTTGTATGTATATATATATATATATATATATATATATATTGTTTGTATTTTTGAAAACCTTAGCTGTGCTTTCAACTTTGGAAAAACAATCGATCCCAGTTTAACTGTGTTGAGTTGGCATTGTACATAAATTAATAGCCATATTGTTCCAGAAATGTTAATATTTTTCCATTTGTACAGGGGTAACACACTTTATTAAGTATGTAATATGGGTTTGATTACAGAAACTAAAAAAGTATTCTCTAAAATAACAAAAGAAATAACTACAAAACTGCCGGGCATGGTGTGCACAAATTTCATCCTAGCACTTGAGAAGCAGAGGCAGGCAGATTTCTGTGAGTTCAAGGCCAGCCTGGTCTACATAGTGAGTTCCACCAACAGCTGGAGCTAAAGGGAGACGCCTGTCTCAAAAACACCAAAAATAAAATAAAGAAAAGAAAAAGAAAAAAGAAAAGAAAAAAGTCAAAATTTACATTAGAGGGTGTGGTGGTTTGAATGAGTGTCCCCCATAGGCTTTAAGTATTCAGAGACATTTTTTCCCAGTTGGTGGCACTGTTTCGGAGGTCTTAGAAGGTATGGCCATACTGGAGGAAGTATGTCATTGGGGGTGGGCTTAGTGAGTTTAACAAGCCTCGTGGGCTCCAGTCTCTCCTTTCTCTGCTTCCTGTGCTCAATGCGAGATGTGACCCATTGGCTTGCTGCTCCAGCCCTGGCCCCCATGCTTCTCACCACAATGGACTCTGAGTCCCTGGAAGCGTCAATTGTAAGCTCAAATAAACTCTTCCTTTGATAAGTTCCCTTGCTCATGGTGGTTTATCGCAGCAACAGAAAGTGACTAATACAGAGGGTAATGAACAAGAGGCTGGTGAAATGGCATCAGTATTGAAACATATACCTTACCAAAACTCACAATCTGAGTTTGAGTATGACAACATGCATTTCTTCTTTTAATTTTCATTTTTATTGAAGTTTTGTGTATTTTATACAATATTTCTTAATCAAATTTAGATCTGATTCTTACCCCATCCCCATCAGAGCTCATACATTCTGCCATACATTGTCTTTCTTTCTTTCTTGGAATTCACAATTTTTGCCTATAATTTTATTTAGTCCAAAAATAATATATACCTTCTCCCCATATACCAGAATTACAAAGTTTGAATAAGAAGTGGGAGGTTAATTCTAGGTATTTGTCTAAATCTAGGTGAATACCCACCAAGGTATTCACATTATATGGTACAGTTAGTTGCTTTCAGGTAAAAGTACATATATATATATATATAATATATTATTATGATATATATATATATATATATCAGTTTGCCTTACTACAAGGTATTTGGTGCTAGGATCCACAGATGACAGATAACTTTCTTTGTTTTTATTCTGGGACTGTGTTACTTCACTTAGCATAATGGCTTCTAGTTTCACCAATTTGCCTGAAAAGTTCATGATGTCATTTTTCTTCTTTTTCTGTTTTTTTTTTTATGTGTATGAATGTACTGTCTGCATGTAGGTTTGTGCACCAGTGTCGTGCAATGCTGTGGAGGTCAGAAGAGGGCATCGGATTCCCCTAGAACTGGAGTTCTCCTGGAATTGGAGTTATGGACGGTTTTCAACCGCAATGTGGGTGCTGGGGATCAAACCCTGTTCCTCTGCAAGAGCAGTCAGAGCTCTTAACCGCTAGGCCATCTCTCCAGCCCCAATGTCATCTTTCTTTACTGCTTCATAGAACTCCATTGTGTAGATGCACCCTATTTTCTCTATCCATTCACAGGGACATTTGGGTTGATTCCAGTTCTTTGATATTGTGAAGAGAGCTACAATAAACATAGATGTGCATGTACTTTTTTGGTAGGATGAGTCTTGCAGATATATACCCAGGATGACTGGGCCAGCTGGTAGACTCATTTTGAGTCCTTTAAGGGTTCTGCACACTGCTTTCCATAGTGGTTGTACGAGTTTACATTCCCACCATCAGTGGATGAGTTTCCCCTTTCCACAAATTCTCTCCAACACTTGGTGTCTTTTGTTTTCTTGATCTTAGCCAGTCTTATTGGAGTGAGATGATATCTTAAAGTGGTTTTTATTTGCATTTCCTTAATTATTAATTATGTTGAACACTTTTTGAGAAGTTTCTCAGCCATCTTTATTTCCTCACTTGTGAAGTCTCTGTTCAGCTCTTTACTCCATCTCTTGAGTGGGTCATTTGTTTTCTTACTTCTTTATTTTTTGAGCAGTTTATACATTCTGGATGTAAATGCTCTGTCAGATGTATCAGTGGTAAAGGTTTCCTCCCACTCTGTGGGTTTTCTATTCACTTTCTTGATTGTTTCTTTTGACAAGAATTTCTTCTCAGGAACCCACTCAGTGGAAAGAAATAATTAAACATCCTCATATATACTTTAACATATGTGAGTGTTCTGTATGCATGTTAACATGCATGTACACACACACACATGCACAAACACACATAAGAATGTGAATAATTTTTCCTTAAAAATGATGGGACTTGTTAGCGAGCTAGCGAACAGAACCAGAGGAGATGCTGCATGGGGAACAAGTGAGAGCAAATATTTGTACCCAGGCCACGTGGCATGGGCATGGCCACCCAGCCAGCCAGACCACCACACTTGGGACCTACGCACAGGGGTGTGGGTGGAGTTAGCAAGCCAGCCAACAGGACTGCAGGAGACAGTGCGTGGGGAACAAATGTGAACAGATCACTTGGCACTTGTGCACCCAGCGATGTGGGCACAGCCAGCCAGCCAGATGGACCACCTCACCTGGAAGCTGCATGCACAGTGGAGTGGGCAGAGTTAAGTCAGCCAGCCAGCCAGAAGGTCCACAGTGCACCAGCTTGCAGGTCAAGGGAGCAGACCCCACTCCCATCAGCTGCCAAGCAGATGTCCTAGTGGGAGCAGCAGTAGTGATTCTGGGGTACAAGGCAGTAGAAGAGACAGCAAACCTGCCACAACTCCAGTCCTGGGGCAATGGGCTTCACATACAACCTAGAGGAACTGGCCTGCGGGAAACAACCAGAGTGACCTGGCAAGCATTCAGTGGTGAACATACCTGGCTGATACCTACTCAGATTTCTGGAAAACCTCCAGATGAGAAAGGGGAGAGTTAGCTGGACCTTTCAATATATAGCCAAAAGTGAAAACCTGAAACCTAGACAGCCACGACTTCAAAAGCAAGGAGAAGAGAATGAAGGTACTTGAAGGAAACAAGCAAAGTCAGCCTTCAAGGCAGCAAAGAAACATTGGAGATTCCCATCAGAATACAAACAGCAAAACAAACCCACATGCCAAAAACAGAATGAAAAAAACAACAAGGGAAAAGCCCATAGTAAATCCCCACCAAACTCTACCAGTTCCATAGAAGATTCTTACAGTTAGATCTCCCTGGATGTAACCCAGGACACAGATCTTAGAAGAACAAATATAGACACACTCACGGAAATCAAAGAATATAAGGAACAAATCAAAGAACTAAGGGGAGAGAATGACAAACTCAGGAAAAAACTAGAGGGAGAGAATGACAAACTCTGTAAGGAAGTGGAAGAAACACTGAAAAGATCCCATGGTGAAATGAAAAAGGAAAGGACCAGTGAGTGAATCAACGATCTAGAAGGAGAGAATGAGAAGCTCCAGAAGGAACTGGAAATGTTAAACAAATCACAAGATGAAATGAGAAAGGAAAGTGAACACTCATCTAATCAGCAGGAAAGGATGGGAGAAAGCCTCAGTAACAGATTGGATGAAGCAGAGTCAAATGATCAAATGACAGTTTTTCTGGACCCAGGGAATTCAGAGGCAAATGATGTCTAGTTCAAAATACTGTTAGAATTTGAGGTGTGACAGCCTTTGGTTTCCTGTTGAACACTATGTTGACTATACTTCACAGTAGTCTACTGTATATTGAGAAAATGTAGAGGACATTAACTTAAAGAAATTACAAATTTGAGATGAATGTGTCTACTGCTGTTTAAATTCTACACAGGCATCCAATATTATTTTCTACCCTGTATATGATCATGTGTATAATTGTCATGTTGTAGTGTATCAATTTAAAAACATAAAATATGAAACAATATCAAGAATTAACAAGTATAGGGAAGCTTAAAAGTACAAATTTAATTAATAGAAAAATTTCATTGAATATAATATATTGCAAAATTAAACAAATATAAGACAGTGTAATGTAACTAAAAATAATAAATATTTTAAATAAATAAATACATAAATAGAACATCAGTATGAATGTAGGAACTAATTCCTATACCAATAAAAACAATATTCCTGAAAACATTAAGTCTGTCTGAATGAGGTGGCAGAACTTGCACAGGCAAATCTGATGTTTAGTCCATGATGGGCATTTCCATGTTGGCTCAGTCCTCACTCATTCTTCTCCATCTGGTCAGCAAGTTGGCTGAGGAGGAGAAGGATCTCAGGATTTCTGCTCTGACCACCTCCCAAGCACAAGGGCTGTGCTCCTTCTCTCTCAGGTAGACAGTGATCCTCTGGAAGTATTTCCTCACAGCCACTAGGGAGTCCTCCTGCCTCAGGGGAGGCTCTGGCTCCTCCACCTGCTGCCTCTGACAGGAGTGCAGGGCATTCAGCAGCTGATAGAGGCCAGTGCAGAATTCCTCTAGGAGGCTTGTGTCCCAAGCAGCAGAGGAGTCCTTAGAGCTGAAGAGGTTCAAGATCTGCTGGGTCAGTTCATGGAGGACAGAGAGGGTCTGAGGCTTCTGGATCTGTTGGCCATGAACCTCCTCCTGGGGGAATTCAAAGGCATTTCTGTCTTTTAGGCAGGAGAGAGGGGAGATCCTCTGCATTTTTCCCAGGAGTACCAAGGCCCTCCTGTACCCCAGGTTGTACATCTGAGGCAGGTCACAGCCTAGAGAGCAGCTTGTCCAGGAGCTCATCAGCAACAGGGCCATCAGGAAAGCACAGGGTCTGGCCATTGTGGATCTTGCAGATGTCACTGGCACTCAGAGCTGTGTGGTCCTGAAACTTTGCCTCCAGTTCTCTGAAGAACATCCCTTGGCAAGTGTCTTAAATAGTAAGAACCCTAGCTTCCATTTTCTGAGGGCAACCCACTTTCTATTCTTCTTTTCATTTTCTTTATTCTCTTTCCACTCATCTAGTTGTTTTCTCACTCATTTTGGTTTTCTTATTGCTTCCCTTTTATAGATCCTCTCAAAAACCCATTTTAATAGCTTATTCCTAAGTGGAATTGTCATTAAATACATAGCAGAGTATATGTTAAATATGAGCAATTTCCTCAACTAAAGAATGAAACACTTCTATGTAAGCATTGGAATTCAATCCTTTTACATTTGTTTTACAGTTAAATATTCCAGGTGCTATTTCTTTGCTTTATATAATTATATAAGTTGTTATGCATTTTATGCTGCAGATGGACTTTTTCTCAATACCTACTAATAAACAATGTAATGTTATGCATCAGAACCATTCCAGAATTTTATTGGTTCAAAAATAGTTTATTTCTTTCAAGTGGATTTTTTCCTGTAATATTTTTTCACTTTATAATGTTGTTTTCATTAATCAAGACCAATATACATTATATTTTACTTGAGTTGTCCTTTTCATACCTGCCTCTCCCTGTCCCAATATTTTTAGTTTATTTTTCATTTTTATTTATATATTAAGTATATTTAATCTTAGAACTAAACAATGAAAATTTTGAGACCTTTTCATTAGAACCTTGAACTCAGTCAAACCCATTTGGATTTCCTGATATTTATCTCTGATTGTGCATGGTGTTGCTTCCTGGTCAGAAGAGAACCACAGTTGATATTCTTACACATACACATCATAACAAGTTTTTGCTTGCTCTCCAGGTGTATTGACTGATTTCCATAGATCATGATTTTATAATCATGGAATTTAACATGAGAATGAAGGAACAGTGCCCATACATAGACCAACATAGCCTGCTAGCTGCCATTACTTCTTAAAACAAGGGTGACAAAAGCTGCCTTTGCTACATACAATAGCCAAGTGTCTTGGATAATGTTTATACACACATGACACAAAAATAATTTTTATTTTAACTGACAGGAACTTACACTACACTTATATGTATTCCTAGCAATAATTGTAACTTCTCAATAAGATCTTTTACACTTTCTAGATATTTTGATGTTACTGTGAAATGCTATAAAGTAGAAAAATATTACTATTACATAGTTTTGAAATTTCACGACTTAATACTTATGGTCTACTTATTGTCTATATCTACAATTGAATATAATTTTGGTTATTATCAAAGCACTTATAATGCATCCATGTTGAACTTTTGTCCTTTCGTTTATAAAACAAGTGAAGAGAAAAATTTCCATCCTCTGTCAATGTCTTAAACTACAAGATTTGAAAAAGTCAAAATTGCCTGGCCTGGTGGTGCATGGATTTCATCCTAGCACATGGGAGGCAGAGGCAGTTGGATTTCTGTGAGTTCAAGGCCAGCCTGGTTTACATAGTGAGTTTCAGAACATCTGGAGATAAAGGGAGATCCTATCTCAAAAAGACCAAAAAAAAAAAAAAAGAAATAAAAGTGAAAGCCAAAATTACACTAGTGTGAGTAATGAAGAAGAGGCTGGTGAAACGGCTCAGTATTGAAACATACTTCACACCAAAACTCACAATCTGAGTTTGGGTATGACAACATGCATTACTTCTTTTCATTTTTCATTTTTATTGAAGTTTTGTGTATTTCATACAACATTTCTTAATAAAATTTAGACCTAATTCCCCTTCCTTGCCCCTCCCCATCAGAGCTAATACATTCTGCCATACATGTCTGTCTTTCTCTTATTTTTTGAATTCACATTTTCCCCCTTTAATTTTATATTACTCTAAAGTATGCATATATACCCTCCCCTCATATACCACAATTACAAAGTCTGAAAATAAGTGGCAGGTTAATTCTAGGTCCCATTAAGGTATTCACATTATAATGGTACAGTTGCTTTCAGGTAAAAGAAAAAAAAATATGCACACACATTGCTCAGTTTACCTTACTACTAAGTATTTGGTGCTAGCATCCACAGATGAGGGATACCTTTCCTTGTTTGTTTTTCTGGGACTGTATTCCTTCACTTAGCATAATGGCTTCTAGTTTCATACATTTACCTGCAAAGTTCATGATGTCATCTTTCTTTACTACTGCATAGAACTTCATTGTGTAGATGAACCCCATTTTCTATACCCACTCATTGGTTGAGGTGCATTTGTGTTGTTTCCAGCTATTTGCTATAGTGAAGAGAGCTGCAATAAACATATATGTGCATATATTTTTGTGGTAGGCTGAGTCTTGTGGGTATATATCCAGGAGTGGTAAGACCGTGTCAGGTAGTAGGCTCCTTTTGAGTCTTTTAAAGGTTCTCCACACTGCTTCCCATAGTGGTTGCAGGAGTTTACATTCCCACCAGCAGTGGATGAGTGTTCTCCTTTCCCCACATGCTCTCCTTCATATGGTGTCTTTTGTTTTCTTGATCTTAGCCAGTCGTATTGGAGTGAGATGATATCTTAAAGTGGTTTTTATTTGCCTTTCCTTAATTATTAATGATGTTGACCACTTTTTAAGATGTTTCTCAGCCATCTTTTTTTTTCACTTGTGAAGTCTCTGTTCAGCTCTTTACTCCATCTCTTGAGTGGGTCATTTGTTTTCTAACTTCTTTATTTTATGAGTAATTTATATATTTTGGATGTAAATGCTCTGTCCAATGTATCAGTGGTGAAGGTTTCCTCCCACTCTGTGGGTTTTCTATTCACTTTATTGATTGTTTCTTTTGACATGCATTTCTTCTCAGGAACCCACTTAGTGGAAAGAAATAATTAAACATCCAAATGTACACTCTAATATGGGTGAGTGTTCTGTATGCACATTAGCACATATGTGTACTCACAGACATACACAGCAACACACAAGAATGTGAACAATTTTTCCTTAAAAATGATGGGACTTGTTAGTGAGCTACCTGGCAGGACCACAGGTGATGGTACACAGGGAACAGGTGAGCACAGACCAGTTGGTACCTGATCCCTGTGGCATGGGCATGGCCACCCAGCCAGCCCGACCATCACACCTGGGACCTGTGGACAGCAGAGTGAGTGGAGTTAGCCAGCCAGCCAACAGGACCACAGTAGAATGTGCACGGGGAACAGGCGAGCACATACCACTTGGTACCCATGCACCATGCAGCATGGGCACAGCCAGCCAGCTGGACCACCTCACCTGGGAGCTGCATGCACAGTGGAGTGGGTGGAGTTTGTCAGCCAGCCAGCCAGCCAGCAGGTCCATGGTGCACTGGCTTGCAGGCCAAAGGAGCAGAAAACCCCCATCATCAGCTGCCAAGCTGGTGTCCCAGTGGGAGAATCAGTGGTGATTCTGGGGCACGAGGCATTAGAAGAGACAGCAAACTTGCCACAACTCCAGTGCTGGGACAATGGGCTTCACAAACAACCTAGAGGTACTGACCTGCTGGAAACGGCCAGAGTGATTGAGCCCCCATGTGCTCAGTGGTGAACCTACCAGGTTGTTACCTACCCAGATTTCTGGAGAACCTCCAGACCAGAAAGAGGAGAGTTAGCTGGACCTTCCGATATATAAGTCAAAGTGAAAACCTGAAACCAAGACCAGCCAGGCCTCCAAACAAGGAGAAGAGAATGAAGGCACCTGAAGGAAACAGGCAAATAAGACTGCAACACAGCAAAGAGACATGGGATTCCCATCAGAATACAACAACAGAACAAACCCACATGCCAAAACACAAGAAAACAACAACAAGGGAAAAGCCCATAATAAATCCCCACCAAACTCTACCAGTCCTAGAAAAGATTCCTACAATGAGATCTCCCATGAGATAACCCAGGACACAGATCTTAGAAGAACAAGTATAGACATACTTCAAAGAAGTCAAGGAACAAATCAAAGAACTAAGGGGAGAGAATGACAAATTCAGGAAGGAAGTAGATGGAGAGAATGACAAACTCTGGAAGGAAGTGGTAGCACTGAAAAGATCCCATGGTGCAATGAAAAAGGAAACCAACCAGTGAATCAAGGATCTAGAAAGAAAGAGAGAATGACAAGCTTCAGAAGGATCTGGAAATGTTCAAGGAATTACAAGATGAAATGAAAAAGGAAATTGAACATTCATCCAATCAGCAGGAAAGGATGGGAGAAAGCCTAAGTAACAGACTGGATGAAGCAGAAAATAGAATATCAAGATGAAGATAGCATGGATGAACTAGGATGCTCAAGCAAAGATTATGGAAAATGAAAAAGAAACAAGACTGGAACAACCAGGAAATGAAGGACAGTATGCAAAGCCCAAACCTCTGCATCCTAGGGAAAGAGGAAGGAGAAGAATCCCAGGACAATGGTATTGATCAGATCTTCAACAGAATAATAGAAGAAATTTTTCCCAAACTGAAAAATGACAAAGCCATACTAATAAAAGAAGCATGTAGAACACCAAATAGACACCATCAGAAAAGGAATTCCTAATGCCACATTATGGTTAAAACTTTAGACACCCAAAACAAAGACAAAATACTGAATGCTACAGAGAAAAACAATAAGTTACATCTAAAGAGAAAACCCATCAGATTTTAGTTTCAGATCATAGGATAATTTTTTGATATAGTTATCAATAAATCTTCCTGCTACTGGCAAATGTGTCATATACAAAAGCATAATTTTTTGATTGCTCCCACTGAACAATGAAGTCATTTGGGTGAAAGTAGCTTAAGTCTTCTAAATGCTGACATTACTGACACAACACCACAAGAGCTGCTTCTACTGATACTTTCAAAAATTGTGCTAGTGTGTGTGTGTGTGTGTCTGTGTGTATATATACACCCACCCATGTGTACATATACCATATATATGAGTGCTCTTGGAGGGTAGAAAAGTCCAATTCCCTGGAATTGGAGGTAGCAGCAGTTGTGAGCTGCCTGATGTGCGTACTAGGAATTGAACTTTCATCCTCCTGGAGAACAGCAAGGATTCTAAAGCACTGAGCAATATCTTCAGGACTGCTTACTTATGTTGATTCTTAATGTTATTATCAACAGGAACATAGGGCAGGATGTGACATTTTCCAATTCTGCCAAATGAATCAGAGATCAAACTATTTACAAAACAGAAAGGAAAAGTATCACTCTCACCTCTAGGGGCTGGAAATGAGCCATTCCCTGATAATTTGGGGACCACAAAGCACAAACCTACTAGTACTCATAACCAAGAAATCCATGTACAAATGGAGAAGGCAGTTCTTACTTACAAGGCCCTTTCTGAGTTCCACTGGTCCTTGGAGTATCAGGGGTTGATGGAGCATCTTTCCACATGTGTTTATCTCATTGAGAGTTTCCATTTTGCAAGAAATATTTTCCTGTTACAAGTCAAACACTGAAAGATGGTCAACAGGAGAGAATTTCATGGAACATTTAAAGTGAAGGGATGCCAATCCTAGAAGCCCAGTTCCCCCTTTAGGACTCCACCGAGCAACAGCTTTCCAGGCTAGCAGAGTAGATGACTTCGTTTCAGAAGCTGTACAGTGAACATACTCAAGGGCTGAGTGTTACAGACCTTAAGGGATGGGGAAAAGGAGAAAGCAGCAAGCACATCTCCAGCTTCCAGAGAATAGAAATGGCAATAAGAGAGTGTCACAATTAGTGTGCAGTCAGCTGTGTCAAATGGTACAGGAAGGCTGAGGCATGTGGGTTCTCTGACATGCACTATGGGTTTCTCTGAGGTGCACCCTAGTTGACTTTCATGCCCCACTGGTCCTCTACTGCATGAGGGAGTTTATTAGCGAGGCTAAGAATTGGCAGATTCATTAGTGTCCTATTTATCTATTTTCTATACTGAATGAGCCTTATTTGCATAGGTTGCATTGTGGATGTGCCACATAAGCTTGGGCAATTCACAGCCAATATTATGTGACCAGTTGTGTGAATTTGTAAGAGTCTTCGTCTGGTGCAAAAGGAGCTTCTTTGATGAGTGCTGAATGGGATACTAAACTTTAAATATCAGGCATCTATTTTGCACTTAGTAAGCAATCATAATAGTTTAGGGACTGACAGCCTTGGAATCTTCTCTAATATCTGTGATCGCCCCATCCCTGCGCAATTGGCTGTTTACAGTACCACACATGAGTTTCCTCCCATTCAGCAGGCTTCAAGTCCTCCCATACAGCAGGCTTCAAGGTATCCATTGATTGCTCCAAGTTAAAAGCCACACTCATGCACCAGTGATGGATGCTGTCCCCATCATTGATGTGTTTGTTTGGTCTTAAAGCTGGTGTTGAGCCATGACTTGATGTTCTCCCTTAACTGGTTGCTTAGTGCTCTCCAAAGCTGTGAGAGGTACCTAGCCTTTGGGAAAAGTGGCTTCCAAGTGAGTTCCAGCTCTGTTGCCAATAACTCAAAGGAAGGTTTCTCCTGTCTGGCACTGTTTATTTTTATGTATCCTAGTGCTATACACATGGATTCATAAAGAGATATTGTATGTGTTATTTCTTATTAGCTTTGTAGTCTAATATGATTCCCTCTAGGCATTATTTATCTCTGTTCTCCCCTTGCCCTTCTAAATCTCCCTTCATACTCTTCCAGTTTACTGTCCCCGTTTTTCCCATTTCTCCTTGACAATACCAGTCTCTTTGGATCCCACTTCTCTTAAGCTCCTTCTTTCCCTTTATCCTCACGTTTCCTTGTAGAAGCCGCCCTTTCCAACCCATTTGGGTAACCCCATTTTATCCATTTCTCCCTCAGTAACAAGTGTCTCCTAATATTCTCTCTCAAGTTGCTTCTGTTCCTTGCCCTCCCCAATACTTTTCCATTTTCCTGTTTCCTGCTGCTACCCTATGATAGATGCTCACATATAAGTATTTGGTGCTAGGATCCATAAATGAGGGAGAATACTGTTTAGTTTTCTCAGTGTGTGTTACTTCACTTAGCATGACTGTTTCTGGTTCCATCCATTTGCCTGCAAATTCCATGGCTTCATCTTTCTTTACTGCTGAATAGAACTCCATTGCGTATATATACCACATATTCATTATCCACTTGTCACATGAGGGGGACTTAGGTTGCTTTCATCTCTTAGGTATTGTGAAAAGAGCAACAGGAAATATGGATGCACAAGTATCTCTGCAGTCGGATGAGTCCTTTGTTTATTTGCCAAGGAGCTGTAAAATTTGGGCAAATTGTATATTCATTTTTATTTTTGTGGTAAGAGTTCTCCACACTGCTTTTCATAGGAATTGCAGGATCTTCCAATTCCACCTGCAGCGAATGAGAGTTCTCCTTTCTCCACATTCTTTCCAGGTTTTTGTACCATTCGTTTTCTTTCTTTCTTTTTTATGTGTATGTGTGTACTGTCTGCATGTAGGTTGGTGCGGCCATGTCAGGCAATGCCATGGAGGTCAGAAGAGGGCATCAGATTCCCCTGGGACTGGAGTTAAAGATTGTTCTTAGCCACCATGGGGGTGCTGGAAATCTAACCTGGGTCCTCTGCAAGAGCAGTCGGTGCTCTTAACCACTGAGACATCTCTCCAGACCCATTTGTTTTCTTGATCTTATCCATGCTGACAAGGGTAAGATGAAATCTTTAAAATGCTATAATTTGCAATTCCCTTATTATCAATGATGTTGAACATGTTTAAACATGTTTCTCAGCAATTTTTATTTCTGATTTTGAGAATTTTATTTTTCCATCAATAGCCCATTTTTTAATTGGGTCATGTTTTCTGACAGAGTCATGTTGACTCTTTTCTGAGATTTTTATATTCTGGATGTTAAACCTCTGTCAGATGTGTTACTGATGTATAATGAAGCTTTGTTAGTAAGAGTCGAGGCATGCACTGGTATTCTCTCTACCTTCTGTTCCACTGTGTTCCTTGAGCCTTAGGTGTAGAGTTTCCAGTGTAGATATGTCACTTATGACTGGGCATTCTCTGTGTGTGACTAGTTGTGGAACTCTGCAGTAGCATCCATCTGTTGCAAAAAAGCTTCTTTGATGAGTGGTGTATTGTGTACTTGTCTCTGAGATAGCAGTGCCACTACTGCACCATTAGTGGTAGTTTTCTGTGCTAGTGGTTATGGTTATGGTTATTGGGTTTTAGGGCTGGGTTGGACTGTTGATTGATTTTCTCCATTATCAGCTTGCATAGTTCCTCTAGAACTATGAGAGCTAAACTTCAGGAAGAAGACTTTCTGATCAGCCATTCCTCCATTGCTCCAAATCCTATGACCAAAGTATGTCCTGTCTTCAGCAGTGGGGTCTTACCTTTGAGTTCTGGGAAATAATCAAGAGCTCCAGCTGTGTTAGTTTAGGAGTCCCTTGGACTACTCCCAAGCACTGGAAGGGAGGTGTCTCCTTTCTGGCACTGTGCTCCTTGCCATAAATCCCTGGGGTAGGGGGCAAGAAACACACATAATGTTTCTCTGGAACTGGAATTACAGATGGTTACTAAATACCATGTGGATCCTGGGAATTGAACCTGGCTCATCTGCAAGATCAACTGGTGCTCTTAACTGCTAAGCCATCTCTCTAAACCCTGAAAAATGCTATTTTTTATGATCAACAGTTAAATCACCAAATACCCATCATGATTTAAAGTGTTAGGTGGGCATACAGGACAGTGTATGGTAATTCTTTGGTTGGCAAATATACATTTGGAAAACACAATCCATAGTTGTTTATCCTGTTTGATTCAAGAAGTTGTTTCCCCTGCCCTGCCCTGTCTCTGTTTATCTTCAAATATGCCTGATAGAGAGGGTCAGCTACGCTGCCATAGGAAAAGAGCTTTCAGTACTCCAGTTGTGTGTAGTTTCTCATTTCATTTTTCTGTCTTTTCTTGACAGTGGAACTTTACCCACCCGTCCTTTCATTACATGTACTCCATGATGAGGTAATACAAATGGAAGGCAATAGAATAATCAAAATGACAGCATCATTTTACTCTCTCATTTTCATTACATCCAATGATGTTTTCTTTTCTGCTTTCTTAGAAAGCAAAACCTGAAGTTGGTTTGTGGCACAGAACAAAAGTGTGATGTCAATTGTTATGAAACCGAAAGTAATAAAGTGACAAATGCTGCTGTCAAAGTTGACTCTCCATGTACACATATGTACTGGGAAAACACAATCCATAGTTGTATATCCCATTTGATTCTAGCAGTTGTTTCTCCTACCCTGTCCTGTCTCTGTTTATCTTCAAAATGTCTGGTTTGTGTTTCTCAATCATTTTGGTTTTCTTGTTGCTTCCCTTTTTTAGATCCTCCCAAGAAACCCATTTTAGAAACTTATTCTTAGTGAAATTTTTATTAAATATATAGAACAATATATGTTAAATATGATCAACTTATCCATTTTAGAATGAAAAAATTTATCCAAACGTTGGAATTCAAACCTTTTACATTTAAACTTACAAATAAATTTTCAAGGTGCTATTTCTTTGCTTTATATAATTACATAAATTGTAATGCATGTTATTTTGCAGATGAACTTTTTCTCAATACCCAGTAATAAACTAATGTGATTAGTTTACATTCCCACCAGCAGTGCATGAGAGTTCTGCTTTCCCCACAACCTCTCCAGCACTTGGTATCATTTGTTTTCTTGATCCTAACCAGTCCTATTGGAGTGAGATGGTATCTTAAAGTGGTTTTCATTTGCATTTACATAATTATTAGTGACGCTGATCATTTTTTTCTTCTATTACTTCTTTATTTTTTTCATTTTTAACAATAAGTAATAATTTATGAGTACAAGCATCCTTCATGTAAAACCAATTTGCAAGCAGTTGTGCCCAAACCCACACAGCCCAAGGGTCCCACCATCCAGCAGGGGGAGCTTGTATGTACAATCAAGTTGATCAAATAAGTGTCCAGTCTATATGACTGTAGTTTCACCATTCACCCCAATCACAGCCCTTACATTTTACCATGCCCCCTCTTCCGCAGATTGTTCCCTAGGCTTAGAAAAGGGGCACAGGTGGATGAGAAGCAAAACAGTCTACTTTCTTTGGAGTTGTCGTTTTGGACTCTGGTCAATTCTGGATGTTTCCTTTCATGGGCTGAAAGTTTGTCCAGGAATAACCTTTCAATCCTCTAATGAAGCACAAGCAATTAGATGTATAGGTATTTAAACAGTACTAATTGTTATGGTAGATTTCTTTGGTATAGACACAGATGTTTGTATGGTATGTTAGTCCATGAATTACCTTTTGTCTGTAAAAATATAACAGGGTCTTACTGTGGCTTATAACATCTCCTAACCAATAGAGCATGTAAGCTTGTGGCATCAGCCGTGGGTTATTCCTCCAAGGAGAGAGCTAATAGCCAATTAGATTTGGGATATACAGACATATGGCTGCTACTGCTGCACAGTATTTCCAGGCAGGTTAGTTGTAGCTGGTGTTGACGGAGGAGTCTTGCTTGACTCAAGGAGACCTGAATTTGCTTTATTGGTTTAGTGGCCTTTGGTAACACTCTCTGGTATTCCAGAGACCAACTGTACACTTGCAAGTGCAGTCTCAATACATCTTTCCCATGCTTAAATCAGGTCATTGACAGCAGGGCCTTATTGCCTCTCTTCTTGCAGGTATCACAGTTTACAGGCAAGAAGCCTTTACCTTTTTTGGGGGGGGGGCTTGGATCCCCTGGTCAACATCTTCTTGGTAGAATAATCCATTGCTGATATCAGAGCTCTCCTGTATTAATATATTTTGCTTAAATGCACAGCTTAAGGAGACTTTAGTATTATATTTGGTTCTGAATAGAAAATAATCCTTTTCACAGTCCCTATGTCTATTAGTCAATTAAAGAAGGCAGCTTTTCCGGTTTTATAAGAGATTACCTCTATAACAGTTGGCTCCAATTTACAGTTAGAGAACGACCTCATCACCATCATATTCCTCATTTTTCTATGAAGGGGAGGTAAGAAAATATCTCATATTAAAACTTTGACGCTGAACATTTTTAAGGTGTTTCTCAGCCATCTCTAATTCCTCACTTGTGAAGTCTATGTTCATGTCTTTGCTCCATCTTGTGAGTGATTCATTTGTTTTCTTTCTTCTTTGTTTTTTGAGTAGTTTATATATTTTGGAAATCAATGATTTGTCAGATGTATCTGTGGTGAAGGTTTCCTCTCACTCTGTGGGTTTTATCTGCAATTCCTTGATCATTTCTTGAAGATTTTGAGTTTAATGGGGTCCCATTTGTCAACTGTTGATCTTATTTCTTGTGCAGTTGCTGTCTGAATTAGGAAGTCCTTTCCTATGCCTTTGTCTCATAGGCTGCTGCCAACTTTTTCTTCTAACACCTTCAGAGTTTTGGGTTTCACGTTGAGGTCCATCTGGAGTTGACTTTATCTTTGTGAGTTCAAGGCCAGCCTGGTCTACAGAGTGAGTTCCAGGCCAGCTGGGACTACAGGGAGACCCTGTCTCGAAAAAACCAAAAAAATTTTATTTTATTATTTTTTATGTGTATGAGTGTACTGTCTGCATGTAGGTGGTTGTTGCACCCATGTCGTGCAATGGAGCAGAGGTCAGAATAGGGTGTCAGATTCCCCTGAAACTGGAGTTAAAGACAGTTCTTAGCCACCATGTTGGTGCTGGGAATCAAACCCGGGTCCTTTGCAAGATCAGTTGGTGCTCTTAGCCAGTGAGCCATCACTCCAGTCCCTGGAGTTGACTTTTGTCAAGAGGTAGGGTTTAACTTTATTCTTCTAGAATTCGTGATCCAGTTTTGCTAACACCACTTGCTGAAGATGCTCTTTCCTCCATTGTGTCTTCTTAGCTCCCTTGTCAAATATGGGGTGGCTGAAATTGTATGTGCTCAAGTTTGGATCTTCAGTTTTGTTCCATTGGTCAACAGGTTTGGTTTTGTGCCAGTACCAAGCTGATTTTATGTCTATAGCCCTGTAGTATAGTTTGGAATCTGGTATAGAGATCTCCCTGTTTTGCTCTTTTTGCTCAGGGTTGCTTTGGATATTTGGGGTCTTTTGTTTTTCTGTATGAAATTGAGGACTTTTTTATCTAAGCCTGTGAAGAAACTCTTGGGGATTTTAATTGGGATCATATTCAATCTGTATATTAGTTTTGGTAGAATGGACATCTTTACTATATTTATTTTCCCAATCCATGAGCATGAGAGGTCTTTCCATCTTCTGATGGTTTCTTCAATTTCCTTGTTCAGGGGTTTAAAAGTTTTTGTAGAGATCTTTGGTGTCTTTGGTTAGGTTTGTTCCTAGGTATTTTATTGTTTTTGTGGCTATTGTGAATGAGAAGTTCTCCTTGTATTCCTTCTTCAGTTGCTTGTTGTTGATTTAAAGTAAGGCCACTGATTTTTCTAGGTTAATTTCGCATCCTGCCACTAATGATAGTCTTCAGAATCATTTTAGCGTTTTAATGGTTCAAAAGGAAGATATTTTCTTCAAGTAGGCTCTTTTATGTACGATTTGTTTCATTACAATGTTATTTTATCAATCAAGACATGTAAACATTATATTTTAATTGAGTTGTCCTTGTCACACTTGCCTCTTCTATCATGGGCCTTTCCCTGTCCCAATATTTTTATTTTATTTTTCATTTTTATTTATGTATTGTGTATATTTAACCTTGGATCTAAACAGTTTAAACATTGAGACCTTTGTATTAGAACCTTGAATTCACCCAATCCCACCTGAGACTTCCAGATATTTACCTGTGAATGGGTATGGAGTTGCTTTCTGGTCAGAAGAGAACCACAATTGATATTCTTTTTTGTGTGTGTGTTTTTGAGACACAGGGTCTACCTGAATCTCTGGCTGGAACTAGCTGTATAGACCAGGCTGGTCTTGAACTCACAGAGGTCCACTGTTTCTGCCTGTCAATTGCTAGGATTAAAGGCATATGCCACCACACCTCGCATCATTTTACTCTCCAATTTTCATTACATTCAATCATGTTTTTCTTTTCTACTATCTTAGAAAGCAAAACGTGAAGTTGGTTTATGGCACAGAACAAAAGTGTGATGTCAATTGTCATGAAACTAAAAGTAATAAAGTGACAAATGCTAGTGGCAAAGTTGACTCTCCATGTGCAGGAAATGAAACTAGACCCGTACCTGTCCTGCTACACAAAAATTGCCTCCAGCTGGAGCAAAGACCTCAACATGAAGCCTGAAACACTGAAAGTGTTAGAAGAAGACATAGGCAGTATGCTACATGATATATATGGAGGAAAGGAAAGTAGCCCCAATCATTTTTTTTGAAAGCCAATTTTTTATTTTATTGAAGCTCTGTGCATTTCAAACAAAATTTCAAATCCAGTCCCGTGCCCCCCTCCCTGCCCCCACCCCACCAGAGCTCATGCATTCTGCCAAACATGTTTTTCATCTTTTTCTCAGTCTCTCTCAAAATTATTGATGCAGAAGTTTACTGTTTCGAGTAGAAGTTCACCATTTCAGTCAGGTCGTTGATGCAGTCTTTCTGTTGATGTTGTTGTTTTTGTTGCTATTCTTCCCAATTTGCATCACTTCAAAATATGCACATATGCATGCCACATATATTATAGGTTTTAGTATCTTCAGCTTATGATTTTTTCTTCTTCTTTATTAGGCTGAAAGATGTCATGTTTGGAGGCTCCTCCTTGGCATGCCCAAAGCACCAACAGTTCTGTCCTTGTGCTCCACACTGGGGTTTTCCCTTTCATGGTCACTAAATGAGGTCCAGTAAGCACCGAGTTCTGTCTTGATCTTCCTGTACTTTTCTCCATGATACAGCCTGGGTAGTCCAACAATGGCAGTCTATACTCTGAAGAGGCTGAAACCCCCGTAATAGCTCAGTCCACAAGTTGAATGTCTCAGCAGTCCCCAACTGGAACTGATGGTTTAGGGGATTTTTGGAGAGACAAGGGTCTTCAGTCCATTTTGGAAGGTGAAGCCCCAATCTTACCTGAGAAAATACTGGCAATGGATGACTACGGGGAGAGTGACAGTTTACTTTTTTTTTTATTGATGCTTTGTGTATTTCATACATAATTTTCCAATTCGGTTCAGGCATATATCCCCTTCCCTTCCCCCCACCCCACCCCTACCCATCCCAGATCATGCATTCTGCCATAACTTTTCTGCATCTTTCTGTGCTTTTTTGTTTTGTTTTGTTTTCATTTTTTAACAATAAGTGATAATTTGTGAGTACAAGCATCCTTCATGTAAAACCAGTTTGCAAGCAGTTGTGCACAAACCCACACAGCTCATGGGTCCCACCATCCAGCAGGGGGGGCTTGTATGTTCAATCAAGTTGATCAAATGAGTGTCCAGTCTATATTGTTGTAGTTTCACCATTCACCCCAATCG
>VZQC01004376.1:5004333-5016601 GCA_009823505.1 Rhizomys pruinosus
AATGGGAGGGGCTGGGTAAAACCAGCACCAAGAATAGTTGGCATGTTTGGGGTGGTTATTTTAGACCAGCCATGTTTCTAAGTAATTTGTAAGAAACAAACTCACTTGACCCTCCCAGCAGCCCTATGTGAGGGATAAGTCCATTCTTCTGACGAGGAGATTGGAAACACAGGGATAAGGAGTAGACCCAGGACGTTAGCTCTAGAACAAAGTGGTGCGGCTCAGCCTGTGCAGCTCTTCTTCCTTCAAGGAGGGAAAAGATGCAGTCAGAGAAGATAGCTGAAGTCCCCACAGACACAGCCCCAGTGGGCTCTTTAAAGCCATATCCAGAAGAAAGCAGCAAATGCTTCTAGCTAAGCAGACAGACAAGATCAGAAATCCCAATCCTCATGTATACGCCCCATGTGCATTGTAGGGGCCTGGTCTACCTCCCACCCACCCCATCAACCCGCAACTGGACCCTGCCCTTCCGCACAGTGCCTGTCACTGTGTGGTACCCTTCCAATCCATGCTGCCTCTCTGGTTTGAATGCGTGAGGCTGGTTACGAACTCTCCTCTCCTTCGTCTTCCACCATCATCCTGGCTTCTTAACACTGCCAAGAGGCTGGGGTCCAAGGAGGAAGAGGACGATACTAGGGTGCAGCCTCCCCCACCAGCCTAGAGCCCACCACACAGAACCCTCCCAGGCACCTTATCTATATCCCCTCACAAGTCCCAGGAAATGACAGGGCAACCTTGAGAGGAGTCTCTGGCCTGAGCCTCGGTCCCATCCTGAGTTTCCCCAATTTGACAATTACTGAGCCACTATTGTACACAGGCCTCATTCTGATCTCAGAGATCACAAAAGGGACAAACTTGGTGAACTTGAACAAGCTGATTGCCCCCCTGTTCTTTCCTTGGGGCTGAAGGGCCCCTTGAACTTACGTGCCCAAGTGTGTCTTTCCAAGATGGGGTTGCTCACTCTCTGCCTGGCCTGCACAATGTAGGCGGCCTTCACCCCTACCCCCCACCCTTCAGATGCCTCCTGGGAAGTTGGCCCAGCTCCACTGCCTTTCTACCTTGCTGTAGCCAGGTAGAGGGGGGTGCTGGAAGTTGGCACTCTACCCAAACTGTTTGGGAGAGGAAAAGTCAAGACTTCTGGGCCCAGTCCTCTGTGTGTCCTGCCAAAATTACTCACACTTGGGGCCCCTCAGCCCTGGCCAAGGTAAGCAGCTCCCCCACCAGCCCAGGGCCTACCACACATGGACCTTACCTATGTCTACCTGAGCACCAGGTGAGGGCAGGGCCAGAACAGGCCTGCCACACATGGACCTTACCTATGTCTACTTGAGCACCAGGTGAGGGCAGGGGCCAGAACAGGCCTGCCACACATGGACCTTACCTATGTCTACCTGAGCACCAGGTGAGGGCAGGGCCAGAACAGGCCTGCCACACATGGACCTTACCTATGTCTACCTGAGAGCACCAGGTGAGGGCAGGGCCAGAACAGGCCTGCCACACATGGACTTTACCTATGTCTACCTGAGAGCACCAGGTGAAGGCAGGGGCCAGAACAGGCCTGCCACACATGGAGCTTACCTATGTCTACCTGAGAGCACCAGGTGAAGGCAGGGGCCAGAACAGGCCTGCCACACATGGACCTTACCTATGTCTACCTGAGAGCACCAGGTGAGGGTAGGGCCAGAACAGGCCTGCCACACATGGACCTTACCTATGTCTACCTGAGAGCACCAGGTGAAGGCAGGGGCCAGAACAGGCCTGCCACACATGGAGCTTACCTATGTCTACCTGAGCACCAGGTGAGGGCAGGGCCAGAACAGGCCTGCCACACATGGAGCTTACCTATGTCTACCTGAGCACCAGGTGAGAGCAGGGCCCAAGAGCAGACCTGCATTCTTCCTCCTCGGCTGTTCATCACTCTTGCTCTGAGAATTGCCATGCTGGGGTCAGCCCTCTGGAGGGCAGAAGGTCAAGGGTGAGGCAGCGGGAAGTGGAAACTCCAACAACCAGCTCTCCGGACTGGAAAAGGAGCTTTGCAGGGTCAATGTTCCTTGCACAGCAGGGATGATAACCCCAGTATAATGCCACCAAGCACTGAGTGGGTACACACCACCATAGCGGGTCTCTGCCACTAGATACAGTAAGATACAGTAGCACAAATAACCTCTAAGCACAGATAATTGGAAAACATAGTAAATTAGAAAATGTTTCCAATGTAACTATGTTTAATTGTAGTTTATGTAACTTAATTATTAACAGTAGCTGTGTTTAACAACTAGCTCACAACATTCTTGAAAACAACTCTCAGCTCTCAGGTTTTACACAAGCTGGGGACTGACAGATTGGCCCACCCAAGGTGACTTGGTCAGTGAAGGGACAGAGGGACAGGATGCACTGGGGCCATGGAGGCTGGCTTCTGTAGCAAGGGTGTGGAGAACTCCCTCCCTGTTGTATCCTTCTAAACAACTTGAATTTTATTCACTAGTAAATCTTTTTGAAAGATTTTATTAGAATTCTGCTGTAAACCATCTGGGCCTGGGAGATTTTTGGTGGTTGGCGGAAGGCGCTTATACATGCTTCAACGATTCTCGAGCGATATTGATTGTGGTCTTTTTTAAGCTGTCAATCTCTTTTTTGTTTTTGAGCTTTGGTGATTCCCAAGATTTCAGATATTCATCCATTTCTTCTAGGTTTTCAAACTTAGTAGAGTATAGGTTTTTAAAGTAATTCCGTATGATTGTCTGGATGTTTTCATTATCCGTTGTGATATTTCCCCTTTCATCACAGATTCTATTGATTTGGAGTTGTTCCTTCTTTCTTTTGGTTAACTGGGCTAGAGATCTGTCTATCTTGTTTATTCTCTCAAAGAACCAGCTTTTGCATTTATTGATTTTGTCCCCATAGGAATAGAGGACAGTTTACTTTCAAATAGTGACCCTAAGCAGGTTGACCAGTAGATTAACTCACACCTATGGACATTTGGGGACACAAATGTGGTTGAAAGGGACCTATGATATATGACAGAATGCATTAAATCCAGTGGGGCTTTTATGGAGGGTTATAATGAGTGAGGGGATCAAAATATGATCAAGACATGCATGATATACACATATATGAAATTGGCAACAATTCAATTTTAAAAATTTCCATTTTATTAACAAAATATTTGTTCATGTTTACAAGTTATTGTGTGGCATTTCAATCCATGTGTACAATGTATTTTCAAAATGGACATGTACATCATCCCAAAATTGATCATATTTTTTAGTTTTTTCATTTTTTTTAGCCAGTTGTCATCATGAACAGTTTTTTCATTTTTGAGACAGGGTCTTCCTTTCAGTCCCAAATATCTGGAACTCACTCTGTAGACCAGGCTGGCCTAGAATTCACAGAACTCTGCCTACCTCTGCCTCCTGAGAGCTGGGATTAAAGGCACTCACCACCATGCCCAGCTTGATCAATTTTTTATACTGAAACTATTAAAAGTCTTGTCTACTGAGTAGTTTGCAATATACAATTGTCAATTGCAATAGTTTTCAAGCATAATTACATCACTGTGCTTTAAAGATCAGAAGCTGGCCTTCCACCCAACTGTACCCTTAATCTGAAGTCTCTCTATCCTCCCACTCCAACTCTGAATCCTTTCACGGCTCTAGTAAACATTAATGTCGTTCCTATGTCTATGAAGTCAAATTAATAATTTCCACATAATATCTTTCTTTAACTGATTCATTTCATCCAAAAATTATGTCCAGTTCTATGTATGTTGCTGCAAAGTACAGTATTTCTTCTTTTTATGGATAAATATTATTCCATCAGGTATATGTACCATACTTTAAGTTGATTGTGTATATTCATTAGTTGTGATGAGTATTGCAATAAGCTTTCAAGGGCTGATGTATCCTTGAAATACTGCTTTATTATATCTTGGGACATTTGCCACCTCATATTTGACAAAGGGGCAAAAGAAACCTCAATAGATGAGGGATAGAATCTTCAGCAAGGGGTGCTGGCAAAATTAGATCACCATTTGTAGAACAAAATTAAACCCCTACCTCTCACCATGTACAACAATAAACTCCAAGTGGTTCAAAGATCTCAACGTGAAGCCTGAAACCCTGAAGGTGTTAGAAGAAAAAGTTGGCAACAACCTACAGGACATAGGCATAGGAAAAGACTTTCTAAACCAGACAGCAGCTGCACAGAAATAAGGTCAACAGTTGACAAATGGGACCTCATCAAACTCAAAAGATTCTGTATAGCAAAAGAAACAATCAAGAAAGTGAAGAGAAAACCTATAGAGTGGGAGGAAATCTTTACCAGTGATACATCTGACAGAGCATTAATGTCAAGAATATATAAACTACTCAAAAAACAAAGAAGAAAACAAATGACCTACCCAAAAGATGGACTGAAGAGCTGAACAGAGACTTCATCAGTGAGGAAGTAATGATGACTGAGAAACATCTTAAAAAGTGTCCAACATCATGATAATTAAGGAAATGCAAATTAAAACCACTCTCAAATATCATCTCACTCCAATAGTGTTAAGATCAAGAACACAAAAGACACCAAATGCTAGAGAAGTTGTAGGAAAGGAGACCACTCATCCACTGCTGGTGGGAATGTAAACTTGTACAATCACTATGGAAGCACTGTGGAGAACCCTTAAAAGACTCAAAATGAGCCTACCAACTGACCCAGTCATACCACTCCTGGGTATATATACCCAAAAGACTCATCCTAACACAAAGATACATGCACATCCATGTTTATTGCAGCTCTCTTCACAATAGTGAAGAGATAGAACCAACCCAAATGCCCCTCAGCAGATGAGTGGATGACAAAAATGTGGCACATCTACACAATACTACTATTCAGCTGTAAAGAAAGATAACATCATGGACTTTGCAGGTAAATGGATGGAGCTTGAAGCCATTATGCTAAGTGAAGTAACACAGTACCAGAAAACCAAACAGCAAATGGTTTCCCTCATTTGTGGATGCTAACACCAAATCCCCTAGATGAAAGGCAAGCTGAACAACATTATTGTTATATTTCTGTTTAACTGAAAGGAACTATGTTGTTATTATGTAAATCTCTCAACGGGCTCTAGAATCCACCCAGCACCTATTTTCAGACTATAATTACTGTATATAGGTGGAGAGTATGTATCCATATTTTAGAGTAATATAAAATTAGTGGAGGAAAATGTGAATTCCTAAGCATAAAAAAAAGAAATTACAAACTTCAGATGAATGTGTCTACTGCTGTTTAAGAACTGCACAGGCATCAAGTATTATTTTGTACAGTATTTATACGTATACTCGTGATGTTCAATTTGAAAAATTTCATTGGATATAATCTTTTGCAACATTACTGCATAATACAACTGAAAAATAATAAATATTTTAAATAGTTAAATAAATACATAAATAGATATATCAGGATGAATGTAGGGACTAATGCCTATACCGATAGATGCAATATTCCTGAAAACATTTAGTCTGTGTCTGACTGACGTGGCAGAACTTGCATAGTCAAATCTGATGTTTAGTCCATGACAGGCATTTCCACGTTGGCTCAGGCCTCATTCACTGTTCTCAGTCTGGTCAGCAAGTTGGCTGAGGAGGAGAAGGATCTCAGAATTTCTGCTCTGACCACCTCCCAGGCACAAGGGCTGTGCTCCTTCTCTCTCAGGTAGACAGTGATCCTCTGGAAGTATTTCCTCACAGCCACTAGGGAGTCCTCCTGCCTCAGGGGAGGCTCTGGCTCCTCCACCTGCTGCCTCTGACAGGAGTGCAGGGCATTCAGCAGCTGATAGAGGCCAGTGCAGAATTCCTCTAGGAGGCTTGTGTCCCAAGCAGCAGAGGAGTCCTTAGAGCTGAAGAGGTTCAAGATCTGCTGGGTCAGCTCCTGGAGGACAGAGAGGGTCTGAGGCTTCTGGATCTGTTGGCCATGAACCTCCTCCTGGGGGAATTCAAAGGCATTTCTGTCTTTCAGGCAGGAGAGAGGGGAGATCCTCTGCAGTTTTCCCAGGAGTAGCAAGGCCCTCCTGTACCCCAGGTTGTACATCTGAGGCAGGTCACAGCCTAGAGAGCAGCTTGTCCAGGAGCTCATCAGCAACAGGGCCATCAGGAAAGCACAGGGTCTGGCCATTGTGGATCTTGCAGATGTCACTGGCACTCAGAGCTGTGTGGTCCTGAAACTTTGCCTCTAGGTTCTCTGAAGAACATCCTTTTTCATGTGTCTTAAATAGTAAGAACCCTAGCTCCCACTTTCTGTGGGTACCCTGCTTACTTTCCATTCTTATTTTCACTTTCTTTATTCACTTTACACTCATACCTAGTTGTGTTTCTCAATCATTTTGGTTTTATTATTGCTTCCCTTTTTCAGATCCTATGAAAAAAAACCATTTTAGAAGCTTATTCATAAGTGGAATTATCATTAAATACATGGCACATTATATGTTAAACATGAGCAATTAACTCATCTAAAGAATGAAACAATTTTATCTAATCATTGGAATTCAATACTTTTACATTTATCTTACAGTTAAATGTTCCAGGTGCTATTTCTTTACTTTATATAATTATATAAGTTGCAATGCATTTTATGTCACAGATGGACTATTTCTCAAAACCTACTAATAAACAATTGTAACGTTCTGTTTTAGAACCATTCCAGAATTTTTTAAGTCTTTTTTTAGTTTAAAAATATTTTATTTTATTTTTTTCATTTTTAACAATAAGTAATAATTTATGAGTACAAGCATCCTTCGTGTAAAACCAATTTGCAAGCAGTTGTGCTCAAGGCCACACAGCCCAAGGGTCCCACCATCCAGCGGGGGGGCTTATATATTCAATCAAGTTGATAAAATATGTGTCCAGTCTATATTGCTGTAGTTTCACCATTCACCCCAATCACAACCCCTCTTCCGCAGATTGTTCCCTAGCCCTGGAAAAGGGGCATGTGTGGACGAGAAGCAAAACAGTCTACTTTCTCTGGCGCTGTCATTTTGGACTCTGGTCAATTCTGGCTGTTTCCTTTCACGGGCTGATAGTTTGAACAGGAATAACCTTTCAGTCCTACTAATGAAGCACAGGCATTTAGATATATAGGTATTTAAACAGTCCTAATTGTTATGGTAGGTTACTATGGTATAGACACAGATATTTGGATGGTATGTTAATCCATGAATTACATTTTTTTCTGTAAAATATGACAGGGTCTTACTGTGGCTTATAACATCTCCTAACTGCTAGAGGATGTAAGCTTGTGGCATCAGCCATGTGTTATTCCTCCAAGGAGAGAGCTAATGGCCAATTATATTTGGGATATACAGGCATATGTCTGCCACTGCTGCACTGTATTTCCAGGCAGGTTAGTTGTAGCTGGTGTTGACGGAGGAGTCTTGCTTGACTCAAGGAGACCTGAATTTGCTTTATTGGTTTAGTGGCCTTTGGTAACACTCTCTGGTATTCCAGAGACCAACTGTACACTTGCAAGTGCGGTCTCAATACATCTTTCCCATGCTTACATCAGGTCTTTGACAGTAGGGACTTACTGCCTCTCTTCTTGCAGGTATCCCAGTTTACAGGCAAGAAGCCTTTACATTTTGTGGGGGCTTGGATCCCCTGGCCAACATCTGCTTGGTAGAATAATCCATTGCTGATATCAGAGCTCTCCTGTATTAATATATTTTGCTTAAGTGCACAGCTTAAGGAGACTTTAGTATTATATTTGGTTCTGAATAGAGAATATTCCTTTTCACAGTTCCTGTCTATTAGTCAATTAAAGAAGGCAGTTTTACCGGTTTTATAAGAGATTACCTCTATGACAGTTGGCTCCAATTTACAGTTAGAGAACGACCGCATCATCATCATATTCCTCCTTGTTCTGTGAAGGAGGGGTAAGAAAATCTCTCCTATTAAAACTTTGTGACACCTAGGAGGCAAGTTTCATTAGGACTCATTATAAATAGTTGTTACAGTTAGGATCCACAGAGGGGTTTGATATCTGTAGCAGTCTGATGCTTTTCTTCCT
The DNA here is from genome assembly GCA_009823505.1 of Rhizomys pruinosus. Classification (NCBI taxonomy): domain Eukaryota; kingdom Metazoa; phylum Chordata; class Mammalia; order Rodentia; family Spalacidae; genus Rhizomys; species Rhizomys pruinosus. The sequence goes on from VZQC01004376.1 coordinate 5,012,380, forward strand.
TTCAATGTTCAGATGGCCAATCTTTCTGCTGGCACTTCCTGGTACATCCTACACAATGCAAACCTGTGTCTTTTCCTTCTCAGCCATTAAGCTGTTGACGTTTTGACCTGTGGGAATATACAAACCTTTTCCCATAGTTAGTTTTAAGATTTGAATTGCAAAGTTTTTGACAAAAAGGTTTCATATATATCTGTACCCCCCCCCACTTTTTATTTTAGGTTTTTGGTTTTGACCCATGAGTCTCAAAAAGGCATTTGTAGTACACGTACCTATAGGCAGGAATCACTAATTAGGGAAACGCAAATCAAGACCACTCTGAGATATCATCTCACTCCAATAAGACTGGCCAGGATCAAGAAAACAAACTATATCAAGTTCTACATAGGTTGTGGGGAAAGGGGAATACTCATCCATTGCTGGTGGGAATGTAAACTTGTACAGCCACTATGGAAAGCAGTGTGGAGAACCCTTGGAAGACTCAAAATGAGCTTGCCATTTGACCCAGTCATACCACTCCTAGGTATATACCCACAAGACTCATCTTACTGCAGAAATACAAGCACAGCTATATTTATTGCAGCTCTGTTCACAATAGCTAAAAGCTGGAACCAACCCAAATGCCCCTCAACTGACACGTGGATAGATAAAATGTGGTACATGTACACGATGGAGTTCTATGCAGCAGTAAAGAAAGACAACATCATGAACTTTGCAGGGAAATGGATGGAGCTAGAAGATATTATATTAAGTGAAGTAACACAGTCCCAGAAAAACAAACAATGAATGGTATCCCTCATCTGCGGATGCTAGCACCAATAACCCAGTTGTAAATATTTCTTGTGGAGAGGGATGCATATTAAAATCACAACAACAGAAAGACTGCATCAGAAAACTGACTGAAATGGTGAATCTCGAGGGCTGGGAGGGGCAGGAGACGGACAGGGGTCTATATTCGATTAATGTATATTTAATTGACATGAGTTCAACAAGTATCCAATTTTGCTCAGACTCTGCCTACAGGTTACATGGTGTTTTAGGACTTAGTAAAAGTAAATATGTGTATATTAAACAACATTGGTTTAAAGGTTCTGATAAAAACATAATGCACCTTAGTTAATTGGAAATATAAATTGTTGCTATCCACATTTGTTTTACTTAAAATCTGTATAACAACTTTAGGATTGGTACATACAAATGTTCTCTATAATTTTTCTGTTGTACAGTATTACCTTGTAGGATGATTTAACTTAAAAAATTAAGTTTTCTTCCCAAGTTATCCACATACCATCACCCAAAACAGCATGGGTGAATTTGATGAAATCTGCGTCTGATTCCAGCCTATAGGTATGTGTAATACAACTGCCTTTTTGAGACTCATGGGTCAAAAAAACAAAAACCTAAAATAAAAAAGGGGGAAACATATAGATATGAAACCTTTTTGTCAAAAACCTTGCAATACAAATCTTAAAACTAACTACAGGAAAAGATTTGTATGTTCCAACAGGTCAAAATATCACCAATTTAGACAAAAAATCACCAATTTAATGGCTGACAAAGAGAAGATACAGCTTTGCATTGTGTAGGATGTACCAGGAAGTGCCAGCAGAAAGGTTGGCCCATCTGAGCACTGAAAGGAAGAAAAGCCTGAGATTGCTACAAACATCAAACCCCTCGGTGGATCCTACATGTAACAACTATTTATAATGAGTCCTAATGAAACTTACATCCTAGGTGCTGCAAGGTTTTAATACGAGAGACTTTCTTAGCTGGTCCCCCATAGAACAAGTGTACAGTTGGTCTCTGGAATACCAGAAAATGTTACCAAAGGCCACTAAACCAATAAAGCAAATATAGGTCTCCTTGAGTCAAGCAAGACTCCTCCTTCAGCACCAGCTATACCTCACCTGCCTGGAAATACTGTGCAGCAGTGGCAGCCATATGTCTGTATATCTCAAATCTAATTGGCTATTAGCTCTCTCCTTGGAGGAATAACCACAGCTGATGCCACAAGCTACATCCTTTAGTGATTAGGAGATGTTATAAGCCACAGTAAGACCCTGTCATATTTTACAGAAAAAAACATTATTCATGGATTAACATACCATCCAAACATCTGTCTATACCATAGTAACCTACCATAATAATTAGTACTGTTTAAATCCTATATATCTAATTGCTTGTGCTTCATTAGTAGGATTGAAAGGTTATTCCTGAATTAACTCTCAGCCCATGAAAGGAAACAGCCAGAATTGAACAGAGTCCAAAACAACAGCTCCAGAGAAAGAAGACTGTTTTGCTTCTTATCCACCTGTGCCCTTTTTCTAAACTTAGGGAACAATCTGCAGAAGAGGGGGCGTGGTAGAATGTAAGGGCTGTGATTGGGGTGAATGGCGAAACTACAGCAATATAGCCTGGATACTCATCTGATCAACTTGATTGAACATACAAGCCCCCCCCCCAGCTGGAAGGTGGGACCCATGGGCTGTGTGAGTTTGGGCATATCTGCTTGCAAATTGGTTTTAAATGAGGGATGCTTGTACTCATAAGTTATTACTTATTGTTAAAAAATTAAAAAAAATAAAGAATTAATTAAAAAATAACAAGGGTAACAAAAGCTGCCTTTGTTACATACAATGGCAAAGTGTCTTGGATAACATTTATACACACATGACACAAAAATTTTGATTTTTAACTGAAAGGAACTTAGAATACACTTATATGTATTCCTAACAATGGTTGTAACTTCACAATAAGGTTTTTCCAGTTTCCAGATGTTTTGATATTACTATGAAATACTACAAAGTAGAGAAAAATATTACTATTGCATAGCTTTGAAATTTCACGACTTAATACTTATGGTCTATTTAGTGTCTATACCTACAATTGAAGCTAATTTTGGTTTTATCAAAGCACTTACAATACATCCATGTTGAGCTTTTGTCCTTTCTTTTCTAAAACATTAAGTGAAGAGAAGAATTTCTGTCCTCTGTCAATGTCTTAAACTACAAGATTTGAAAAAGTCAAAATTGCTGGGTGTGGTGGGCCATGCTTTTCATCCTAGCACTTGGGAGGCAGAGGCAGGTGGACTCTGTGAATTCAAGGCCAGTCTGGTCTACATAGTGAGCTCCACAACAGCTGGAGCTAAAGGGAGACCCTGTCTCAAAAAGACCAAAAATAAAAGAAGGAAAAGAGAAAGTCAAACCTACACTAATGCAGGTCATGAAGAAGAGGCTGGAAAAATGGCTCAGTACTAAAACACGCTTCTTACGAAAACTCACAATCTGAGTTTGGGTATGACAACATGTATTTCTTCTTTTTATTTTTCATTTTTATTGAAGTTTTGTGCATTTCATACGACATTTCTTAATCTGCTTCAAACCTAATTCCCCTTCCTCCACCCCTCCCCATCAGAGCTCATATATTCTGCGTTACATATCTTCCTTATTTTTTTATTCACACTTTTCTCCTTTAATTTTAATTACTCCTTTAATTTTTTTTTTTTTTGGGATTTGGAAGAATACTTTATTTTATTATTTTTTTAAATTAATTTTTATTGATGCTTTGTGCATTTCATACATTTTTTCCAATTCAGTTCAGGCTTATTTCCCTTTCCCTCCCCCCCACCCCCACCCCATCCCAGATCATGCATTCTGCCATAACTGTCCTGCATCTTTCTCTCAGTTTTTTTTTTCATTTTTAGCTATAAGTGATAATCCATGAGTACAAGCATCCTTCATGCAAAACCTATCTGCAGGCTGTTGTGCCCAAACACCTACAGCCCCACCATCCAGTGGGGGGTGACAGGTTGTTTGTTCAATCAAGTTGATCAAATGAGTGTCCAGACTACATTGCTGTAGTTTCACCATTCACCCCAATCGCAGCCCTTACATTCTACCACGCCCCCTCTTCCGCAGGTTGTTCCCTAGGCTTAGAAAAGGGGCACAGGTGGATGAGAGGTAAAACAGTCCACTCTCTCTGGAGCTGTTGACTTGGACTCTGGTCAATTCTGGCTGTTTCCTTTCATGGGCTGACAGTTTGTCCAGGAATAACCTTTCGATCCTACTAATGAAGAACAAGCAATTAGATATATAGGTATTTAAGCAGCACTAATAGTTATGGTAGGTTACTTTAGCATAGACACATGTTTGGATATGTTAATCCATGAATTACAATTTTCCCCCCTGTTAAATATGACAGGGTCTTACTGTGGCTTATAACATCT
>VZQC01004376.1:5020019-5117003 GCA_009823505.1 Rhizomys pruinosus
ATATATATATATATATTCATTGCTCAGTTTGCCTTACTACTGGGTATTTGGTGCTAGCATACACAGATGAGGGATATGTTTTGTTGTTTGTTTTTCTGGGACTGTGTTACTTCACTTAGCATAATGTCTTCTAGTTCCACCCGTTTACCTTCAAAGTTCATGATGTCATCTTTCTTTACTGCTGCATATAACTCCATTGTGTAGATATACTACATTTTCTCTATCCACTCATTGGTTGAGGGACATTTGTGTTGCTTCCAGCTCTCTCCTATTGTGAAGAGAGCTGCAATAAACATAGATGTGCATATATCTTTGTGGTAGGATGAGTCTTGTGGGTATATACCCAGGAGTGGTATGACTGGGTCAGGTGGTAAGCTCATTTTGAGTCTTTTAAGGGTTCTCCACACTGCTTTCCATAGTGGCTGTACAAGTTTACATTCCCACCAGCAGTGGATGAGTGTTCTCCTTTCCCCACATGCTCTCCTTCATATGGTGTATTTTGTTTTCTTGATCTTAGCCAGTCTTATTGGAGTGAGATGATATCTTAAAGTGGTTTTAATTCGCATTTCTTTAATTATTAATGATGTCGAACACCTTTTAAAATGTTTCTCAGCCATCACTTTTCCTGACTTCTGAAGTCTCTGTTCAGCTCTTTACTATTTCTTGAGTGGGTCGTTTGTTTTCTTACCTCTGTATTTTGTGTATTTTACATATTCTGGATGTTAATGCTCTGTCAGATGTATCACTGGTAAAGGTTTCCTCCCACTCACTTTATCGATTGTTTCTTTTGACATGCATTTTTTTCCTCAGGAACCCACTCAGTGGTAAGAAATAAACATCCACATGTACACTCTAATATGTGTGAGTTTTCTGAATGCACATTAACACATATGCGTACTCACACACATACACACCAGCACACAAGAATGTGAACAATTTTTCCTAAAAAATGATGGGACTTGTTGGTTAGCTAGCTGGCAGGACCACAGGACATGGTGCGCAGGGAACAGGTGAGCACAGACCACTTGGTACCTCAGCCCTGTGGCATGTGTATGGCCACCCAGCCTGCTGGACCACCATACCTGTGACCTTCAGACAGCAGAGTGGGCAGAGTTAGCCAGCCAGCCAACAAGACCACAGGAGACTGTGCACAGGGAACAGGTGAGCACACACCACTTGTACATGTGCACCCAATGCTGTGGGAATAGCCAGCCAGCCAGCTGTACCATCTCACCTGGGAGCTGCATGCACAGAGGAGTGGGCAGGGATAGTCACCCTGCCAGCCAGTAGGTCCACAGTGTACTGGGTTACAGGCAAAGGGAGCACCGCCCCCATTAGCTGCCAAGCTGGTGTCCCAGTCGGAGCAGCAGTAGTGATTCTGGGGCACAAGGCAGTAAGAAGAGACCGCAAACCTGCCACAACTCCAGTCCTGGGACCATGGGCTTCACAGCAAACATAGAGGAACTGGCCTGTGGGAAACAACCAGAGTGAGTGAGGTGGCATGTGCTCAGTAGCGAACCTACCTGATTATTACCTACTCAGATTTCTGGAGAACCTCCAGACCAAAAAGAGGAGAGTTAGCTGGACCTTCCAATATAAAACAGAAAGTGAAAACCTGAAACCTCATCCAGCCAGGCCTCCATAAAGATGGAGAATAGAATGAAGTCACCTGAAGGAAACAAGCAAAGTCAGCCTTCAAGGCCGCAAAGAAACTTGGAGATTCCCATCAGAATACAAACAATAAAACAAACCCACATGCCAAAAACACAATGAGAAAGAAACAAGGGAAAAGCACATAATAAACCCCCACTAAACTCTACCAGTCCTGTAGAATATTCTAACAATGAGATCTCCCTGGAGGTAACCCAGGACACAGATCTTAGAAGAACAAATATAGACATACTCACAGAAATCAAGGAACAAATCGAAGAACCAAGGGGAGAGAATGACAAACTGAGGAAGGATCTAGAGGGAGAGAATGACAAACTCTGGAAGGAAGTGGAAGCACTGAAAAGATCCCATGGTGAAATTAAAAAGGAAACCAACCAATCAATCAAGGATCCATAAGGAGAGAAGGGCAAGCCCTAGAAGGAACTGGAAATATTAAAGAAATCACAAGATGAAATGAAAAATGAAATTGAACACTCATCCAATCAGCAGGAAAAGATGGGAGAAAGCCTCAGTAACAGACTGGATGAAGCAGAAAATAGAATATCAAGATGAAGATAGCATGGACGAACTAGGATGCTCAAGCAAAGATTACGGAAAATGAAAAAAAACAAGACTGGAACAACCAGGAAATGAGGGACAGTATGCAAAGCCCAAACCTCTGCATCATAGGGATAGAGGAAGGAGAAGAATCCCAGGACAATGATATTGGTCAGATCTTCAACAGAATAACAGAAGAAAATTTTCCCAAACTGAAAAATGACAAACCCATACAAATAAAAGAAACATGTAGAACACCAAATAAACTGGCACAACACCAAAAGAGCTGCTTCTACTGACAATTTAAAAATTTTGTGTTTGTGTGTGTGTGTGTGTGTGTGTGTGTACACCCACACATGCTTACCTGTACCACATATATGAGTGCCCATGGAGGGTAGAAAAGTCTAATTCCCTGGAATTGGAGACACCATCAGTTGTGAGCTGCCCTATGTGGGTGTTAGGAATTGAACTTTCATCCTCCTGGAGAACAGCAAGCATTTTATTTTTTTTCCTTTATTTGTTTATTTTTAAAGGGATTCTACAATATAAGAGCCCAGTTGTTTTCAGATAACATTGACGTTGCTCAGTTTGCCATACAATTAGGTAATTGGTGCATTTATTTTGAAGTGAGCAAAATTATTAAGCATAAGCAATGAATATAAGTAACATTCATGTAAAACTAATTTGCAAGTATCTATGTCCAAATTTTGAACAACCCAATTTTCCCATATTCCAGTTGGAGAAGCTTGTATGCACAAGCATGTTGATCAAATAAGAGTCCAGTCTATGTTGCTGTAGTCTCACAATTCACCCCAATCTCTCTGCAGCCCTTACATTCTACCACACCTCCTCTTCCGCAAGTTGTTCCCTAGGCTTTGGGAAAGGGGCACAAGTGGGTGAGAAGCAAAGCAGTATATTTTCTCTGGAGATGTCATTTTGGACTCTAGTCTGTTCAGGTTGTTCCCCTTCATGGGTTGACAGCTTATCCAGGGGTACCATTTTAACCGTACTAACAAAGCACAAGCAATTAGAAGAACAGACATTTAAACAGTACTAAATATTACGGCAAGCTAAGCTGTGAGCATAGACACAGATGTTTGGATGGTATGCTAATCCACAAACTGGTTTTTCTATAAAGGGTGACAAGTTCTTATTGTGGCTTATAACATCTCCTAACCACTAGAGGACATAAGTTTGTGGCATCAGCTGTGAATTATTCCTCCAAGGAGAGAGCTAATAGCCAATTAGATTTGGGATATATATATCTGCCACTGTTGCACAGTATCTCCAGGCAGTTGAGGTGTAGCTGATACTGATGGAGAAGACTTGCTTGACTCAAGGAGGCCAATATTTTGCTTTCTTGCTTTAATGGCCTTTGGTAACTGCCACTGCAGCTTCAGTTGAATCTGAGTGACATGATCACCAGAGTGAGGCAGAAGCTTCAAGGAAGTTTGCCTCCCAGAGCAGCTTGTGCCCTCAACCTTTTTCTTGGAATAGTCTGTACCTTGTTAATCGTTACTGTACTCTGTGCAATGACTGTTTGGGGATACGGATCAATGTGTTATCTTGTTCCTAGCAGGATACATGGTCCAGATACTGACCTAGATAATGAAACCACACCATTTCTTCCTTTAGTCATTGATTTGCCTGAAATTATTCAAGTACTTGTGATCAGACATAAAAGGGCCACCAACTAGATAAGTAAGCAAGCCAAATTATTAAACTCTTCAGGAACCTTGGTCAAATGGCAACCACTGTCTATCACTTGATAAACTTAAAAATACATAACTTCCTGAAAATTAATGATCTAGAAACTAATGTTCTTTCAGTCTTCCTATTAAAATGTTAATTGCCCTATTCTTAATAAACTTGCAATGTAATCAAATAACCACATAGCTTCCACATGAAACTAGTGTATAAAATCACTGAGACTTTAAAAGTAAAGTTGCACTCAGATCAAGCCTGCTTGTGTCTGTGTGTCATTCCCTTTGCTGAATCCCTTGTCCACCTTCTCTTCTCCCTGTTCCCGTCAGACTGATCACTTCTGATTCAGTTGGTCCATCGCAGGTGGCACCCAAGCAGGGACACAAAGAGAGGTAAGCTGTCTCTCCTCTTGTCCTCATTTTAAATTCAGACAGAGATAGGACCTCACCAGGAGTTCTGCAGACTCGCCAGTAAAGGATCACTGGTTCGTAAGAAGGTGAGAAGATAATAAAAAGGGAATCATGGGGCATTCACAATCAAAAGGTAAGGAGCTTTTTGTGTCAGTCCTGCATCACATGTTAATGGGTCAAGGACTTAAAGTCCCCAAAAGAAATTTATCTGATTTAAAACAATTGGCTTGGGAAAATGCTAATACATTGTGTCAAAAATTAATTCGGCCAGTAAGAAAAACTGGGACGTTGCAGGACTACATAAAAGCTTGCTTGGATGCCTCACCAACAGTGGTACAAGGAGTAGCCTATGCTGCTATGAATGGTCAGCACTACAGCGCCTTTGTGTCTAAATTAATGGGGAATCAAAGAAGGCAAGGCCAAATACTTCTCTTGTGGTCAAGAAGGACACATGAGTAAAAATTGTCCAACCAAGGACAAACAGTCCCATTTCAATACAAATGAGAGAAATAAATCAACCCCAGGACTCTGCCCCAGATGTAAAAAGGGCAGACACTGGAGAAATGAATGTAAATCTAAATATCATAAGGATGGAACCCCTCTTTCAGATGACAAAGAGGAGACAAAAAACGGCAGGAGGGGCAAGACCTCAGCCCCGTAAATAAAGGAGGGAACTTAAAAATAGAAAAGCTTAATCCTGAAGCAGTAGAGTTTTGCCCAAAAATGGATCAAAGTGTTTTTAACCTACCAAGGGCAACACCAGTAGTGCAGGATCGCATTTATCAGCTATTAAAGACTATATTTTATCCATGGTAGATGGAGTCCAGCTGGTGGATACCATGGTACATAGGCCATTACCAGAAGGGACTTTTGGTCTCATAATAGGTAGAAGTTCAAACTACAAGAAATACTTGGAAGTTCTTCCTGGAGCGATTGATGCAGATTATCAGGGAGAAATTAAGATAATGATTAGACCATTAAAGGAAACAATTCAGATTCATAAGAATCAACCCGTAGCTCAGTTATTGTTAATACCTTATATCAAGACTCCCAATCAGGTATTAAAACAAGAAAGAGGAAGTCAAGGCTTTGGATCCACAGAAGCAATTATTTAGGTACAGGAAATAAATGGATGAAGACCTATTAAAACTATATATTTAAATGGTAAGCCTATACAAGGAATATTGGATAATGGTGCAGATAAAACATGTATTGCTGCCAAAGATTGGCCTTCTAATTGGCCTACACAGAGGGCTTGGTCGACGTTGGTAGGCTTGGGATCTACCCCCAATGTACTTCAAAGCTCTCAATATTTAAATTGGACATGTGATAAAAAGAGTGGAAAAATTCAGCCATATATTGTTGCTTCATTACCCTTCTCCATATGGGGAAGAGATATAATGCATGATATGGATGTGCATTTGATAAATTCTGATGATTTTAGCCTAGAGCATTTTTCATAGGGGCCACTGAGAAATATTATGCAGATAAAATTATATAAAAAATGAAGAGCCTGTGTGGATTAATCAGTGGCCCCTAACACAAGAAAAGTTACAGGCGATAGAACAATTGTTTCAGGAACAACTTGATAAAGGACATTTAGAAGCTTCAAATAGTCCTTGGAATACGCTGATATTCACTATTAAAAAGAAATCAGGAAAATGGATACTCTTACAGGATTTAAGAGCAGTAAATGCTACTATGGAAACCATGGGAGCATTGCAGCCAGGCCTTCCTTCCCCGGTAGCCATTCCCAAAGAAATGGTCACAGTTGTTATAGACCTGCAAGACTGCTTTTTTACTATAAAACTACTGTAAAAAATTTGCATTTAGCGTACCATCAGTAAATTTCCAAAGGCCTTTTCAGCGATATCATTGGAAAGTATTACCTCAATGTATGAAAAATAGTCCCACTTTATGTCAAAAATATGTAGACCAAGTATTAATAAAGGTTAGAGAGTGGTATCCTGGGGCATTTATCATTCATTATATGGATGACATACTCCTGGCTACTCCAAGCTTGAAGGAAACTCAGGAAGCATTGGAAAAAATGATACAACAATTAACATCTTTTGGACTAATCATTGCACCTAATAAGATTCAGTGAAATAAACCTTTGTCTTATGTAGGGAATATGATTTATGATAATTACATACAATCACAAAAAATAGCTATCAGATATGATAAACTAAAAACTTTAAATGATTTCCAAAAACTAATATGAAATATTAACTGGATTAGGCCATCATTAAAAATTACTACTAGAAGCCGGGTGTGGTGGTGCACGCCTTTAATCCTAGCACTTGGGAGGCAGAGGCAGGTGGATCTTTGTGAGTTCAAGGCCAGCCTGGTCTACAAAGTGAGTTCCAGGATAGCTGGGACTACAGGGAGACCCTGTCTCGAAAAGACCAAAAAAAAAATTACTACTAGAGGACTACATCCCCTATTTAATATTTTAAAAGGAGATAGTCACCCAAATTCATCAAAACAAATAACAAAAGAGACAATTGAGACTTTAGCTCTTATAGATAAAAAATTATCTGAAGCAAAAATTCATCAAATAGTCTATAATAAAAAATGGATGTTATCCTAAAAACTCAATTTACTCCCACTGGATGTTTTTGGCAGGGAGGAGTATTAAAATGGATACACCTATCACATACGCAAAACAAAATGGTATCCTCTTATGTGTACCTTATGACTCAACTTATAATCAAAGCTAGACAGAGATCTAAAGAATTATTTGGTAAAGAAATACAAAGCATTATTGTTCCATTAAGTAAAACTCAATTTGAACATTTAAAGCAAACTGATGATAAATGGCTTATAGCACTGCAAAATTATGCAGGACAAATTAAGTATCATTTGCCTCAACATAAAATATTAAAATTTATTCAAGAAGTTGATATAATTTTTCCAAATAAATGCTCTTTAACACCTCTGGAGAAAGCTCTTACTGTCTTTACAGATGGCTCCTTTAATGGAAACTCTGTGGTATATGTGTCAGACAGGCCACCAATTATCAAAAGGTCACCTGGTATTTCTGCACAACAAGCAGAAATTACTGCAGTAATTATGGCCTTTGAGACATATCCCCAACCTTTAAACCTTTACACAGATTCTAAGTATGTGGTTAATTTATTTCCAGCTATTGAAACAGCCCTATTGTCAGGCAGTCCCCTATATTACCATTACTATTAAAGTTACAACAAGCTCTTGTCAATAGACAAAGCAAGGTCTACATAGGCCATATAAGAGGACATACTGGACTGCCAGGGCCCTTATTAAAAGGCAATTATATGTCTGATCTATATACTAAAACTCTAATAGCCACAGCTTTAGAAGAGGCTGTAGAGAGCCATCATCTTCATCATCAGAATGCATTTGCTTTGAAGAAAATGTTTAACATCACTAGAGAACAGGCTAGACAAATAGTAAAGCAGTGTATGTGCTGTCCAGATATATACCATCCCTTAAAATTAGGAGTTAATCCTAGATGGCTGAAGCCTCAAGTGTTATGGCAGATGGATGTCACACATATTGCAGAATTTAGAGGATTAGCTTTTATACATGTAACCATTGACACTCTCACACAATGCATGCTACAGCTAGAACAGGGGAAGCTGCTAAAGACGTCATCCAACATTTAATATACTGTTTTGTCAATTTAGGACTGCCATCGCAGATAAAGACAGATAATGCTCCAACATATACATCAAAAGCCTTTAAAACATTTTGCGATCAATGGCACATCAAACATACTATAGGAATACCTTATAACCCCCAAGGTCAGGCAATAATTGAAAGAGCTCATCAAACTTTAAAGACACAGCTATTACGTCAAAAGAACACTAATAAATATTTTTCCCCTCATCAAGCTTTGAATCATGCACTTTTTTTTTTGTCTTTTTGAGACAGGGTCTCCCTGTAGCCCCAGATGTCCTGGAACTCACTCTGTAGAGCAGGCTGGCCTTGAACTCACAAAGATCTGCCTTCTTCTGCCTCCCAAGTGAATCATGCACTTTTTACCATAAATCATTTAAATATAAACGATGAGGGACTTACCCCAATGCAAAGGCAGTGGGGAGATCAAGAACACAAAACCAAACCAATGGTTAAATGGAAGGATTTATTAACAGGCATGTGGAAGTGCCCAGATGTCTTAATTTCCTCGGGAAGAGGATATGCTTGTGTGTTTCCACAGGATGCGGACTCTCCCATCTGGATCCTGGACTGGCTTATCTGGCACTACAATGTCAAGGAAGCAGAAAAGAAAGCAACAAAACCTGATAAGGCAGGCCTGCCTAAAAATGAAAGCACTGCAGCTGACCCCAAAGGCGTCACAGCAGACACGAAAGGCCAAGACACCGACATGGGGACAAGTCAAAAAGCTAACAAAAAAAGCTGAGTCCATAGTGACTCAAACTGAAAAGCCTTTGACTACGGCTAATTTGTTCTTGGCCATTCTTGCAGTCTTTTCTACTCAGCTATCCACTGTATCATGTGCAGTGTATTGGGCATATGTTCCATCTCCGCCTCTGATTCACCCTGTGGGCTGGGGGGAAGAAATGCAGATTAAAGTAATGACTAATACTAGTGATTTACTGGGGTGATTTGCCTTAGTTACCAATGTTCAAACTGCACATTTTGTAAATGATTTGAGTAAAAATATTTCTGCTGCATTTGCTAATCAGCATGATATAGACAAAAGACTAGAAGCAAAAGTAAATGCACTTGAGGAAGCCGTTTTGGCTCTCAGAGAGGAAGTTCAAAATTTAAAGGTACAGCTCTCAACTTGTTGCCTTGCTAGCTTTAGATATATTTGTGTGACACTGCTAAGGTATAATGATACCTGGGAATGGAATACTACTAAGAATGATTTATTGGGAATATGGAAGGTTAACGATATTACTCATGATATGTTAGATCTCCAACAACAAATTATGGATATTAGTAAGGCTCATATAGATTCTAAAGTGTTAGAAGGATTGGCCAGATCTGTCAAGTCTGGACTTTCATATTTAAATCTTGATAATTGGCTACATTTTTTAATACCAATTGTTATTATCAGAGGAATGGTCATGTTACTCATATTATTCCTTCCAGTGATCATCTGATCCCTAACAAAAGCACTGTATACAGTTCGACATGATTTGCAAGAACTACAGCTTGTTAACAAGAAAGGGAGACATGCCACAGCAGCTTCGGTTGAATCTGAGTGACATGATCACCAGAATGAGGCAGAAGCTTCAAGGAAGTTTGCCTCCCAGAGCAGCTTGTGCCCTCATCCTTTTTCTTGGAATAGGCTGTACCTGGTTAATCGTTACTGTTCTCTGTGCTATGACTGTTTGGGGATACGGACCAATGCATTATCTTGTTCCTAGCAGGATACATGGTCCGGATACTGACCTAGATAATGAAACCCCACACCATTTCTTCCTCTAGTCATTGATTTGCCTGAAATTATTCAAGTACTTATGATCAGACATAAGAGGGCCACCAACTAGATAAGTAAGCAAGCCAAATTATTAAACTCTTCAGGACCCTTGGTCAAATGGCAACCACTGTCTATCACTTGATAAACTTAAAAATACATAACTTCCTGAAAACTAATGATCTAGAAACTAATATTCTTTCAGTCTTCTTATTAAAATGTTAACTGCTCTATTTTAATAAACTTGCAATGTAATCTAATAACCACATAGCTTCCACATGAAACTAGAGTATAAAATCACTGAGACTTTAAAAGTAAAGTTGCACTCAGATCAAGCCTGTTTGTGTCTATGTGTCATTACCTTTGCTGAATCCCTTGTCCACCTTCTCTTCTCCCTGTTCCTGTCAGACTGATTGCTCCTGACTCAGTTGGCCCATCGCATGTAACGCTCTCTGGCATTTCAGAGGCCAACTGTACATTAGCAAGTGACATCTCAAAACATTTTTTCGTGCTTACCCCAGGTCTTCAACAACAGGGACTTACTGCCTTTCTCCTTGGATATATCCCATTTATAGGCAAAATTTCTTTATAATTTGGGGGGCTTAGATCCCCTAGCCAACATCTCCTAGGCAGAATAATCCATTGTTGATATCAGAGCTCTCCTCTATTAATATATTTTGCTTAATAACACAGATTATAAAGACTTTACTATTGTATTTGGCTCTAAATAGAGAATTATCCTTTCACAGTTCCTACATCTATCAGTCAATTAAAAAAGGTAGTTATACCTGTTTTATAAGAAATTACCACTATAACAGTTGGCTCTAGTTTACAGTTAGGGAATGACTTCATTACCATCATGTTTTTCCTTTTTCCTATAAAGGGGAGAGGTAGGAAGGTTTCTCAGCATCTGGAAGGTAAAATTCATTAGGGCCCATTATAAACATTTAACCCAAATAGAATTCAGAGAGATGCTCAGTGTCTGTCACTCAGGCAGTCTGAGGTTCCTCTTTCTTTAGTGTTCAGATGGGTCAGCCTCTCTTCTGGTATTTCCCAGTCCATCCTGCACAGCCAAAAGTTGTACATTTTCGGGCATTTAGGTTGGTATTTTTACCTGTGGGAATATGCAAATCTCCTCCCATTGTTAGTTTCAAGATCTCAAAATTGAAAATTTATCAAAGGGTTTGGAACACAGAGTTTTCCATTTGTATCCCAGAAGGAATACTATACCATCTTCCACCTCACTCTTTTTGTTTTTTAAATTTTTAAGTTTTGACCTATAGATGCCTAAGTTGTATTACACATACCCATAAACAGGAACCAAGGGATAAGTTTTCATTAAATTTACCCAAACAGTTTATCATTGACACTAGGCTGCTTATTTGTGAAGTAAACTTAAATTTAATTCCTTTAAATTATCCTACAAGTAAAAGAAAGTGTTACGAGGTGATATTGGATAACACAGATAAATATAGAGATCATTTGTGTACCTTAACCCCAAAGTTATTGTTGGAAATTCAATACAAATTATAAATTAAAAAATTAACATTTTTTTGGTCTTTTCGAGACAGCTTTCCTGGAACTCACTTTGTAGACCAGGCTGGCCTTGAACTCACAAAGATATGCCTGCTTCTGCCTCCCAAGTGCTAGGATTAAAGGCATGCATCACCATGCCCTGCTTAACAATTAACATCTTATATTCCCAATTAGTCCAAATGTATTACCAGTTTCACCAAAACCTTCAACCAAATTTAACTAATCTAAACAATTTACTAAGTCTTAAAATATCCTGTAATATGTGGACAAAGCTTGGGCAGAGTTGAATACCTGACAAATAAATTTTACCCCATATACACTTTGCTCTTTAAAGTTATATGACTAGATTATGACTTTGGAGAAATCAAGTCCATTAACATATATGGTTTATTTTGTATTTCTGTATAAATCTCTACTGAAATACCTCTCTATTTAAATATATGTTATTTTTAAGTATACCATTTTAAATGCAAACCTTACAGAGTGTATTTCAATAAGCATCTTCCTCCAAGATCTTGGCCTTCTTCAGGCCTGGCATGAAAACGTGCTTTAAAAACTTTTCAGTATCTAGCATTTTTTTATGAGTACAAGCATCCTTAATGTAAAACCAATTTGCAAGCAGTTGTTCCCAAACCCAAACAGCCCAAGGCTCCCACCATCCAGCTGGAGGAGCTTGTACATAAAAACATGTTGATCAAATAAGTGTCCAGTCTATATTGCTGTAGTTTCAGCATTCACCCCAATCACAGCCCTTACATTCTACCATGGCCCCTCTTCCACAGATTGTTCCCTAGGCTTAGAAAAGGGCCACGGGTGGACAAGAAGCAAAGCTGTCTACTTTCTCTGGAGCTGTCATTTTAGACTCTGATCAGTTCTGGCTGTTTCCTTTCATGGGCTGACAGTTTCTCCAAGAATAACCTTTCAATCCTACTAATGAAGCACAAGCAATTAGATATATAGGTATTTAAACAGTACTAATTATTATGGTAAGTTACTTTGGTATAGACACAGATGTTTGGATGGTATACTAATCCATGAATTGCATTTTTTTTTTCTGTAAAAGATGGCAAGATCTTACTGTGGCTTATAAGATCTCCTAACCACTAGAGGATGTAAGCTTGTGGCATCAGCCGTGAGTTATTCCTCCAAGGAGAGAGCTAATAGTCAATTAGATTTGGGATATACGGACATATGGCTGTCACTGCTGCACAGTATTTCCAGGCAGGTGAGGTGTAGCGGATGCTGATGGAGGAATCCTGCTTGACTTAAGGAGACCAACATTTGCTTTATTGGTTCAGTGGCCTTTGGTAACACTCTCTGGTATTCCAGAGACCAACTTTACACTTGCAAGTGTGGTCTCAATACAACCTTCCCATGCTTACATCAAGTCTTCCACAGCAGCGCCTTACTGCCTCTCTTCTTACAGGTATCCCAGTTTACAGGCAAGAAGCCTTTATCTTTTGGGGGGGGCTTGGATCCCCTGGCCCACATCTCCTTGGCAGAATAATCCATTGCTCTCCTGTATTAATATATTTTGCTTATATTCACAGCTTAAAGAGACTTTAGTATTATATTTGATTCTGAATAGAGAATAATCCTTTTCACAGTTCCTATATCTATTAGTCAATTAAAGAAAGCAGTTTTACCAGTTTTATAAGAGATTACCTCTATAACAGTCAGCTCTAATTTACATTTAGAGAATGACTTCATTACCACCATGTTTTTCTTTGTTCTATGAAAAAGAGGTAAGAAAGTCTCTCATATTAAAACTGTGCAGCACCTAGAAGGTATGGTTTATTAGGACTCATTATAAACAGTTGATACTACTATGATCCACAGAGAGGTTTGATTCCTGTAGCAGTCTGAGGCTTTTCTTCCTTTTCATATTTAGATGGGCCAACTTCTCTGCTGGTATTTCTTGTACATCCTACACAATGCAAGTCTGTATCTTTTCTTTCCCAGCCATAAAGTTGGTAACATTTTGACCTGTGGGAGCATACAAATCTTTCCCCATAGTTAGTTTTAAGATTAAATTAAAAGTTTTTGACAAAAAGGTTTAATATATAACTGTATGCTCCTTTTTTATTTTAGGTATATATTTTTTGACCCATGAGTCTCAAAAAGGCAGTTGTAGTACACATACCTTTACGCAGGAATCAAGGTGTAAATTTCATTAAATTTATCCAAGCTGTTTTGGGTGACTGTATGTTGTTAATTTGGGAAGCAAACTTAATTCCTTAAGTTAAATTATACTACAGGTAAAAGAGAATGTTACAAGATGATACAGTATAGCATAAAAATTATAGAGAGCATTTGTATATGTTAATCCCAAAGTTATTGTTATATAGATTTTAAGTAAAGCAGATTTGGACAACAACAATTTATTTCTCCAATTAACTTAGATGTATTACTGTTTTTATTAAAACCTTTAAATCAATGTTGTTTAATATTGACATTTTTACTTTTACTAAGTCCTAAAATACCATGTAATTTGTAGATAGAGTTTGGGCAAAATTGGATACTTGTTGAACTCATGTCAATTAAATATACATTAATGGAATACAGACACATGTTCCTCTCCCAACCTTCTCACCCCTCCCGACTCACCATTTCAGTTAGTTTTCTGATGCAGTCTTTCTGTTGTTGTGCTTTTAATATGCATCCCTCTCCACAAGAAATATTTACAACTGGGTTATTGACACTAGCATTCACAGATGAGGGATACCATTCATCGTTTTTTTTTTCTGGGACTGTGTTACTTCACTTAATATAATATCTTCTAGCTCCATCCATTTACCTGCAAAGTATATGATGTTATCTTTCTTTACTGCTGCATAGAACTCCATTGTGTACATGTACCACATTTTCTCTATCCACTCATCAGTTGAGGGGCATTTGGGTTGGTTCCAGCTTTTTGCTATTGTGAACAGAGCTGCAATAAATATAGCTGTGAATGTATTTCTGCAGTAAGATGAGTCTTGTGGGTATATACCCAGGAGTGGTATGACTAGGCCAGATGGCAAGCTCATTTTCAGTCTTTCAGGGGTTCTCCATACTGCTTTCCATAATGGCTGTACAATCCCACCAGCAATGGATGAGTGTTCCCCTTTCTGCACAACCTCTCCATCACTTGGTATCATTTGTTTTCTTGATCCTGGTCAGTCTTATTGGAGTGAGATGATATCTTAAAGTGGTCTAAATTTGCATTTCCCTAATTATTAGTGATGTTGAACAGTTTTTAAGATGTTTCTCGGCCATCTCTAATTCCTCCTCTGTGAAGTCTCTATTCAATTCTTTGCTCCATCTTTTGAGTGATCTATTTGTTTTCTTTCTTCTTTGTTTTTTGAGTAGTTTGTATACTCTGGAAATTAATGCTTTGTCAGATGTATCTGCAGTGAAGATTTCCTCCCACTCTGTGGGTTTTCTCTTCACTTCCTTTATTTTTTCTTTTGATGTACAGAAGCTTTTGAGTTCAATGAGGTCCCATTTGTCAATTGTCAATCTTATTTATTTTGCAGCTACTCTCTGATTTAGGAAGTCTTTTCCTATGCCTATGTCTTGTAGTTTGTTGCCAAGTTTTTCTTCTACCGCCTCCAGAGTTTTGGGTTTCACATTGAGGTCCTTGACCCATCTAGAATTGACTTTTGTACAGGGCGAGAGGTAGGGGTTTAATTTCATTCTTCTACAGGTGGTTATGAAGTTTTGCCAACACCACTTACTGAAGATGCTGTCTTTCCTCTGTTGTGTCTTCTTGGCACCCTTGTCAAATATGAGGTGGCTGAAATTGTATGTGCTCAAGTTTGGATCTTCAGTTTTGTTCCATTGGTCAACTGGTCTGTTTTTGTGCCAGTACCAAGCTGTTTTTATGACTATAGCCCTGTAGTATAGTTTGAAGTCTGGTATAGAGATCCCCCTGTATTGCTCTTTTCACTCAGGGTTGCTTTGGCTCTTCAGGGTCTTTTGTTTTGCAAATGAAATTAAGGATTTTTTTCCAAGCCTGTGAAGAAACTCTTGGGGATTTTGATTGGGATTTCATTAAATCTGTACAAGAGTTTGGGTAGAATGGGCATTTTTACTATATTTTCCCAATCCATGAGCATGGGAGGTTTGTCTATCTTCTGAAGTCTTATTCAATTTCCTTCTTCAGGGGTTTAAAATTTTTTGTTGTAGAGATCCTTGGTGTCTTTGGTTAGGTTTGTTCCTAGGTATTTTATTGCTTTTTGAGGCTATTGTGATTGGGAAGATCTCCTTGTAGTCCTTCTTTAGTTGCTTCTTGTTGGTGTAAATAAAGGCTACTGATTTTTCTAGATTTATTTTTTATCCTGCGACTCTACTGAAGTTCTTAATCATTTCTAGGATTTTTCTGGAGGAGTTTTTAGCATCCCTTAAGTAAACAATCATATCATCAGCAAAAACAGATAGCTAGACTTCCTCATTTCTAATTAGAACTCCTTTAATTTCCTTTTCTTGCCTTATTGCCCTAGCAAGCATTTCAAGCACTATATTGAAAAGGAGTGGTGACAGGGGGCAGCCTTGCCGAATTCCTACCTTTAAGGGGAATGCTGTCGTTTCCCCATTTAGGATGATATTAGCTGTGGGTTTCCTGTATACGGCTTTGATAACATTGAGTAATGATTCCTCCAATCCAATTCCCTCTAGGACTTTAAACATGAAGGGATGCTGGATTTTGTCAAAGGCTTTTTCCACATCAATTGAAATGATGGTGTGGTTTTTGTCTTTAAGTCCATTTATATGTTTCATGATATTTATTGATGTTTGTATGTTGAACCATCCCTGCATTTCCAGTATGAATACAACTTGGACATGGTGGATGATCTTCTTGATGTGGGTCTGTATGGGATTTTCTAGTATTTTATTTAGAAATTTTGCATCTGTGTTCATTAAGGAAATGGGTCTATAGTTCTCCTATTTGGTTGTATCTTTGCCTGGTTTTGGTAAAAGCGTGATGCTGGCTTCATAGAAGGAATCTGGGAGAACTCCCTCCATTTGTATCCTTCTAACAACTTGGGTAGTAATGGTTGTAAGTCTTTTTGAAATATTTTATAGAATTCTGCTGTGAAACCATCTGGGCCTGGGCATTTTTTTGGTTGGGAGGTTACTTATTACATCTTCAATTTCTTCATGTATTATTGGTCTATTTAGGCTGTTGATCTCTTCTTGGTTGAGCTTTGGTGATTCCCAGTATTTCAGATATTCATCCATTTCTTCTAGGTTTTCATACTTAGTAGAGTATAGGTTTTTGAAGTATTCCCATACGATTGTCTGGATCTTTTCATTGTCTGTTGTGTTATTTCCCTTTTCATCACAAATTCTCTTGATTTGGAGTTGTTCCTTCTTTCTTTTGGTTACCTGGGCTAGAGGTCTATCTATCTTGCTTATTCTCTCAAAGAACCAACTTTTGGATTCATTGGGTTTTTTGTATGGTTTTCTTTGTTTCTATTTCATTGATCTCCACTCCGATTTTTGTTATTTCTTCTTGTCTTATGCATTTAGGGTTCATTGTTGTTGTCTCTCAAGTATTTTTAGCTGCAGTGTTAGATCACTCACTTGTGCTCTTTCTGTTTTTTTTTTTTTTAATGTAGACACTTAGAGCTATAAACTTCCCTCTTGGGACTGATTTTAAAGTGTCCCATAGATTTTTCTGTGTTGTATTATCATTGTCATTCAGTTCCAGGAATGTTTTTATTTCTTTCTTTATTTCTTCCTTGACCCATTCATTATTCAGGAGAGTGTGGTTTAGTCTCCATGTGTTCTTGTAGGTTGTAGGGCTTATCCTGGTGTTGATATTGAGTTTTATTGCACTGTGTTCTGATAGAATGCATGAGATTATTTCAATCTTTTTGTATTTGTTGAGTTTTTCCTGTGTCTCAGTATATGGTCCATTTTGGAGAATGTTCCTTGGGGTGCTGAGTAGAAAGTGTATTCTCTGGTGTTTGGGTGGAATATTTGATAGATATCTGTGAGGTCCATTTGCTGTATTGTATCATTTAGTTCAGATGTCTCTCTGTTTATCCTTTGTCTTGTTGATCTGTCTAAAGGATTTAATGGGGTATTGAAGTCCCCTCCTATTAGCATGCTGGGGTTAATCTGTGCTTTGAGATCCTGAAGTCTTTATAAAGTTTGGTGCACTGGAGTTTGGTGTGTATATATTCATGATTGTGAGATCTTCATCATTAATTGTTCCTTTAATAAAGATGTAATGGCCCTCTATGTCTCTTTTGATTTCTTT
This sequence comes from Rhizomys pruinosus, assembly GCA_009823505.1. Lineage (NCBI taxonomy): Eukaryota > Metazoa > Chordata > Mammalia > Rodentia > Spalacidae > Rhizomys > Rhizomys pruinosus. Next base: position 5,037,562 of record VZQC01004376.1, read on the forward strand.
TGCTTTGAAGTCTATTTTGTCTGATATTAGAATAGAAACACATGCTTTCTTTTTGGTACCATTTGCTTGGAATATTTTCTTCCATCCCTTCACCTTAAGTTGGTGCCTATCCTTGAAATTGAGATGGGTTTCTTGTAGACAGCATATAGACGGATTTTGTTTCCTAGTCCATTCTCTCAATCTATGTCTTTTGATTGGGAAGTTTAGTCCATTAATATTTAAGGTTATAATTGAAAGATGGATGTTGCTTCCTTTCACCTTATTATCCATTTGGGCTTTTATTATCTGATTCTATTCTTTTTTTATTTTAAATTTTATTTATTTTTGTATGTGTATGAGTGTACTGTCTGCATGTAGGTTTGTGCACCTGTGTCATGCAATGTCACAGAGGTCAGAAGAGGATCTCAGATTCCCCTGGAACTGGAGTTCTCCTGGAATTTCAGTTACAGATGGTACTCAGCCGCCATGTGGGTGCTGGGGATTGAACCCGGGTCCTCTGCAAGAACAGTTGGTGCTCTTAACAGCTAGCCTATCTCTGATTCTATTCTTACTGTTATGTTTTTATTAGCTTCTTTTCCTAGGTGCTTGGGGATAGTTCCTCTTTTCTTTTGCTCTTTGATTAGCTTCAAGTATTTTCTGAAGAGTTGGTTTTCCGGACATGAATTCTATCATCTTGTTTATGTCATGGAATATTTTTCTCTCTCCTTAAACTATAATCGACATTTTTGCTGAGCAAAGTATTCTGGGTTGGCATTCATAGTCCTTTAACACTGGGAATGCTTTGCTCAATGTTCTTCTTGCTTTAATGGTTTGTGCCAAGAATTCAGTTGTAATTCTGATGGGTTTCCCCTTGTATGTTTCTTGCTTTTCTTTTGTAGCCTTCAGAATTTTGTCTTTGTTTTGGGCATCTAGTATTTTAACTATGATATGGCGTGGGGAGTTTATTTTCTGATCTTGTCTATTTGGAATCCCTATGTGATTCTTGTATTTGTATGGGTTTGTCTATTTTTAGTTTGGGGAAATTTTCATCTATTATTCTGTTGAAGATATGATCAATACTATTCACTTGAGATTCTTCTCCTTCCTCTATTCCTATGATGCGGAGGTTTTATCTTTACATAGTTTCCCATACTTCCTGGTTGTTCCACTTTTGTGTATTTTTAAATTTTTCATATTCTTTTTTTTTTCTCACATTTTTTTATTGATGCTTGTGCATTTCATACATCATTTTCCAATTCAGTTCAGGCATATCTCCCTTCCCTTCACCCCCACCACCCCAACCGAGATCATGAATTCTGCCATGACTGTCCTGCATATCTCTCTCAGTTTTTTTTTTTCCATTTTTAGCTATAAGTGATAATCCATGAGTACAAGCATCCCTCATGTATAACCAATTTGCAGGCTGTTTTGCCCAAACCCACACACCCCACCTTCCAGCGGGGGGTGAGGGGTTGTATGTTCAATCAGGTTAATCAAATGAGGGTCCAAACTACTTGCTGTAGTTTCACCCTTCACCCCAATCACAGCCCTACATTCTACCACGCCCCCTCTTCCGCAGATTAATTCCCTGGCTTTGGAAAGGGGCACGAGTGGGTGAGAAGCAGAACAGTCCACTCTTCTGGAGCTGTTGTCTTGGATCTCTGTGTCAATTCTGGCTGTTTCCTTTCATGGGCTGACAGTTTGTCCAGGAATAACCTTTCGATCCTACTAATGAAGCACAAGAATTAGATATATAGGTATTTAAGCAGCATTAATAGTTATGGTTGTTACTTTGTTATAGACATATATTGTTTAGATGAGATGTTGATCCTACGAACAACATTTTTCCCTGTTAAATATGACGGGGTCGTTAACTGTGGCTTATGATATCTCCTAACCTGTAGAGAATGTACAGCTTGTGGCATCCAGCCATGGGTCATTCCTCCAAGGAGAGACCAATAGCCAATTAGATTTGGGATATACAGGCATATGGTGCCTCTGCTGCACATTATTTCCAGGCAGGTTGAGGTGTAGCTGGTGCTGACTGTGAAGTCTTGCTTGACTCAAGGAGACCCGTATTTGCTTTGTGTTTTAGTGGCCCTTGGTAACACTCTCTGGTATTCCAGAGGCCATCTTTACTACTTGCATGTGTGGTCTAATGCATCTTTCCCATGTTACAGTCAGGTCTTCAGCAGCAGGGCCTTATCGCCTCTCTTCTTGCAGGTATCCCAGTTTAGAGGCAAGGAGCCTTTACCTTTTGTGGGACCTTAGATCCCCTGGCCAACATCTCCCTGGTGGAATAATCCATTACTGATGTCAGAGCTCCTGTATTGATATATTTTGCTTAAGCGTATAGTTTAAGGACTTTAGTGTTATATTTGGTTCTGAACAGAGAGTAATCCTTTTCACAGTTCTATGTCTATTAGTCAATTAAAGAAGGCAGTTTTACCAGTTTTATAAGAGATTACCTCTATAATAGTTGTCTCCAATTTACAGTTGCCACAAAGGTTTTGATATGAGAGACTTTCTTGCCTCCCCCCCCAGAACAAGGAGAAATATGACGATGATGGGGTTGCTCTCCAACTGTAAATTTTTCATATTCTTTATTTGAGATTTTTAGTTGTTCTGTGTTATCTTCCAGATCTGATATCCTTTTTTTCTGTTTCCTCCATTCTATTTCTGAGGCTTTTTCCTTTCCTTTCTTCTTGATTGGATGAGTGTTCTATTTCCTTTTTCATTTCATCCTGTGATTTCTTTAGCTTTTCCACTTCCTTTTTCAGCTTCTCAATCTCTTCTTGGTGCTCCTTACTTCACTGGTTGGCTTCCTATTTCAGTGTTTCTACTTCCTTTCGTAGTTTGTTTTTTCTTCCTCTAGTTCTTTCTGGAGTTTGTCATTCTCTTCCTTTAGTTCTTTCCAAAATTTGTCATTGTATCCCTCTAGGTACTTTTTGAGTTTTTCATTCTCTCTCCTTAGTTCTCTGACTTCTTTATTTTCTTTAATTTCTCTGCATAGGTCTGCAATTATTCCTCTAAGAATTGTTTCTTGGGTCACCTCCAGGGGGATCCCATTGTAGCTATCTCCTACAGGGTTGGTAGAGCTTGGTGCAGAATTATCCTGCACCTTTCCCAAGTTGTCCTTTCATCGTGTCCCTGGCATGTGGGTTTCCTCTTTTGGGGGGGGCGGATTCTGACTCAAATCACAAATGTCTTTTCACTGTGTTGAAGACTTGCTTTGCTTGCCTCCTTCAGATGCCCCTTTTTATTTTCTCCTCCTTGTTTATGGAGTGGTGACTTGTCTAGTTTTCAGGCTTTCAATTTTGTTTATGTACTGGATATTGGAAGTCTAAATCACTCTTCCCTTCCTGTTCTGAAGGTTCTCCAAAAAAACCCACTTGGATACTCTCTTACTCTCTCCTCAATTACAGTTTGTGGTGGGGGGGCTGACTTAGCCCACCCCCCGGTACCTGTCTGGAGTGGCACCAGGCTCTTACCTTTGCTTCAGGTGGTCTTAGCAAGCAAGGACTGAAACTGAGCCCCCCACCCCACACGAGCTCACTATGGCCAGCAAGCATTTTAAAACATTGAACCATATCTTCAGGATTGCTTATGTTGATTCTTAATGTTATTATCAACAGGACAACAGTGCAGGATGTGACATGTTCCAATTCTGCTGAATGAATCAGAGATCAAACTATTTGCAAATCAGAAAGGAAAAATATCACTTTCAGCTCTAGGGGCTGGAAACAAGTCATTCCTTGTTAATTTGGAGACCACAAAGTACAAACCTACTAGTACTCATAACCAAGAAATCCATGTACGAATGGAGAAGGGAGTTCTTACTTACAAGGACTTTTCTGAGTTCCGCTGGTCCTTGGAGTATCAGGGATTGATGGAACACCTTTCCACATGTGTTTATCTCATTGAGAGTTTCCATTTTGAAAAAGGTACTTTTCCTGTTACAAGTCAAACACTGAAAGAAGCAATGGTTAATGGTCAACAGGAGAGAATTTCATGTAACATTTAAAGGTAAGGGATGCCAAAAGCACTCCCCACATTGGAGCCAAAACATCTAGACCAGCAGAACGCAAGGTCGTGGGTACAGGAAGCAAAAAATTTCCTACTGGGTCACTAGGGGTGATAGTGAGTGGAATCATTCCCACTTCCACCCCTTGGTTCCTGGACCCATGAATTCTGGCTATAGGAGAAACAGTACCATATAGTGGATGCTGATTCAAAGCATATACTGCTTGCTGGAGAACCTTGCCCCAGCCCTCCAGGGTATTGCTACCTAATTGGCGCTGTAACTGTGTCTTCAAGAGGCCATTCCATCGTTCTATCAAGCCAGCTGCTTCTGGGTGGTGGGGAACATGGTAAGACCAGTGGATACCATGACCATGGGCCCACAGTCGCACTTCTTTGGCTGTGAAGTGAGTTCCTTGGTCAGAAGCAATGCTGTGAGGAATACCATGACGGTGGATAAGGCATTCCGTAAGTCCCTGGATGGTAGTTTTGGCAGAAGCATTACGTGCAGGAAAGGCAAATCCATAACCAGAATAAGTATCTATTCCTGTAAGAACAAAACGCTGTCCCCTCCATGATGGAAGTGGTCCAATGTAGTCAACCTGCCACCAGGTTGCTGGCTGGTCACCCCGGGGAATAGCACCATATCGGGGGCTCAATGTTGGTCTCTGCTGTTGGCAAATCTGGCACTCGGCAGCAGCTGTAGCCAGATCAGCCTTAGTGAGTGGGAGTCCATGCTGTTGAGCCCATGCATAACCTCCATCTCTGCCACCATGACCACTTTGTTCATGGGCCCATTGAGCAACAACAGGGATAGCTGGAGAAAGAGGCTGACAATCCACAGAACGAGTCATCCGATCTACTTGATTATTAAACTCATCCTCTGCTGAGATCACCTTTTGATGAGCATTTACATGAGACACAAGTATCTTCACATCCTTTGACCATTCAGAGAGCTCTATCCACATACTTCTTCCCCAAATGTCTTTCTCACCAATTTTCCAGTCATGCTCCTTCCAAGTCCCTGACCATCCAGCCAAACCATTGGCTACAGCCCATGAATCAGTATATAATCGAACCTCTGGCCATTTCTCCTTCCAGGCAAAATGCACAACCATGTGCACTACCCGAAGTTCTGCCCACTATGAAGACTTTCCTTCACCAGTGTCCTTTAGGGTTGTTTCAGAAATAGGCTGTAATGCTGCAGCTGTCCACCTTTGGGTGGTGCCTGCATAGCATGCAGAACCATCAGTAAACCAGGCCCTAGTCTTCTCTTCTTCAGTCAACTGATCATAGGGCAAACCCCATGAAGCCATAGGTGCATGTTTAACCACAGGAGGCATCGTAACAGGAGTGGGAGCCATAGGCATTTGGGAAACTTCTTTATGCAGCTTGCTCGTGCCTTCAGGGCCTGCCCGGGCCCTGTCACGTATGTACCACTTCCATTTGATAATGGACTGTTGCTGTGCACGTCCTACTTTATGGTCTGGTGGGTCAGATAATACCCAGCTCATGATGGGCAGCTCAGGTCACATGGTGACTTGGTGGCCCATTGTCAAATGTTCAGTTTCCACTAAGGCCCAATAGCAGGCTAAGAGCTGTTTTTCAAAAGGAGAATAGTTGTTTGCAGATGAAGGTAGAGCCTTACTGCAAAATCCCAAGGGCCTCCGCTGTGATTCCCCTATGGGAGCCTGCCACAGACTCCAGATGGCATCTCTATCTGCCACTGATACCTCAAGCACCATTGGATCTGCTGGATCATATGGCCCTAGGGGCAGAGCAGCCTTCACTGCAGCCTAGACCTGCTGAAGAGCCTTTTTCTGTTCCAAGCCCCACTCAAAGTTTGCTGCCTTCTGAGTCACCTGATATATGGGTCGTAGTAACACACCCAGATGAGGAATGTGCTGCCTCCAGAATCCAAAAAGCCCCACTAAATGTTGTGCTTCTTTCTTGGTGGAGGGAGGGGCCAGGTGCAACAACTTATTCTTTACCTTAGAAGGAATGTCTCTGCATGCTCCACACAATTGAACCCCTAGAAACTTCACAGAGGTAGATGGCCCTTGAATTTTAGTTGGGTTTATTTCCCATCCTGTCATGTGCATATGCTTTACCAACAAGTCTAAACTAGTTGCTACCTCCTGTTCACTGGGTCCAATAAACATAACATCATCAATATAGTGGACCAGTGTGATATTTTGTGGAAGAGTCAGGCGATCAATATCCCTTCTAACTAAGTTATGGCACAAGGCTGGAGAGTTAACATACCCTTGAGGTAAGACAGTAAAGGTATACTGTTGGCCTTGCCAGCTGAAAGCAAATTGCTTCTGGTGGTCCTTATGAACGGGTATTGAGAAGAAAGCACTGGCCAGATCAATAGCTGCATACCAGATACCAGGATACATATTAATCTGCTCAAGTAAGGACACCACATCTGGTACAGCGGCTGCAATTGGTGTCCACTCAACCACTACTTGGTTGAGTTTTTGATAGTCACCTGCCATTCTCCATGATCCATCTGTCTTTTGCACAAGCCAAATTGGAGAGTTAAATGGAGATGTGATAGGAATCACCACCCCTGCATCTTTCAAATCCTTGATGGTGGCACTAATTTCTGCAATCCCTCCAGGGATATGATACTGTTTTGGGTTCACTATTTTCCCTGGCAGAGGCAACACCAATGGTTTCCATTTGGCCTCTCTGACCACACTCCACAGGTCAGGGAACCAATGTGGGGATTCTGCCAATTCCTAATTATATCTATCCCAATTATACATTCTGGGAATGGGGAAATAACCACAGAATGAGTTCTGAGACCCACTGGGCCCACTGTGAGGCGGACTTCAGCCAAACCTCCATTTATCACCTGACCTCCATAGGCCCCTACTTTAACCAGAGGGCCACAATGCTTTTTAGGGTCTCCTAGGATCAGTGTCAACTCAGAACCAGTATCCAGTAGGCCTCAAAAGGTCTGATTATTTCCTTTTCCCCAGTGTACAGTTATCCTAGTAAAAGGCCTCAGGTCCCTCTGGGGAAGGACAGGAGGAAGGGAAACAGCATAACTCTTTGGTATTGTGACCAGCTCCTTCCTCACTGGAACCCAGCCACCCCTTCATTCGGGGGGTTCTGGGTCTGCGAACTGTCTCAAGTCTGGAAACTGGTTAACTGGACGGGATTTTCTACTCCTGAAATCCAATGTTGACTTCATGTCATTTGTTCTAGAGCTTTTCTTCTTACACAGATCAAATAAAAACTTAGTAGGCTTCTTATGTATTTGATTTCTGGGAACACCATGATTAATTAGCCAGTTCCAAAGATCATTTCAGGTCATGCCATTATAGGCATTGTTTTGCCTTTGCGGCCCATTATGATAACTATGATAACTATGCTCATCTGGCCTTCTGCAATTCAGTGCTGAAACCTGATGCCTACCATAAGGTCCTGTTAAACCTATTACATGTACATTTAATTTATGCAAGCAAGCAACAACTTCTCTAACTGTAAGATCTGGCATAAGAAATAGAGCAAAAACAGAGCTCTTCAAATGTTCTGGTGTCTCTCTCAGTACTTTCCATCTTACAAACTCAGTGAAAGGCAGGTCCTCTGGGTCCTCATATTGTGGAGAATGTGGTTTTACACTTCAAATCCACTTGAGCATGCCCATCTGCCTGACCCTCACAATCCCTTCATCAATACTAAGCCAAGGAATATCGGGCATCTCTAACTCGCTGTTACTAGGCCATGTTTTAATAAATATGTCAGCCAACCATTCAAATAAACTTTTAACACCTTTTTTAACCACTCAAGCTTCCATGTTAAACCTAGAATCTCTACTCAGTGGGCTCATATCGATAAACTCAGTATGATCCAATTTTATATTCCTTCCACCATTATCGCACACCCTTAAAATCCATTCCCACACATATTCCTTAGGCTTCTGCCGGAATGAATCAGCAAACATTAATTTCTTTAGTGGTATAGCGCACCTCCTCGTGGACCACACTTTCTATCTCACCTTGAGGGGCTTGCTTAGACTTCAATCTGGTTATAGGTCTAGAGGCAACAATTGTTGGGCTCTGAGGGACATTAGCTCCCACTGGGGGGAGGGATAGTTTCCTCAGGCAAGGGTGGGGAGGAGGGATCTGCAGGGTGTGGATTCTCTGCTGAGGGTGGGGAGATTAATTCCTCAGATAAAGAAAATCCCTCAGAATCCGAGGGTTCAAAATCCTCATCATCGTGGTTCTCCCACACATCTCCATCCCAAGTTTCAGGGTTCCACCCTTTCCCCACCAGTGCTCTCACTGTGACTGCTGACACTCTTCGTGGCTGGGAATTAAATTTGCATTGTAAATAAGCCAAGCATATAATAAGGGCTCCAGCTTGATTTTCTGCCACTTTAGCTCTTTGGCTGCTGGAGAGAAGATTCTCTTCCAGAACACACTTGGAAACTTTTAAACTGTTGTTTCGAACCCAGAGCTGGTCATTTTTTTTTATCACTGAGCTTCTTATTTTCCTCTATCACTTTATCCAGAGATGCTAGGAGCAACCAGGCAACATCATTATTTTCCTTATTTTTCCGCAATTTCTCAAACGTTTTATATATACAGTTGCTAAATTCCTTGCTTCTCACAAGAGGCGAGTTAGGTGAGTCAAATGGATCTATCTTCATAATTACATCAAATAGTCTGCACCCAGGATTATCATTCCTCTTCATGCCACCAGGAGGGCCTTTAATAACTCTAGGCTTCATTGGGTTGGAGAGCTGGCTCGAGAGACTACCAAGCCCACTAAAGAAATTCACCCTTTCAGTTCTGTTTCTCTAGAACCACTCCTGGTACCAAAATCTGTATTAGTCAGGATTCTCTAAAGAAACAGAAGTAACAGGATGAATATATACCTATATACAATTTATTGATTTGCTCATGTGACAGAGTTCAAGGAGTCCAACAGTAGATGCGCCACACTGGAGAGGCTGAGAATCCAGGGAACTGCTCAGTCTACAAGACTGGATGTCTCAGTAGTCCCAATCTGGTGCTGGAGGCCCGATGAATTCCAGGAGATCTGCCAGTCTCAGTACACACTAGAATCTGAAGGGTTGATCACAGCAGCAAGACAAACTCACCAGTGAGAGAGGTAAGCTGCAGAAAAAAAGGGACCAGCTCCCTCTGCCATGGCCTTTTATACTTCCTGCTGGCAGAAGGTAATGCCCACATTTCAGGTGGGCCATCCCAGTTGAGGTGATCCAATCTGAAGATCCTTTTTCTCTTATTTGTTCCTTAGTCCAGTCAAGTTGACACCCAGGATTAACCATCACAATTAGTGAGGCTAAGAAACTGACAGATTCATTAGTGTCCTATTTATCTCTTGTTTTATACTGAATGAGCCTTAGGCGTACAGGTTGCATTGGAAGTGTGCCACTTAAGCTTGGGCAATTCACAGGCAATATATGTGTCAAGTTGTGTGACTTTGTAAGAGTCTTGGTCTGGTCCAGAAGGAGCTTCTTTGATGAGTGGTGAATGGGATACTAAACTTTAAATATCAGGCTACATATTTTGCACTTAGTAAGAAATCATATTAGTTTAGGGATTGACAGCCTTGGAGTTTTCTCTAATATTTATGATCTCTCCATCTCTGGCAATTGGCTGTTTACAGTATCACACATGAGTTTCCTCCCATTCAGCAGGCTTCAAGTCCAATTAGGTATCCATTGACTGACCCAAGTTAAAACCGACACTCATGCACGAATTATGGATGCTGTGCCCATCATTGATGTGTTTGTTTGGTCTTAAAGCTGGTGTTGGACTATTACTTGATGTTCTTCTTAGCAGGTTGCTTAGTGCTCTCCAAAGCTGTGATAGCTACCTTGCCTCTGGGAAAAGTGTCTTCCAAGTCAGTTCCAGCTCTGTTGCCAATAATTCAAAAACTCAAAGGAAGCTTTCTCCTGTCTGGCACTGTTTATTGTTATGTATCCTAGTGCTATACCCATGGATTCTTAAAGAGATACTGTATTTGTTATTTGCCATTAGCATTGTAGTCTAATATGATTCCTTCTAGGCATAATTTATCTCTCTTTCCCCTTGCCCTTCTAAATCTCCCTTCATACGTTCTGAATTTAGTGTCCCCATTTTTCCTATTTCTTTCTCTTTGGGTCCCACTTCTCTTAAGCTCCTTCTTTCCCTTTATCCTCACGTTTCCTTGTAGAAACCTACCTTTACATCCCATTTGTGTAACCCCATTTTATCCATTTCTCCCTCAGTAACAAGTGTCTCCTTCTCTTCTTCTATCTCAAGTTGCTTCTGTCCTTTACCTCCCTGATTCTTTTCCATTTTCCTGTTGCCTGCTGCTACCCTATGATAAATGCTCACATATAAGTATTTAGTGTTAGGATCCAAAAATGAGGGAGAATACTGTTTGTTTTTTCTCAGTCTGTGTTACTTCACTTAGCATGAGTGTTTCTGTTTCTATCCATTTGCCTGAAAATTCCATGGCTTCACCTTTCTTTGCTGCTGAATAGAACTCCATTGTGTATATGTATCACATTTTCATTATCCACTTGTCACTTGAGGGAAACTTAGGTTGCTTTCATGTCTTAGCTATTGTGAAAAGAGCTGCATCAAACATGGATGTATGAGTATCTCTGCAGTGGGATGACTCCTTTGGTTATTTGCCAAGGAGCTGTAAAACTGGGGCAAATCATACATTCCCTTTTTAAGAGGTCTCCATGCTGCTTTCCATAGGAACTGCAGGATCTTGCAATCTGACCTGTAGTGAATGAGAGTTCCCATTTCTCCACATTCTCTCTGGAATTTCGTACCATTTGTTTTCTTCACCATAGCTAGGCTGACAGGGTAAGCTGAAATCTTTAAAATGCTTTTTTTTTTGGCCTTTTCAAGACAGGGCCTCCCTGTAGCCCCAGCTGTCCTGGAATTCACTCTGTAGACCAGGCTGGCCTTGAACTAGCAAAGATCCACCTGCCTCTGCCTCCCCAGTGCTAGGATTAAAGGCCTGGGCTACCATGCCTGGCATTAAAATGCTTTTAATTTGCACTTCCCACATTACCAACAATGATGAACACGTTTCTTAGCCATTTTTATCTGTGATTTTGAGAACTCTATGTTCATATTTATAGCCCATTTTTAATTGAGTCATATTTTCTGGCAGAGTCATGTGGACTTTGTTTTCTGAGTTCTTTGTATATTCTGGATGTTAAGCCTCTGTCAGATGTGTGACTGGTGGATAAGGAAGCTTTGCTAGTGAGAGTCGAGGCATGCACTGGCATTCTCTCTACCTGCTGTTCCACTGTGCTCCATGAGCCTTAAGTGTAGAGTTTCCAGTGTAGATGTGTCACTTAGGACTGAGCATCTCTCAGACATGTATTCTCTGTGTGTGACCAGTTGTGGAACTCTGCAGTAGCATCTATCTGTTGTAAAAGGAAGCTTCTTTGATGAGTGGTGTATTGTGTACTTGTATCTGAGATAGCAGTGCCACTACTGCACCATTAGTGGTAGTTTTCTGTGGTAGTGGTTATGGTTATTGGATTTTAGGGCTAGGTTAGACTATTGATTGATTTTCTCCTTTATCAGCTTACATAGTTACTCTAGAACTATGAGAGCTGATCTTTAGGAAAAAGGCTTTCTGATCAGCCATTGCTCCATTGCTCTGACTCCTGTGTCCAAAGTATGTCCTGTGTTCAGCAGTGGGGTCTTACCTTTGAGTTCTGGGAAATAAGAGCTCTGGCTGTGTTACTTTGGAACTCCCTTGCACTACTCCCAAGCAGTGGAAGGGAGGTCATTCCTGTCTGGCACTGCGCTCCTTGCTATACATCCCTGGGGTATACACATGCACTAATGTTCAGACACTGTATGTGCATTTCTTAGGGGTTTCCTTGTCAATACATTTCCCTCTGCTTTTCTTAGCAGCACAAGCTCCATTCATCTCACCCCCTCACTCCTCCCTTCCCATTTCAAGCACTCTTCCCCCAATAACACCCAGCTCCCTCCGCCTCCTCTCTAGTTTTTGGATATTTTTATGGACTGTGGGATGTTTAAAGTTAAAAGAATTTAGGTTTTGATATTAATAGTAACATCATATCCTGGGAACTAGAAATGGAAAAGTTGTGGTTTAACAGGAGTGTGTTTGTTTGTCAAGTGGACAAGTTGTCAATTGTGTTGGATAGCATTACTTGTCAATTTGACATATCTGGTTAGAGGGATACTCAGATGTGGACTTTTCTCCATTGGATTGGCCTGTGTCTGTGTCTGTATCTGTTAGGCATTTTCTTGATGTTCAGTGAAGTGGGAGGGCTCAGCCTACTATGGGCCATGCCACCCTGGGCAGATGGTACGGTATTGTATAAGAAAGCAGGCTGAGCACAGGCCATGGGAGCAAGCCAATAAACAGCTGTCCTCTATGGTCTGTGTTCCATGTTCATCCCCTGAGCTCCTGCCTTGGCTTCCCTTGATGAACTGTACATGGAAGACAAGTAAACTCTTTCCTCCCAGTGTTGGTTTTGGTCACTGTTTTCATCACAGTAATAGAAAGCTAGCCAGAACACCCAAATTGTCTATCAGAATATCAAGCAGCCTTAGATATTAAAATAAAAAATTATTTTATTTATATGGATAGGGTAATTCTCCATGCTGTCCTAATTTCATTTGTAATAGATAAGTATGTGTTCTGACAAACACTATTTTTTAGTATTTTTAACATTTTATTGTTTTATGTGTATGAATGTATTCCCTGCACATGTGTAAGTGCACCCGTGTCATGCAATGCCTTCCGAGTCAGAAAATGGGGTCAGATTTCCCTGGAACTGGAATTACAGATGGTTACTAAATAACATATGGTTGCTGGGAATTAAACCTGGCTCCTCTGCAAGATCCTCTGGTGCCCTTAACTGCTGAGCTATCCCTCTAAACCCTGAAAAAATTCTATTTTTATGATCAATACTTAAATCACCAAGTACCCATCATGATTTAAATTGTGGGCATACAGGACACTGTATAGCAATACTCTGGTTGGCAAATATGTATTGGGAAAACACAATCCATCGTTGTTTATCCCATTTGATTCTAGCAGTTGTTTCCCCTGCCTTGCCCTGTCTCTGTTTATCTTCAGATATGCCTGGTAGAGAGGGTCAGCTATGCTGCCACAGGAAAAGAGCTTTCAGTACTCCAGTTGTGTGTAGTTTCTCATTTCATTTTTCTGTCTCTTGACAGTGGAACTTTACCCACCTGTCCTTTCATTACATGTACTCCATGATGAGGTAATACAAGTGGAAGGAAATAGAAGAAACAAAATGACAGCATCATTTTACTCTCTAATTTTCATTACATCCAATGATGTTTTCTTTTCTGTTTTCTTAGAAAGCAAAACCTGAAGTTGGTTTGTGGCTCAAAACAAAAGTGTGATGTCAATTGTCATGAAAAGAAAAGTAACAGAATGACAAATGGTGCTGGAAAAGATGGACTTCCATGTGCAGAAGAGTGAAATTAGACTCATACCCGTCCTGCTACACGAAAATTAACACCAAATGTAGCAAGGACCTTAACGTGATGCCTGAAACACTGAAAGTGTGAGAAGAAGACGTAGGCAGTACTGTACATGATATAGGTGGAGGAAAGGACTTTACAAATTGGATATTAATTACCCAGAAGTTAAGGTCAATAATTCACAAGTGGGGTTTCATTAAAGTTTAATTAAAGCTTCTGTACAGAAAAATAAACAGCAAAGTAAATTAAGAGGAAACCCACAGAGTGGGAAAAAAAATCTTCACTAGCTAGCACCAGCGAGGCAAAGACAAGTGGATCACTGTGAGTTCAAAGCCAGCCTGGTCTACAGGGTCAGTTCCAGGACAGCTGGGCCTACAGGGAGACCCTGTCTCAAAAAATACCAAAAAACCTAAAACTAAAAATGAATCTAGCATATGCTGTGGTTATACCACTCCTTCACATATCATCATAGGACTCACCCTACTGCAGAGATAACTGCACTGCCAAGTTTGTTCCTGCTCTTTTTCACAATACCTAAGAAATGGAAAAATCTAAATGTCTCTCAACTGTCACATGGATAATGAAAATGTGCTCCATTTAAACAGTGCTGTTCTACTCAGTTGCAAAGAAAAATGAAATAATGAAATTTGCAGGGAAATAAATGGCACTAGAAACTGTATAGTATGCGAAGTAACACAAACTCAAAAAAACAAGTGATATACATTCTCATTTGTGGATCTTAGCACCAAATCTTTACACATGAATATATATCCTGACATAACAACAGAAGCCAGGACAATGGAAAGAAACCATGGGAATAAAGGGGTAAAAGGACCCTGAGAAAGGGGAATAGTAAGAGACAGGTATGGAGGGGGAAATGGAGAAAATGAGGATTCTTTAACTGGAGAAAGACTAGGGCCGGCTAGACAGAAAGAAAGAGAGATGAATAAGTGGTGTTGTAAAAAACAGGAGGGATGCTTAAGGCCGCACAGTTAGCCCAGATTATCTTGAGCATCCAAAATGAAAGTATAACCTGAAATAAACAGTAAGGTCTGAGAAATTGTACTTCAGATATAAAACTTGAGAGTCCTCCAAACCTTCTATGCCAGATGGGGACTACTGAGATCTCCAGTTTGTGGACTGTTCAGCTACTGGGATTTCAGCCTCTTCAGAGTGTATACTGCCACTGTTGGACTACCCAGGATGCGTCATGGAGGCCAGTGCAGGAAGATCAATACAGGACACATGCTTGCTGGACCTCATTTGGGTGACCATGGGGGGGAAGGGACCCCAATATGGATCACTTGGGGAGGATTGATGGTTGTTTGGGCTTGCCAAGGAGGAACCTTCAAGCACTTTCTTGGGGAAAACATGACATCTTTTAGCAAAAAGAGAAAGAAAAGAAAGAAAGAAAATCCTTCAACTCAGGTGATATGTGTATGTATGTATATGTGTATGTATTTATATGTGTGTATATGTATGTAGGTGATATGTGTATGTATGTATATGTGTATGTATGTATAAATATATACATACATACACATATCACCTGAGTTGGAGGATTTTATTTTTTTTTTGCAAAAATGTCATGTTTTCCTCAAGGCAGTGTTTGATGATTCCTCCTTGGCAAGCCCAAACAACCATCAGTCTTGCCCTTGTGCTCCACAATGGGGACTTTACCTCCCATGGTCCCCCAAATGAAATAGAGTAAGCACACGTCCTGTCTTTATTTTCTTGTTCTGGCCTCCATGATACAGCCTGGGTAGTCCAACAATGGCAGTCTATACTCTGACAAGGCTAAAATCCCAGTAGCTGCTCAGTCCACAAGCTGGGTATCTCAGTAGTCCCCATTTGGCATTGAAGACTTGGAGGATTCTTGGAGAGACATGAGTCTTCAGCCCATATTGGAGGGTTAAAAAGCTGTGTCTCATGTCTTTGAAGAATGGCAAAAGCAGTGGCAGCCACAAAGTAGATGCACTTGCCAGTAAGAATTGAAGACACACCAAACAACAGTGCTCTCTCTTTTTTCTTTTTATCTTTTTTACTAAGATCTCAAGTTTTATATCTGAAGTACAATTTCTCAGACCTTAATAATTATTTATTTCTGTTTTTACTTTCCTTTTGGGTGCTTAATGCTATGCAGTTAGCCCAGATTAACCAAGGTTTTTGTTTTCTTAATGTCAGTTGAGGATCTGGTCCTCAGGGATCTCTCAGTTTTTTTGGGGGGTGGAGGGGTGAGGAACCCCTGGCTCCTTTCAGCTTTTCACTTACCAGTTCCATCCACTCTAGGACAAAATCAGGTCTTAATAGACGAGGCTTCCCTTTTTGAAGCATGAGTAGACTTTCCTCTCTATAGACTGAGAGTGGTTTTAATTTGCATTTCCTTAATTATTAATGATGTTGAATGCTTTTTAAGAAATTTCTCAGCATCTTTACTTCCTCACTGGTCAAGTCTCTGATCAACTCTTTACTCTGTCTTTTGAGTGAGTAATTAGCTTTCTTACTTCTTTGTTTTTTTGAGTTGTCTATATATCCTGGATGTTAATGCTCTGTCAGATGTATCACTGGTGAAGATTTCCTCCCACTCTGTGTGTTTTCTCTTCACTTCTTTGAATATTTATTTCGCTATACAGAAACTTTTGAGTTTAATGAGGTCCCATTTGTCTATTGTTGACCTTATTTCCTGTGAAGCTGCTGTCTGACTTAGAAAGTCTTTTCTTACTCCTATATCTTGTAGGTTGCTGCCAACTTTTTCTTCTATCTCCTTCAGGGTTTCAGGTTTCACATTGAGATCTTTGATTCACTTGGACTTGATTTTTTTACAGGGTGAGAGGTTGGGGTTTAATTATATTCTTCTACAAATGGTGATCCAGTTTTTGTCAGCACCATTTGCTGAAGATGCTATCCTTCCTCCACTGAGCTTTTTTTGCCCATTTAACAAATATAAGGAGGCAGAAATTGTATGAGCTCAAATTTGAATCTTCAATTTTGCATTGTAATTAACGAGACCAGGAACATTGGACATTCAGACATGAATAACAAGATGGCGAGATAAGATACTTGAAATATAACAATATGATATATTACTAGATCTAGCTAACAAATAACATAATACCCTAATCAAAATTTGATTTTCAGCTTTCTGGAACCTAGTTCTCACAAGTGATTTCTACTTTTGACCAAATGAATGAAAACATGTTTTAGAAAATGAATGTATAATAACAGCATTAGAGTATTATATTATTTGGTAGCTAGATCTAGTAATATATCATAGTTTTATATTCCAATGATCTTATCTTGCCATCTTATTATTCATATCTGAATGTTCAATGTTCCTGTTCTCGTTAATTACACTGCCATCTATTTTTTTGTCACTAGACCAAACTTTGTTCTCTTCGATGTTTTACTTACTTTCTAATTTCTAAATAATTGACTGCCAAATTCTGCCAATCACCTTTCACTTTTTATTCATAAAAGCTTCACTTATATTTCTCTTACTATGGCAGCACTTCAAGCCTTCAACAGTATTTTACCAAGATATTCTATAATTCATTGATATAATGTCAACTGCATCAACACATCACCATTTCTCCTGGATTGAAATTTTCCTTCCTGGAGTGATGAGGTAGTAAAGGGAACATATAAGGCCTAAGAAGTAAATGAAATTTATAAGGTCTGGAAATTACCAGATTCACAAGGCTTCTCCCTAAGGTCATATAAGCAATAACACCTGTTGTGGAATGCCCTGATTGGATGAGCTATCTGCCAGTTTTACAAGGTGTGGTGTAGTAGCTCTAGAGATACAAAGTTTCTGGCTCACCACTCACACTCACATGGGTTATCTGTTGATGCAATTGCCTTTGGGTCAACTATACTCCTGCAAATAATTCCTCACTTATGCTTTGGTTAAGAATCCCCAAAATTCATTGGTTTATTAAGATAGGCTTTGGTGGAGTTCTTTCTCTAATCTGTTGCCTGTGATCTTTCTTGGGATGGATAGGCAGGTGCTCAGGTCTCTTCAAGAAGTCATACAACACAGTTGGTACCTAAGCAGGGAGTGACAGAACCAAGATGAACTGTGGAGGAATAGTTGCATGGCACCTACAATAATGGATACACAAAATTGAAACTGATCCATCTGGGGGTGGGGCTATGGCAACCATATGATCTTGCTAAATTTCCTCATATGGATTGAGAAGGTAGTTCTCTTTTTCATAATGGTGGTTGCATGTTCCATAAATTTAGTGATAGGAAATGCAACAGAAGATAACTGGGGGAATACCAGGGTGGCCATCTTACTTTATTTGTTAAAGGGTGGAATGATTATTTAAGGAATGTGGTCCATGATTTCAGTATGGGGATGACTCAAAAACTGCTTATGCACTATGAATATATTATAATATCTGAAAGTACCATGTAACCTATATATGGTATTATAAATAGCTTATGATATCACTTCTATGAACTTGTTATAGGCAATAAGACACACAGTTGAAGTTGGGTTGTTTTCTCAAAAAGATCTCATCTATATAAAGGAGGTATTAAAATGGGAACAAGATATGCAAATACTGTTTGTTGCATTAGTTTCAAATTTATTTGGGAAAGCAGAAAAAATTAGGATGAAATGAAAGTTGGCTTTCTATTTCTGGAACCTGGAAGGAACAAGAGGAAAGAGAGTGAAAACTAAATCTACTCTAAAGAGCCCTTTCTGAGTCCAAAAACTTGGAACCCATAGGAAAATTAGGACATGTAAAATGAAGAAAACAAGTAGAATTAATAGATGAGATGTTTCCTTAAATAGATAGGAAAGGGGAATTCATGATTCAGCATGCAGATGGGGACCTTAATAATGACTCAGGTGAGAAACTATGGAAATAGAGGATTAACCAGCACCTGAACTGCTTGAATTGGGAAATATTTTTAAATAAACAATCAAAGATATCTTCACATTCTTATTTGTGAGGCAGTGGGATACAGGAACAGATTGGAATAATCTGAGTTGTGTGCAAATGGAAGAGCTAAGTAATGTAACAACTATTACTTAGTTACTATCCATACTTTAAAGAAGAACAAAAAACATGAAACAATATAAGGTAAATAAGTCTCTGGTGAGCTGGATCAAATGAACCATTAAAAACACTTGGCAATCACTGTCTGAGTTACCTATACATAGCAGGGACTGGAAGACAAGAAAGGGACAGGCATTACTGAGGAATGTGGCATGAGTGAGGCCATGTTTTTTTGCCTAGTTAACTGGGCCAGCTAACATGGGACTCACAAGAGAATTAAGAAAAGGGACTGAGTCAGCAAAGATGTCAGGACTCATATGTAGTTTTAGATGCTTTGCTGAGACCATGGTGGTACATGATATTTATGAAGTAGTAGAGATTTTGGGAAAGCTGTATGGTTTTGGGTAGTGTGTGAATTGGATTTGTAAAGTGCTAAAGAATTTTGGGAGAATCTGAAAGCAGACAAGAGGCATCTGTCTAGGCTACTCAATGGTAAATGGGCCAAGATTTGTCTACAGCCAGAAATCTACGGGAAAAATGAAAAGAAAACCAAATATTGCGATAGTATGCTTATGGAAGTCTCTAAAGCCTGAACAATGGTTTATTGAAGACATACGTGATTAAACAATGGAGATAAAAATATTATTTGTCCCAGGAGTATGAAATTATCCTCTCAGATGATGGGTTATGCATTTCTCCATTGCAAGAAAGAGTACCTGAGGGTAGACTTTTCCGATACTGGAAGCCGTCTAGGAGCTAAATATTGTTGGTGGAAAGGCAAGGAACACAGTGCTGGCCCAGCACCTATGAGAATCGGAAAGCTGTCTCCTATACTAGATACTGCAGACTACAGTGAAGCCTTACCCCCTTTGGTCCTCAGCCAGGCAGAGAAGAATAACCTACTCCTACATACAATGAGGATATGCAGAGTGATGCTGTGCCATTTGCATTACTACAGAACACCAGGACCAGCTGGCCATGAATTACCATGCATTGTGGAGAGCTACATGGTGGTATTGTTTCCTGTCTATACTTTTGTATCCAGCAATGTTCATTTGATAACATAATACAAGTGATGAGATAATTCTGTGCTGTATTGAAACTTATTAATACTCAGTTTTTAGTATCTTCTCTGCTACCACAAACCAAATAGCAATTATTTGGAATGGTTATAATTATAGGACTTCCAAGATTCTGCTCACCTTCTATAAAAAGCTTTATTTGCATAATGGTAACTTTCGAGTTTCTTACATATTTGAAAAACCATTTTGGAGAACAGTTATTTCAGAAGTTAAGGAGAAAAGTGAAGATGGTCAGTACGAGTGAGGAAGGACAAGCCTAGGAGTTAATTTTGTTGGGTGAAAATCCATGCATCAGTGGTGGGTTCCCTCCCTATGAGAGACTGGTGAAGGAAGCCACTGAGGTTTCACAAACAATAAGCCATTGCTATTTCTGCCATTACTAAATGCAAGTCCATACTGTTGAAAACACTAGAGTGAAGATATAGAGAAATCAGGCAAGGATTGGATTGGAAATCCCCTTCTTCCTGAGGGCTTAATGTGCTGGAAGGTGCCATGTGGGATACTGTGAGACAATTTTCATCAAAAGCCGCAGTCAGCTATGGACCATGCATGCTAAAGTGTCAGAATACCAGAACAGATGTGCCACATGATGGAATAGCCACATGACAGTTATGGATGCCACCAGCTTCTTTCAAATTTCTTTGAAGGATTACAGCTCCAAAAAGAATTGAAATCCAGTGCTGCAAAATTGTGTTGAAAATATAAGAGAGATGGCCTAGTGGTTAAGAGTGCCGACCGCTCTTACAGAGGACCCGGGCTCGATCCCCAGCACCCACATGACGACTGAGAACGGTCTTAACTCCAGTTCCAGGGGAATCTGAGACCCTCTTCATTGTACGACACGGGTGCACAGACCTGCATGCAGATAGTACATTCATACACATAGAAAATAAATAAAATTAAAAAAAAGAAACATGTTATAAAAAAATATAATGCTAAGACTTCACAGGACTCAGTGCTACTGTTTCCATAAATTGATAGGATATGCCTCTTAAAATATCTTCTAAATATTTATGTTTATGCTTATAGAAAAATATTGTCAAAACTGGTCACTAATGCAGAGATTTCTTTTTTTTATTTTTGCAACTAATAGTGTACTGCAAAGTCTCCTAATTGGTGACACTCTTGAGAGTAAATATTGATCCCCATAGCATAACAGCTCAGTACTTAGGTGCAATGGCCTAATCTTTGACATGGAAGAAAGTAAGCAGATTATTTTCATCACTTCCTCTTAGGCCCCAGAAACATTGCAGAACATGAGATGGAAAGAATGTACGAATCACAGGAAGGGGTAGAAGTTTGCTTTGCTATTTTATCTGAACTCAAATTAGCCTCTGTATGGATAAAGGTGAAGGAATTTGAGGGGGTTATAATAAGTGCTATGCCTAGAGTAAATCATATGTGTTCACATGTTACCAGAAATATTCATGTAGCAACATATTTTTATTCTTCAATGTCACCTTCAATCAACCCATTGCTTTTTTTTTTTTTTTTTTTTTTTTTTTTTTNCCAACCCAATTGCCCCTCAACTGACGAGTGGATAGAGAAAATGTGGTACATGTACACAATGGAGTTCTATGCAGCAGTAAAGAAAGACGACATCATGAGCTTCGCAGGAAAATGGCTGGAGCTAGAGGACATCATGCTTAGTGAAGTAACACAGTCCCAGAAAAACAAACGATGAATGGTATCCCTCATCTGTGGATGCTAGTGCCAATTACCTAGTTGTAAGTATTTCTTGTGCATGGCCCCTTGAGCTTTTGTCCAAAGCAGTTGAGAGTGATGCATATTGGAAACAACAGCAACAACAACAACAACAACAACAACAACAACAGAAAGGACTACATCAAAGAATTGACTGAAAGAGTGAACTTCTGCTCAAAACAGTCAGCTTCCACATGGAGAATATTAAGAAAGACTGAGAAAGAGATGAAAAGCATGTTTGCAGAATGCATGAGCTCTGGTGGGGTGGGGGGATGGGTGTGGACAAGGGTCTTGATTTGATAAAAAATATATATAAATCAGTAAATTTTTTTTAAAAAAGAAAAAAAGATCCAAACAAAAGTAATATCTCCATTAGTAGCTGGCGACTGTAATTAGTTATATGAGGAAACATTTTGCTTGTAAGGCTAAAAAAAAAACCTTACATAGATAAGAAATTAAAATGATTTCTTTTTATCTGAAAGTAACTGTGCTGTTATAATGTGAATCTCTTAACAAGCTCTAGAATTGACCTAGCACTTACTTTCAGACTGTAATTACTGTATATGGGTGGAAGGTACATATTCATATCTTAGAGTAATATAAAATTAAAGGCGAAAAATGTGAATGCTTAAACATATTTTGGAATTAACATACAGTTTATTCTCGAAGGTCACAATTTTGAAACATATGTTATGGTTATATAGGCATATGTTGGAGCAATACAAAGGTGAGAGAGCAGCAACAAAAAGACTGGGTCAAAGAATTGACTGATACAGTTAAATTCTGCCCAAAACAACAAGTCTCTGCAGTGAAAAAGTTTGGGAAATACTGAGAGAAAGATGCAAGGCATGTATCGCAGATGGCATGAACTGCAGTGGGGTGGGAGGCAGGGAGAGGGGAATGTGTCTAAACTGGACTGAAAGATAATGTATGAAATATACAAATCATCAATAAATGTATTTAAAAAAGAAAAAAACAGAGGGAATTGCATTGTCTGAAAATCTGCTGAAAAATACATTATATATATATATATATATATATATATATATAATATGAAGCTATAAACAGAATATCTATCATCACTATCTATCCATCAATCTATCTATATCTATCTATCTATCTATGTGTCAGTATCTATCTATCTATCTCTCTATCTATCTATCTATCTATCTATCTATCTATCTATCTATCCATGTGTATAGCTGAAGGCTGTATAACAAGAAATGCAGTGCCAGACAGGAAAAACCTCTATTTACGTTGTTAGTCAGGATAGTCCAAGTGAATCCCCAAACAACACAGGCTATTAACGTAGTCTTTGATTGCATCCCAGTACTTGAGGGTAAGAACCTATTGCTGAAGACAGGAGAGACTTCAGACACAGGACTTGGAGCAATCGAGGTGAAACTGAGTTGGAGGCCTCCTCCCTGAAGACTAGCTCTCATAATATCAGACGATACTATGAAAACTGTCAGGAGAGAAAACCCTTGAATGGTCCCTGCCTGGTAAACAACAATGACAAGCCTGGGAAACTCTCTCTATTGGTGCAGCAGTGAGACGATTATCTTGGGGTGTAGTCAACAGCTGTTCTAATTGCACAGAAGTCTTGCTCAGTGGCAGGAACTCATGTGGGGTACACATAGCTGAATACACAGGTCTGGAGAGGCCACAGATCCTAGAAGAAAATGTATGTGTGTTACGTTCTTTAAAAAATGGAGCATGGACGTCTCATAAGATTTTTTCATGCTCACACCAGGTCTTCGACAACAGGGACTTGCTAGCGTACAACTGGCCTCTGAAATGCCAGAGAGCATTACCAAAGGCCACTAAAGCAATACAGCAAAATAGTGGTCTCCCTGAGACAAGCAAGACATCAGTATCAGCTACACATCAACAGCCCAGAGATACTGTGCAACAGTGGCAGCCAAGTGTCTATATATATCCCAAATCTAATTGGCTATTAGCTCTCTCCTTGGAGGAATAAATCACAGTGGATGCCACAAGCTTATGTCCTCTAGTGGTTAGGAGATGTTATAAGCCACAATAAGAACTTGTCACCCTTTATAGAGAAACCACAGTTTGTGGATTAGCATACCATCCAAGCATCTGTGTCTATGCTCACAGCTTAACTTGACATAATAATTAGTACTGCTTAAATGCCTGTACATCCAATTGCTTGTGCTTTGTTAGTATGACTAAAAAGGTAACTCTGGCTCTCCAAAAGCTGTCAACCCATGAAGGGAAACAATCTGAACAGACTAGAGTCCAAAATGACAACTCCAAAGAAAGTAGACTGTTTTCTTCTCACCCACTTGTGCCCCTTTCCCAAAGCCCAGGAAACAAATTGCGGAAGAGGAGGCGTGGTAGAATGTAAGGGCTGCGGAAAGATAGGGGTGAATCATGAGACTACAGGAATATAGTCTGGACTCCTAATTGATCAACATGCCTGTGCATGCTTCTCCAACTGGACTATAGGAACTTTGGGTTGTTCAAAATTTGGACATAGATACTTGCAAAATGCACCAATAACCTAATTGTACGGCAAACTGAGCAACATCAATGTTATCTGAAAACAACTGTGTTCTTATATTGTAGAATCCCTTAAAAATAAATAAATAATAATAATTTTTTAAAAAGACTAGAAGTAAAGCTTTGAACATTTTCTGGCCCATGCATAGTAATTAAAGTCATTTGTGCAGTAAATGATTTCCCTGTGGTAGTGCATTAGAGAGAAGCAAAATGAGAGCAGGGCAGAACCACATTATGCTAATTAACTGCGGTGGGCTACGGAAATGATGCCCCATTAAAACAGCAGTGAAAGCAGAGGAAGGACCTGGGAATGGAGGTGTCACAAATGCCAAGAAGACACTATTAGACCATATAAGAGTTTTTAACTGTTTGGATTGTTTGGAGCTCTGGCATAAGTTTTTTTTTTAATTGACTCAATAAATACCTAAGAGAATAATTGATGAATTATGTAATATTATGTTGAGTTTATATGTCTTTGAAAAATGGATTGTCAATTCATATTTGCATTGACCAAAAATGAGAGTTCTTTGCATCTTTTGGTAGTCTCATTTGCTATTTTTAGATCTTCTTTGATGAGAGGTTCGGTTTTTGCAACTATTTTTCAGTTCTTTATTTTGTATTGTTGAGTTTTAAGAGTTGAGGATTCTTATTAGGTATTTAAAAATATAAATTTTTCTTCTGATGAATATTGGGAGACATATTCCCCAAGACTGTAGTTTGTCTTGGTTCTCAGCAATACTTGTAGAAACCAGATTATAAAGTCTCAATTCATGAAATTTTGTACTTGTATTCTTTCTAAAGACTAATCATCAAAATAAAAGGTCATGTGGATTTTTCTGACCAATTGCATATTATGCTATACCCAGTGTCATTTTCAAGTTATTCACAACTTGGTTTTATTTTCTGCATACAGACTTGTGCAATCACTTCCAAAGTGCTTGCAGCCTGAAGCTGACGTGTAAAATGTGTCCTGAATAAAAACTTTTATTGAAAATAAAAAAAATGGAGCATGGTGACACATGCCTTTAATCCCAGCACTCAGGAGCCAGAGGCAAGCAGATCTGTGTGAGTTCAAGGGCAGCCTGGTCTACGTAGTGAACTCCAGGCCAGCAGGGACTAAAGGGAGACCCTATCTCAAAAAGACAAAAAAAGTTATTTCTTACACCAAATGTATTTTCTATTGACAGCCAAGTGTACTTATCAAAAAAGCTTCTTTTGCAGCAAATGAAGAGTATTACACATGTACACAAATATAGAGAATAAGTGTCTATGAGATGCCCTGCCCTAAGTGACACATCTACAGTGCAGCCTTTCCACCCAAGGCTCAGGAAACACAGCAGAACAAGGGGGAGGGGAAAGAATACAAATGCATCTCTCAACTCACACTAGCAAAGATTCCTCATACAACAGATGATGACTGACATAGAAATCCACAAGTGGCCAAAGTGCAGAGAAAAGACCTCAGAGCTCTTCTCCCCAACTCCTATACTAAACTCTGCCCCCCAAGGCTCAAGGACCCATTGTGGAAGAAAGCACAGAAAGACTGAGACAGGGGTGGTGGGGATGACCAGAAGGAAACAAGAGATTTCTAAGCAGCTGGGAAGTTCATCATATGGACTTAAAGTAATGGTGCCAGCATACACGAGACCCATGCAAGCTCCAACAAGACAAAATCCCAGTATAGATGTGGGAAATGGAAAAGAAGACACAATCTTAGCTGAGGAACTACTGGGAATGGGTGACTTCTGGGAGAGTGATGATTTACTTTAAAGTTATGATCCTAAGTAGGTTCACCAGTAGATTAATTCACACCTACAGACATTTGGGGACATAAAGGTGGCTCAAAGGGACCCAACATATATGACAGAATGCATTAAATCCAGGGTGGGTGTTATGGAGGGTTACAATAAGTGAGGAGATTGAAATATGATCCAGATATGCATGATATACAAATATATGAAATTGCTGACAATTCAATTTAAAAATCTACTTTTTATTTACAAAATATATGTACATGTTTACAAGTTATTGTGTGACATTTCAATCCATGTGTATGATGTATTTTGAAAATGGACATATACATCACCCCAAAATTGATCATATTTTTATACTGAAAATATTATAAATCCTTGTCTACTGAGTAGTTTGCAATATACAATTGTCAATTGCAATTGTTTTCAAGCATAATTACACCACCATGCTTTAAAAATAAGAAAGAAGCTGGGCCTTCCACCCAACTGTACTGTTAATCCTAAATCTCTCTATCCTCCCACTCCCAATCTGAATCCTTTCAAGGCTCTAGTAAACAATAATGTGGTTCCTATGTCTATAAAGTCAAATTTATTTCTTTAACGGATCCATTTCATCCAAAACTTATGTCCAGTTCTATGCATGTTGCTGCAAATTACAGTATTTCTTCTCTTTATGGACAAGTATTTTTCTGTCATGTATATGTACAATACTTTAAGTTGATTGTGTATCTTTATTAGTTGTGAGTAGTACTGCAATATTCTTGCAAGGGCAGATGTATCTTGACATCTTGCATCCAGCCTTCCAGGAGGTGTTCTTCCTCTCTGGACCAGGGCCCACATTTCCCAGGACTGCAAGCCCACTGGATTGTTCCAGTTAGCCTGTTAACAACCCGGGCCTTAGCCCTGGTAGAGAAGGGGAGGGAGATTGGAAGTAATGCCCTGTGTGTGTGTGTGTGTGTGAGAGAGAGAGAGAGAGAGAGAGAGAGAGAGAGAGAGAGAGAGTAAAGAAGGGATGGACTCAAAGACCAGACCGGGAGAGATTCCAGGAGGGAATAACTCAGTTTATTGCTGTAAACTGGGGGTTTTATACAGGACCTTGTGGGGGTTGGGGAACATAGGATTTCATACTATATACTCCAGATCACTACAAGAATGTGACAATGCTTTGCTAAAGCATCCCAGACTGTTGGCACCAGGCAGGTTTCAAAGGCAAGCAGGAAATCAGCAGCCATCTAGCCTAAGGGCTGGGGGTTGTTGCTGACTTCCTAAGTGCTTATGAAAAATGGAATCCCTACAGTATTTTTGAAATACTGCTTTATTATATCCTGGGACATTTGCCCAGTAATGGATTTGCTAGGTCATGTAGTAGTTACACTTCTAGCTTTCTGAGGAAGTTTGGTAATGTTTGCTACATTTGTTGTATTAATATACATTCTCACTGGCAAGATATTAAACCATGCATTTGTTTGCATTAAAGCTAACATTTATTCTTTGGTTTTTTAATAATAGTAATTTTAACTGGAGTGAGATGAAAATTTAGGCCTGTTTTCCATTTACTGTATCATTCATTATACTTACCATTTTTAAGATTTTTTATTGAATTTGTGCAATGTCGTGAATTTAATACATGATATTTTGATCATAATTTGTTCCCTGTTATTTGCTTCCCCCTTTCAAAAATGCACCACATTTCTGTAGTCTAATACATTAAATAGTTGGAATATATATATATATATATATACTTTCTTGCCTGGGGCGGGCTTGTGCTCGGGGTTGGCCGCTGTCAGTCGTAGCTCGCTGCATTTACGGATGCCAATTATCCCTGTAGAACAGACAGCATTTCAACAAATGCACTTGCTCTAAATATATATATATATATATATATATATATATATAAAATATAATATTTAATGTATTAAAGACTAGAAATGTGTGCTTTTTGAAAGGGGGAAGCAATAACGGAACAAACTTATTGATCAAAAATAGTCATGGTATTAAATTCACGACATGCACAAATTCATAAAAAATCTTAAAAATGGTAAGTATAATGAATGATACAGTAAATGGAAAACAGGCCTAAATTTTCATCTCACTCCAGTTAAAATTACTATTAATTAAAAGAAACAAAGACTAATGAGTTAGCTTTAATGCAAACAGATGCAGGTTTAAATATCTTTGCATGAGAATGTAATAATAACAACGAAATGTAGCAAGACATTACAAACTTCCCAGAAAGCAGAGTGGTAACTTACTTACAGACTAGCAAATCGCATTACGGCAAATGTCCCCAGGATATATAAGCAGTATTCAAAAATACTTGGTAGGGACCATTTTCATAAGCATTTAGGAAGTCAGCAACAACCCCCAGCCCTTAGGCCTCAATGCTGCTGATTTCCTGCTTGCCTTTTGAAACGTGCCTGGTGCCAACGAGTCTGGGATGCTTTTAGCAAAGCATTGTCACATTCTTGTAGTGATCTGGAATATATAGTATGAAATCCTATGTTCCCCAACCCCCACAAGGTCTAGTATAAATACCCCAGATTACAACAATAAACCAAGTTATTCCCCTCTCATGAAATCTCTCACGGTAATGGTCTTCTTTGACGTCCATCCCCTTCTTACTCCTCTCTCTCTCTCTCTCTCTCTCTCTCTCTCTCTCTTCTCTCCTCAACACACAGCACACAACACAGGGCACATACTCAAATCTCCTCCTTTCTCTAACCAGGCTAGCCGGGTTGTGTAACAGCAAACTGGGAACAGATCCAGTGGCGCATCCTGGGAAAATGTGGCCCTGGCTCCAGAGAGGAATGAACACCTCCTGGGAGGCTGGATGGCAGAGTCAGAGAATCTGCCTTGCAAGAATATTGCAGTACTACTCACAACTAATAAAGATACACAATCAACTTAAAATATGGCACATATACATGACAGAAAAATACTTGTCCATAAAGAGAAGAAATACTGTAATTTGCAGCAACATGCATAGAACTGGACATAAGTTTTGGATGAAATGGATCCGTTAAAGAAATAAATTTGACTTTATAGACATAGGAACCACATTATTGTTTACTAGAGCCTTGAAAGTATTGGGGGTGGGAGATCAGAGAGATTTAGGATTACAGTACAGTGGGTGGAAGGCACAGCTCTTCTTATTTGTTAAAAGCATGGTGGTGTATTCTGAAAACTTGGCAATTGCAACAATTGTATATCTGCAACACTCATAGACAAGATTATAATATTTTAAGTATCAAAATATGATCATTTGGGGGTGATGTTATGTCATTTTCCAAACTACATCATAGCACATGGATGAATGTCCACCAATAACTTGTAAACATTACATATTATGGAAATAAAAATAGATTTTTAAATTGAATTGGTCAGCAAGTTCAGTATATTTTGTATGATCATGCTTATCTGGATATATCATCTCCTCAACTTATTGAACCGCCATAACACCACCCTGGATTAAATCTTCTGTCAATATGTTGGGTCCCTTTGACCACCTTTATGTCCAATGTCTGTAGTGTGATATTAATACTGGTGAAGCCTACTTGGATCAAACTTTAAAGTAAACTCATCACTCTCCCACGAAGTCACCCATGTCGCCAGTAGTTCCTCGAGCTAAGATGTGCTTCTTTTCCATTTCCACATCTATATCTGGATTTTGTCTTGTGGCGCTTGCAATGGTCTCGTGTAAGCTGCACCGATTACTTAAGTCCATATATGAACTTCCCAGCTGCTTTAGAAATCTCTTGTTTCCTCTGGTCATCCCACACCCCTGTCCTCAGTCTTTCTGTGCTTCTCCTACAATGGTCCCTTGAGCCTTGGGGAGAGGTCTGATAGGAGTTGGGGAAAGAGCCTGATGGTTTTTCTCTGCACTTTGGCCACTTGTGGATTTCTATGTCAGTCATCATCTGTTGTATGAGGAATCTTTGCAGTGTGAGTTGAGAGATGCATTGATCTTTACCTCCCCTTGTCGCTGTGTTTTCCTGAGTCCTTTGGGTGGAAAGGGCTGCACTGTAGAATGTTCACTTAGGGGCAGGGCATCTCATAGACCACTTGATTCTCTTATTTGTCAGGTGTAATTACTCTTCATTTGACTGCAAAAGACAGCTTTTTTTATAAGTACAGCTTGGCTGTCCATAGAAAGTACTTTGGTGTAGAAATAACTTTTTGTCTTTGGAGATAGGGTCTTCCTTAGTCCTCGCCTGAAGTTCACTACGTACACCAGCTGCCCTTGAACTCACACAGATCTGCTTGCTCTGGCTCCTGAGTGCTTGGGTTAAAGATGTGTCACCAAAAAGCTCCATTTTTTTTTATTTTCAATAAAAGTTTTTATTCAGGACACATTTTACACGTCAGCTTCAGGCTGCAAGCACTTTGGAAGTGATTGCACAAGTCTGTATGCAGAAAATAAAACCAAGTTGTGAATAACTTGAAAATGACACTGGGTATAGCATAATATGCAATTGGTCAGAAAAATCCACATGACCTTTTATTTTGATGATTAGTCTTTAGAAAGAATACAAGTACAAAATTTCATGAATTGAGACTTTATAATCTGGTTTCTACAAGTATTGCTGAGAACCAAGACAAACTACAGTCTTGGGGATAGTCTCCCAATATCTCTCAAAGAAAAATTATATTTTTAATACCTAAGTAAGAATCCCAACTCTTAAAACTCAACAATACAAAATAAAGAACTGAAAAATAGTTGCAAAAACCGAACCTCTCATCAAAGAAGATCTAAAAATAGCAAATGAGACTACCAAAAGATGCAAAGAACTCTCATTTTTGGTCAATGCAAATATGAATTGACAATCCATTTTTCAAAGACATATAAACTCAACATAATATTACATAATTCATCAATTATTCTCTTAGGTATTTATTGAGTCAATTAAAAAAACTTATGCCAGAGCCCAAACAAATCAAAACAGTTAACTCTTATATGGTCTATGTCTTCTTGGATTTGTGACACTCAATTCCAAGTCTTCTGCTGCTTTCACTGCTGTTTTAATGGGGCATCATTTCCGTAGCCCACCGCAGTTAATTAGCATAATGTGGTTCTGCCCTGCTCTCATTTTGCTTCTCTCTAATGCACTACCACAGGGAAATCATTTACTGCACAAATGACTTTAATTACTATGCATGGGCCAGAAAATGTTCAAAGCTTACCTAGTCTTTTAAAAAATATATTAATTTATTTTTTTTAAGGGATTCACATTATAAGAAACAGTTGTTTTCAGATACATTGATCTTGCTCAGTTTGCCGTACAATTAGTTAATTGGTGCATTTTGCAAGTACTATGTCCAAATTTTGAACAACCCAAATCTTTAGTCAATTGGAGAAGCTGCACAGGCATGTTGATCAGTTAGAGTCCAGACTATATTCCTGAAGTCTCATGAATCACCCCTATTTTTCCGCAGCCCTTACATTCTACCACGTCCTCTCTTCGCATTTGTTTCCTGGGCTTTGGGAAAAGGGCACTAAGTGGTGATAAGAAAATCAGTCTTTTCTGCTTTGGAGTTATCAATTTGGACTCTAGTCTTTTCATGTTGTTTCCCTTCATTGGTTAACAGCTTTTCCAGTGATACCTTTTTAGTCATACTAACGAAGCACAAGCAATGGATGTACAGGCATTTAAGCAGTACTAAATATTATGTCAAGTTAAGCTGTGAAAATAGACACAGATTCTTGGATGGTTATAATGCCGCAATCTGCTGGTTTCTCTATCTAAGCGTGACAGTCTTATTGTGCTTAATCAACTCTAAACACAGAGGAATAGCCTTGTGGCATCCACGTGACTTATTCCCCTCCAAGGAGAAGACTATATACCAATAGACGTTTGGGAATATATATATATAGATAATATATATATATTATAATATATGTATATATGATACACTTGGCTGGCCACTGTTGTACACGTATCTCTGGCTGTTGATGTGTTACGATATGACGGCAGGAAGTCTGCTGTCCTCAGCGGAGACACTATTTTGCTGATTGCTTATAGCTGCCTTTGGTATGCTCTCTGCTTCAGAGCCATTGTACGCTAGCGAAGTCCCGTGTGTCGAAACCTGGCTGAGCATGAAAAATCTTATGAGACATCACTTGCTCCTTTTAAGAACGTAACACACATACATTTTCTTCTAGGATCTGTGGCCTCTCCAGACCTGTGTATTCAGCTATGTGTACCCCACATAGTTCCTGCCACTGAGCAAGACTTCTGTGCAATTAGAACAGCTGTTGACTACACCCCAAGATAATCGTCTCACGTGATGCACCAATAGAGAGAGTTTCCCAGGCTTGTCATTGTTGTTTACCAGGCAGGGACCATTCAAGGGTTTTCTCTCCTGACAGTTTTCATAGTATCGTCTGATATTATGAGAGCTAGCCTTCAAGGAAGAGGCCCCAAACTCAGTTTCACTCTCGATTGCTCAAGTCCTGTGTCTGAGTCTCTCCTGTCTCACATAGGTTCTTACCTCAGTACTGGGATGCTCCAAGACTACGTTATAGCCTGTGTTGTTGGGATTCATTGACTATTCCTGACTAACTAACAGTAAAAATTAAGATGAGTTTATATCCTTGTATCTGGACTTAGCATTATTCTATTAGTTTATTCAAGCGATATCAGATGCATATTTGATCTAGCAAAATGGATATGAGAGATTTTGCTATACGAGATGGAGAATATAGTAGAATTTATTGGTACAATTACGTATAGATCTATAGATATAGATAGACATGCATGATCTTGACACATTCAGAGTAGTATACAAATGATAATGAGACATCAGGGTTATCTAGCATCCTTTGCTAGGAATACAGATTAAGTCTAATGATGACTTAGTCATGATGTCTCAGTTTCTATGATTTAGCTTGCGATAGTTACTATGTAACTATCGTAGTATACAACCTCATAAAGACAAGTATGGTACATTCAGTAGTATTTCCATTTTTAGCGCAGATCTGCTATATTGTACTATTCCACATCTGAATGTTATTCTTCACGCAGCCCAATTTTATGTCAAATGAGTCATTACTATCTCAATGCCGTAATGATCCTTCTGTTTTGTTCATATTTTTGAGAAGGTACACTAGTTGAATAGAGATGTATGAGTATTTGGGTTAGAATATAGCTTTCTATCAACTTTATGCGCTTTTCTATTTGATCTCAGGTATTTATGCGACCCATCATTCCACCTTTTGACTACGTCACTGCTCAATCTCCTCAACTTCCCACCCGCTAGATTCTACAAGATAGCAAATCTCTAATCCTAGCGATTACATTACTGTGTCTATCTCCTTCATCTCGCATTTCCTCTAAACTATTGTGTCCATATAGCAGAAGATCTTTATTTAGTAGGGCTTTTCAGCGTATGAACTACTTGCGAAATCACATTGTAGTATTGCTCAGTCTCCATAGTAAAGATCCCCTGTCTATTTTGAGGTCTGCTGATCTACACTCAGCGCGTATTTGTGTTCACTCTGAACCTTTCACCATAATCTTAAGTAATATGCCTTGGATTCTATCGTTTAGAAGAGACACAACTTAAATTATGTGAGTAAAAACATTAATGTTTTTTACAACCTATTAAAATTGTGCACCTTCGTAGTATATAAAACACCAGGATAATGAGATTACATACGAATCCGAAAATTATCACTTACGCTACTATGGAATACTAAAAGCGCGGACCATTCTCCACTAGTTCCTAAGATGTGTCTGCGAGCATTTATAATTTACAATAACAGTAACATATTATTGGGAGAACGTGCAAAAATGGGCACATAGATTAGGCAATATGCTAGCACTTTTCTAACAGAACATAATAAATAATCATCAGATGATTGACAGATCGCTGATTAACATTGCTGGATTGTAGACACAAGAGGCATTTCAATTATCTATAATTGAGTTGTAACTACATAGTTAAGCAATATACTAACTATCTAATTATTATAAATTAAACAGCTACAGTTACCTATTACCAGATTATAAATAGAAATGATATTTCTTTAATTCTTTATCTTATAAGTGTCATTTTTGTATTGTTGTTTCTATTTCATGACTTAGAAAGCAAAGTAGTATTCATGAAGAACTCCTGCGGTCATTATCGTAGATTACACAGTTGATCGCTGGTAAGAGAGTACTAAGGGGAGAGGGAGGAGTGGTTTGATGCGCCTTGATCTGCTTCTGCATGCTAGTATCTCTTTGGGAATATTGAATAACCATGCTAGTCACTCTACAATGGCAGCTGAGATCCGCCTGTAACCCCAAATTCCAGGAGAACTTACTCAGTTCAGGGATCCGACGCCCTCTTCTTGACCTCCGAGGCATTGCACGACCAGGGCACACAGACCTACATGACAGACAATTCAATTCGTACACAGCTACAATTTAAACAAAAATGTTAAATAAAAGAGGGTGGTATCAGAATTAACAAGTACAAGTGAGATTAAAACCGTATATACATTCTAAATTAATAGAAATTTTTCACTTGGTTTCAGAATTTTTTCTCCTTTTTCTTGTTATCCTCTAGACCTTCCAACTCATTAATCAATCATATATTAATCTTGGTCATAATCGTATCATTTATTTGACTCAAAAATATATACCAACCTATTTGTGTCAAGAGTAGCCTTAAACATATAGAGAATTATAGATCTCTGAGCGTATGACACAGGGAATGATGTTAGCGCCGACTTTTCGCGTCAGACCTACCTAATTCCCTGATATTATACAGACCTATAATGTTAAAACTTTTACACCCTTTCGTTGTAGTCGTGTTCAGATATGAGTTGGTAGAGAATGCTTTGTTGCATCGTACATGGTGTATATGCTTTGAGCTCAGTGACAGGGTATGCTATGTCTTTCACAGTCTTGTGGCACTTAGGCTCACTCTCTCCTACACACTTCAGTACTGTCAGCAACGTATTGGCTGCACTGGCCATCCGCGCACAGGAATCCCTTGCAGGACTTTCTGCTCTCTGACCTACCTCGGACCCCAAGGCAAAAGGGCCTGGTGCGTCCTTCTCCAAATCTCGGAGCTGACAAGAAAATTTTACAAACTAAGTAATTGGCACTAGCATCCCACAGAAGAGGGATAGCCATCATCGGTAGACAGTTGATGCCTTGCGTTTTTGTATATTATTCTCCGTGCACACAGCGCGAGCGTTAGGGATCTCTTCCTAGCACTCAGGCGTAGGCTCTGTGCCTCTACCTCAAACAGCCCTGCTGCTATTTCTGAACAGGGAATGTGTACGTGCGCATTAGCTCCAGAGACCACTGGAGATGGTTCTCACGTCCTGAGCAAGAACCTGCTCAGGAGCTATGTGTCCGAAAGAGCGGCGATAAAGAGCGGTAGTCCTTAGATGCCGAATATGTTATTCCAGATCGGCTGGGTTCAGCTCCTGGCGAGACATAGAGGCGAGAAGTCTGAGGGCTCACTGGATCTGTTGGTCCGATGATAGCCTTCCTCCTGAGCAGGATACCTATCAAATAGTGCATTTCTGTCTATCTTAGGCAGCAGAACCTCAGGGGAGATTTCCTACTTGCTATTGTTAGTGGGCATTTGCGGTCTGGCAGGAGGTACTCTCAAGGCCCTCCATGGTACCCCCTTGCCGGTATGAATTAGCGATTGCTAATGAAGGCAGGGTCACTGAGGAATATAAGAAGTAGCAATCTTGGCTGTCATCAGCGAAGTCTGCAATACATACAGCCATGGCATCCAAGATAAGAGGCAAAGAGAGAGTCTGCGCATCATGGGGACTTGCAGATGGGACCACTGCAACTCATCTGAACTGTGAGTGGTCTCTGAGATCTCTTGCCATCTATGTCGGCTCGCCAGATAAACCTGGTTAGCACGAAGTGGTATTAAGAGTACGTAGAAGGGCAGAGTGTCGCAGCATTGTCAATTTTCCTGAAGGAGAGTATCCCCGAGCTTACGTCTTTCCACTTCACAGTGTTCTTTTCCTTTACTCATCACATCTGCCTTTCCATCTCACCTAATAGTTATGAGTTTCTCAATCATTTGTGAATCTTTCGCTGATTTGCGGCTTCCTTTTTTCTAGATTTCTCAACCAAAGCCGCCTCTTCATTTAGATCAGCTTACCCCTTAGACTGAAATTCGGCATCAATATAAGATTGATAGACAGCGGATTTATGTGTTAAATATATACCCTCTTCTACCACCCACGAACCTCGTTTACCACTGCAAGTTGGTTTAAGGAAATTTTGGAGATATATATATATGAATTCGCGCTGTGGAAGCATCGGGGGCAGCCTTTAATCTGCAAGACACTTCTTTGATGTGAAGCGAGATAGAACAATGGACAAGATCTTTGTTGACGTTCAAGGTAGCCTGTCCTACATGAGTGCAATGTAACAGGCATAGCGGGGTCTAAAGGGAGGACCCTGCTCCAAATATGGAACTTTCAAGAAAAAAAGACAGAATAGAAAAAAAAATTTTCGCTCAAACACTTACATGACTATGCCCTGAAATTTCTACAAGTTGAAGAGCCACTTTCCTTGAAAGAAGATGAGAGTATTACTTATTCCTCAAGCCATAAACTCTCTGTAAATGTATCAAACAATATCTATAAATGAAGTCTCTGCTCGAATCTCCTTGCTTCCATCCTACTCTTGTATCGAGGTAATCGATGGATTATGTATTTTTTTTTATATCTTCTTTTGTTTTTTTTGAATGGAAAGTCAATACATAGTATTGGATGAAAAGAATTCAAATTATAGGCCTTAGTATATGGTAGATGTTTGTCGTAGGGAGCCGTGGACATTTTTTCCCCATTGTCCTCCATTCTGTGGATTTCTCTTCACTGTCGCTGAATTTGAGAGTCATTCTTAATAATAGTTTTGAATTAAGTCGAACCCAATGACGCTTTGAGTATTTATCAAGTTAGAGGTCCATCATTTTGTCAATTGCCTCGACCTTAATTCTTGCCAGCTGCTGTCTGATTTAGGAAGCTCCTTTCCCTATGCCTATGCAATTCTTGGTTAGTCTGTAATCAGCCTTAACATTTTACTTCTATCACCTTCAGAGCTTTGGGTTTTACATTGAGGTCCTTTGGAATGCCATTCTGGAAGTTTGATTTTTTGTACACGGTGAGAGCATATTAGATTCAGTGTGGAAGGTTCTCAATCCATAGTTTAATCCTTTTCCATGAAACATTTTCTTTTCACCGAATAGAAAACTAAACAAAGAATATATCCGGAAGAAATATTTCTGATGGGCAGAGCACATAAAACTGCCCAGCTATCCAAAGCCCAAATCCTGAGGCTATCTCTGCCCACGACCACTTGACACGTGAAAGGATCAGCATTGGCGTCGTCATATGGTGGGATACTCCATGTAATTCTGTGTTTTAACTTTCAAACTTTGACTCATTGCCCCTTGCTAAAAGAGTATGGAGATGGCTTGATAATATACATATTTAAAACGAGCATCGATGCTTACTAAAGGACAGAGAAAAATATGTGGCTCGGTATACGATTCTATTGGACAAGTACCCAAATATTTAGTTACATTGTTGCAATTTAAGCTCCCGATTCCGTACAGCTCGAAGAGATTTTATTTGACTAAGAGAGTCCAAAGTAAAACTCAATGGAGGAAAGCAGGGTCAATGCCGAATCAGGACATATATAAGGTGTTTGGTCTAATGAACACTGGAAATACTCCCTACCACCTCGTAGAAAATCAAACCTAAACCTTAGTTAGTTATCAACATGTCCATAATACCTTTGAGACACTAAAATCAACTGTCCTCACAATTGAGGGTGATAATAGAACTATACCTGCAAACCGATACAGTAAACTAATGCCCTTAGAAGAAACACGTCTAGTTAGATGTTTATATCACTCCCACGGTGGCTACAAAAAGATTCCGATGTTAGAAGGACCAATATACTTCTTGATTTGCATGTGAGTTGTGTACATTGGATTATAGAGAATGTGTCACTAGTCACAACAAAGATGGTGTACCATCATGTAAGGTACTAAAGCTTCATGTTTTTTTTATATGCGAGACGAAAATAATCAAAGTAGAGAGACCGAAAAACGCTCGAGAATGAACAAGCAGTTCGCTGTGGAGAGAGAATCGAATTTCTGAATATCGGATTCTCAGCCGTTGAAACACATTGAATCTTAAGAGCAAGAGTTTTTGTAGCTGATTACAAATGGACATTGTAGTGCTCAGGATTGCCAGTAGGTGATATATATATGATCACTGAAAAGAAGAAAGGGCAGCAGTGTTAGTTGAAAACCCATTTGGGTACCCAATCTAACTAAGAATCACAAGTTGGGGCTATAATGATTGTCGTCCGCAAGCATAAGAGCTCTTACAAGACAAAAGCAAGAAACTGGAATTTTAAATGAATTGGATGGTCACGAAAGAGTATCTAAATAAAGTTGTTACACTATCGTATTAGCAATCTATTGTGGAAAAGGTGAAATAATAGACCACTATTTCCAAGGAGGAATTTCTAACCTTCTTACTCCCAGTTACAGCACTGGCCTAAGATGAAGAAAACCAAATGATACCTCCTTTCACTCCGGGTTGTTTTGTCTATTCGGAAATAGTGTGCCTGTATGGTTGTGTGGGAAAGGTGGTTACACAGAACTCGATAAATTACATGGACTACTTTTGCTTGGTTCTCCAAGAGATTGAAAATTGGTGAAACCCTTTATGAAAATACTGTGACACCTCTTGGTTTGAGGGAAACTAGGGATATATAGAAAGACCATAAAAAACCAATATTAAGAATGAACAATACCAGTCACCTTCTTGGGACTTTATATCACTGCTGATGAGGTTGCCTTAGAACTCTAATTACAAGAGTTACTCAATGGGAATCTATGGTTGGCTCTCGATTGACATGTAAAACATAACTTTAATAAATCTCCCTGCTACTATATGTGCTTTCCCTGATCTGGTATGGGAGGTTTCCCATCTCTGATGGCTCTTCTTCAATCTCGTCTTCTCCCTGTACAAAGAGTTCAAACTTTTGGTCATAGTGGAAG
Organism: Rhizomys pruinosus; assembly: GCA_009823505.1. Classification (NCBI taxonomy): domain Eukaryota; kingdom Metazoa; phylum Chordata; class Mammalia; order Rodentia; family Spalacidae; genus Rhizomys; species Rhizomys pruinosus. The sequence continues at coordinate 5,076,165 of VZQC01004376.1, forward strand.
ATAATCAATGTCTGGAGTGGGTGAAACGTCTGAATAGCGTTAAGGTCTCTGGTAAGGTGATAGAGAAAAAGTCTGGCCACCGTAACATGCTTAGAAGTTACATTTAGGCAGTTATGGAGGGGAGAAGGGGACTTATGTGGAAACGGGCAGAACAGAGATCTGCACCAGGACAAATAATCACAATGTCCAACTAGAATGGGCACCTATTTTACTAACCAGATTACAGCCTGTCTCTTGTAGCAGTGGCTAAAAAGAAAAAAAAGGGGGCCAATTGCACAAATCTCAGTGAAGTAAATAGAGTATAAAACACTCTTAGATTAGTGGCCACCAACTTCACATGATAAACACTTGAGCGGAAAACAGACCGCAGATTAAAAGGCAACACAATGAATTACGGAGGTGAATTAGATACCTGCACCTTAAGCATCAAACAACTAAATCAACAACAAAAAAAAAAAAAGAAACAAAACCCATAAATAGGTTGAACAAAAGATGGACTCAGAACACAGACCGCTCTTCTGTTACCAAATCACAGGTAAGACTTCACACCAGTAGGAATTAAAGATTGCTGACACAATCTTTAAAAGTGTTACACATCAATGTAATAATTAAGAAATGCCAACAAATTAATTCTAAATACTCTGCCACTCTCAGTTACATTTCTCGGCTCCTGCTGTTCACTTGTGAATAAGACTTCCGGCATGCACAGCCTCTTTAAGTGAAGGCGACAAAGAAAACGACAAACATGCTGAGTAGAGGATCGGCAATTGGGGACAAAAGGGAAACACTCCATTTGGGCCGGGGATTCCCTCACCTTTCACAATGTTGGTGGAATTTAATGAAATAAATGGAATGTTTGTTCTGTCAATTTCCGCTACCATCATAGACGCATGGTATGGAATATGAGACAGTAAGTGTGAGAATCCAGACTTGGCTGTGGGTTTTTTGCCTGTATGTGGCTTTATAACCATTTTGAGGAATGATCCCTCCACTCATACAAATGCACTTCTAACATAGGGTGAAGAAACTTTAAGCTAGAGAAGGAATGCTGATTTTCAAAGGCTTTTTTCCAAAAGGAGCGCACAAATTAGATGATGGTGTGGGATTGTCTTTTCTTCAGTTTAAGCAACTACACCTGTGCCAGCCCATGACTACTCCTGGGTATATTTATACCCACAAGACTCATACCTCAGAGATAAATGCACATCCATATGTACTGCAGCTCTCTTCACAATTTGGGTTGGTATAGCATAGAGCTGGAACCAGTCCAAAAGCCCCTCAACAGATGAGTAGAAAACAAAAATGTGGTGCTGTAACGCAATGGAGTAATACTCAATGGTAAAGAAAGACCAACACATTGAATAACTTTGCAGGTTAAATGGATGGAACTCGAAGCCATTTATGCTAAGTGAAGCAAACACAGTCCCAGGAAAAACAAGACTGTCAAATGGTTCCCCTCATTTGTGGATGCTAACACCAAAGTCCCAGTTGAAAGGATAAATTGGAAACATTAATTGGTATATCTTTCTGTTTATCAGAAAGGCAGCTATGTTCGTTAATAGTGTATTAGTCCACTTTTCTGTTGCTGTGATAAGAGCACCATGACCTAGGGAACTTACAAAAGGAAGAGTTATTGAGCTTAAATTGATTTGATGGTTCCAGGGAATTGTGAGTCCATTGTGCAGGAATGCAATGCGTTGGTGGCTGGAGCAACAAGCCAAGGGTCACATCTCGCCAATGAGCACAGGAAGCAGAGAGAGCGAGACTGGACACCGCAAGGCTTGTTAAATCCACTAAGCCTGCCCCCCAAATAACGTACTTCCTTTAGCATGACCNCCAGCATCTCTTTAAAAAATGGAGCATGACGTCCTGCATTAAGAATTTTTCTTCATCTCCCGACCAGGTCTCTCGACAAACAGGGACTATTTCTAGCGTCAACTGGCCTCTGAAATGCCAGAGAGGCATTACAAAAGGCCATAAGAAGCAATACAGCAGAATACTGGTCTCCCTGAGACAAGCAGACTCCTCCGTCTCGTATCACAGACTACACATCAAACAGCCCAGAGAGTACTGTATCAACAGTGGCAGCCTAAGTGTAGTATAATTAGTATATATATAATATATATAGTATATGACTATAAGTATATATATTAATTATATAGAATCGTCCCAAAATCCTAAATTGTGGCTATTAAGCTCTCTATCGCGTTGGAGGATATAAGTCCAGTGAGCTGCAACAGATCTAGCTTATGTCCTGGGCTCAGTGTTAGGGATGTTATAGTGATCAGTCACAATAAGAACTCTGTCACCTTTTAGAGAGAACCACAGTTTGGGCGGATTAGTAATAGCGCCATCCAAGCATCTGGTGTCTATGTTCACACTTTAACTTGACACTAAATAATTAGTACTAGCTTTACAATCCCTGTACGATCAATTGCTTTTGTGCATTTTTAGTATGACTAAAAAGGTTAGCACTGGAAAAGCTGTCAACCCATGAAGGGAAAGAACATGAACAGACTAGAGTCAAAATGACAACTCCAAAGAACATAGATTGTTTTCTTCTCACCCGGTTGTGCCCCTTTCCCAAAGCCAGGGAACAAATTCGCGGGAAGAGGAGGCGTGGTAGCGATGTAAGGGCTGCGGAAAGATAGGGGTGAATCATGAAGCACTACAGGAATATAGTCTTGGACTCCTAATTGATCACATGCCTGTGCATCGGGCTTCTCTCCAACTGGACCCTATAGGAAGTTGCTTGGGTTGTTCAAAAAATTTGGACCAAGAATACTTGCAAATGCACCAATAACCTAATTGTACGTGGCAGAACTGAGCCAACATCCAATGTTATCTGAAAACATTTGTGTTATTATATTGTAGAAATCCCTTAAAAATAAATAAAATAATTAATAATCTTTTTAAACAAGACTAGAGAGTAAGAGAGATTTGAACATTTTCTGGCCCATGCATAGTAATTAAAGTCATTTGTGCAGTAAATGATTTCCCTGTGGTAGTGCATTAGAGAGAAGCAAAATGAGAGCAGGGCAGAACCACATTATGCTAATTAACTGCGGTGGGCTACGGAAATGATGCCCCATTAAAACAGCAGTGAAAGCAGAGGAAGGACCTGGGAATGGAGGTGTCACAAATGCCAAGAAGACACTATTAGACCATGTTAGAGTTTTTAACTGTTTGGATTGTTTGGAGCTCTGGCATAAGTTTTTTTTTTTTTATTTTTAAATATTTTAATAAGAATATATAAGTGAACATTTATGTGCCAAAACAAAGTTTTAATGTTAAATGTCTTTGAAAACTGGATTGTCAATTATGATTTGCATCTGACACCAATAAATGAGAGTTCTTTGCATCTTTTGGTAGTCTCATTTGCTATTTTTAGATCTTCTTTGATGAGAGGTTCGGTTTTTGCAACTATTTTTCAGTTCTTTATTATTGTATTGTTGAGTTTTAAGAGTTGAGGATTCTTATTAGGTATTTAAAAATATAAATTTTTCTTCTGATGAATATTGGGAGACATATTCCCCAAGACTGTAGTTTGTCTTGGTTCTCAGCAATACTTGTAGAAACCAGATTATAAAGTCTCAATTCAGAAATTTTGTAACCCTTGTATTCTTTCTAAAGACAATTCATCAAAAATAAAAGGTCATGTGGATTTTTCTGACCAATTGCATATTATGCTATACCCAGTGTCATTTTCAAGTTATTCACAACTTGGTTTTATTTTCTGCATACAGACTTGCACAATCACTTCCAAAGTTCTTGCAGCATGAAGCTGATGTGTAAAATGTGTCCTGAATAAAAACTTTTAACATTAGGATAAATAAAAAATGGAGCATGCGGTGAGCACAGTGCTTTAATTCCCAGACTCAAGGACCAGAGGGCACGAGCAAGATCGTGTGTGAGTTCAACGGGCAGTCCTGGTCTAAACGTAGGTTGAACTCCAGGCCCAGCAGGGTACTTAACAGGGAGAACCTATCCTTCAAAAAAGCAAAAAAGTATACTTTTCTTACAGACCAAATGTACTTTTTCTCATTGACAGCCAAGTGTTCTCTATCAAAAAGCTGTCTTTTGCCAGCAAGAATGAAGAAGTATTACACATGTACATCAAAATCATAAGAGAAAATAATGTCTATGAGATGCCTGCCCTAGTTGACACAATCTACCAGTGCAGCCTTTCCACCTCAAGGCTTCAGGAAACCAGCAGAAACAAGGGGGTAAGGGGAAAAAGTACAAATGCACTCTCTCGAACTCAACACTAGCAAAGCATTTCCGTACAATATACAACAGATGATGACTTGACATGAGAAGATCTCACAAGTGGCCAAAGTGCAGAGAAGAAGACGCTCAGCAGCTCTTCTCCGCGCCAACTCCTATACTTACTCTGCACTCCCAAGGCTCAAAGGACCTTGGTGGAAGAGAAGCACAGATAAGAAACTGAGACAGGGTTGGGGCTGGGGAAGAGCCAGAGGAAGACAAGAAGATTTCTAAGCAGCTGGGAAGTTCATCATATGGACTTAAAGTAATGGTGCCAGCATACACGAGACCCATGAAGCAAGCTCCAACAAGAACCAATAATCCCAGTTATACAGATGTGGGGAAATGGAAAAAGAAGAACCACAATCTTAGCTTGAGGAATACCTGGGAATGGGTGATCGTTCTGGGAGAGTGAGATGACTTTCTTTAAAGCTTATGGATCCTAAGTAGGTTCACCAGTAGATTAATTCACACCTACAGACATTTGGGGACATAAAGGTGGCTCAAAGGGGATGCCTCACATTATAAGTGAACGAATCATTAAGCAATCCAGGGTGGGCGTTATGGGAGGGTTACAATAAGTGAGCGAGATTGAAATATGAATCCTAGATATGCATGCATATACAAAATATATGATTGCTGACAATTCCAATTTAAAAATCATACTTTTTTATTTAACAAAATATATTGTCCACGTGTTTTACAAGTTATTGGTGTGACACTTTCAATCCATGTGGTATGATGTATTTTTGAAAAAATGGACATAACATCACACATCTCCAAAATTGAATCATGATCTTTTTACTCGAAAATATTATATAATCCTTGTCTATGAGTAGTTTGCATATAGCAGATTGTCGAAGAGTTGCATAATTGGGTTTTTCAAGCATAATTAAACACCAATCGGCTTTTAAAAATAGAAAGAAGCTGAGGTCCTGTCCATCCCCAACTTGTACTGTTATGCTCTAAATCTTCTCTATCACTCCCACTCCCAATTCTGAATCCTATTCAAGGCTCTAGTAAACAATAATGTGGTTCCTATGTCTATAAAGTCAAATTTATTTCTTTAACGGATCCATTTCATCCAAAACTTATGTCCAGTTCTATGCATGTTGCTGCAAATTACAGTATTTCTTCTCTTTATGGACAAGTATTTTTCTGTCCATGTATATGCCACCATATTTTAAGTTGATTGTGTATCTTTATTAGTTGTGAGTAGTACTGCAATATTCTTGCAAGGGCAGATGTATCTTTGACAATCTTGCATTCCAGCCTCTCCAGGGAGGTGTTTTCTTCGCTCTCTGGACCAGGGCCCACATTTCCCAGGACTGCAAGCCCACTGGATTGTTCCAGTTAGCCTGTTAACAACCCGGGCCTTAGCCCTGGTAGAGAAGGGAAGGGAGAATTGGACAGTATGGCCCCTGTGGTGTGTGTGTGTGGTGTGAGAGAGAGAGGAGAGAGGAGAGAGAGGAGAGGAGGAGAGAGGAGAGCAGTAAAAGAAGGGATGGACTCAAAGACCAGACCGGGAGAGATTCCAGGAGGGAATAACTCAGTTTATTGCTGTAAGCTGGGGTTTTATACAGGACCTTGTGGCAGTTGTGACAGGCAAGATTTCATGCCATATACTCCATCCAGATCACTACAAGAATGTGACAATGCTTTGCTAAAGCATCCCAGACTGTTGGCACCAAGGCAGGTTTTCAAAGGCAGCAGGAAATCGGCAGCAGCCAATCAGCTATCAGGGCTGGGGGTTGCTTGTTGACTTCCTAAGTGCTTATGAAAATGGAATCCACAGTATTTTTTGGAAATACTGCTTTTATTATATCTGGGTACCATTTGCCCCAGTACATGGATTTTTTGCTAAGGTCATTAGTATTACACTTACTTCTAGCTTTCTGAGGAAGTTTGGTAATGTTTGCTACATTTGTTGTATTAATATACATTCTCACTGGCAAGATATTAAACCATGCATTTGTTTGCATTAAAGCTAACATTTATTCTTTGGTTTTTTAATAATAGTAATTTTAACTGGAGTGAGATGAAAATTTAGGCCTGTTTTCCATTTACTGTATCATTATTATACTTATACGTATTTTTAAGATTTTTTATTGAATTTGTGCAATGTCGTGAATTTAATACATGATATTTTGATCATAATTTGTTCCCTGTTATTTGCTTCCCCCTTTCAAAAATGCACCACATTTCTGTAGTTAATACATTAAATAGTTGGAGATATATATATATAGTGATATATGTATAAATTATATGACTTATAGTTATATAATTAGAAGCCAGTGCCATTTGTTAAACATGCTGTCTTTTTTCAAGGGATAATTTTGGCATCTTTCTTATAAATCAGCTGACTCTAGTTACATGAACTGACATCTGGTTCTCTACTCCATTGATCAACATATCTCTTTCTTTCTGTGCCAGTTCCATGCTGTTTGGATTACTATGACTTTGTAGCACAACTCAAAGACAAGTGTGGTCATTCAGTAGTATTTTCCTTTTTGCGCAGTTCTGCTTTGTCTATCCACTCTATTTTCTTCCTGCATATGAATTTCATTACTTTCTTTCTGTTACTGAAGGGTGGCACTGGAAATTGATGAGATTGGGTTAAATCTGTACATTGTTTTTGATAGGATGGCCATTTTGACAGTATTAATTCTTCCAACCTATACAAAAGAAATCTCTCCATTGTCTAGTTTCTTCCTCACTCTCTTTCTTCAGTGTCTTAAAGTATTTATTTTAGAGGTCTTTAACTTCTCTGGCTAGGTTTAGTCCAAGAAATGATTTCGAGTCTGTTGTGAATGGGACTGTTTCCTCGATTTTCCTTTTAGTACATTTGTCATTGATCTAGAGGAAGGCTAATTATTTGAGTACATTATTGTCTTTATAATGAACTACATGGTATCACTTACATGTGGAATCTAAAGCTGCTGCTTGCATAGGAGTTGAGAGTGAAATGACAATTATCTGGAGCCAGGGAATTCAGGGGCAAGTAATATCTAGTTCAAAATACTGATAGAATTTGAGATGTAAGATTTTTTGTTTTCCAATTGAACTATTTGTAGACTATACCTAATTACCAGTAGACTACTGTATATTGAAAAAATATTGGGGGCAAGAATTTAGCATTTCTACTTTAAAGAAATTAAAAATTCAAAATGAACATGTCCACTGCTTTTAAACACTACACAGGTATCAAGTATTATTTTGTACACTATTCATATATATATATATATATATATATATAATTGTCATGTTGTAGTGTATCAGATTAAAAAGATATCAAGAATCTGGGGCTTGAGAAATAGTGGTTAAGAGCGCCGACTGCTCTTGCAGAGGACCTGGGTTTGATCCCCAGCACTCACATGGCAGCTGAGAACCGTCTGTAACTCCAATTCCAGGAGAACTCCAGTTCCAGGGGAATCCGACGCCCTCTTCTGACCTCCGAGGCATTGCACGACACGGGTGCACAAACCTACATGCAGACAATACATTCGTACACATAAATTTAAAAAAATTAAAAAAAGATATCAAGAATTAACAAGTACAAGGAGATTTAAAAGTATAAATTTAATTAATAGAAATTTTTCATTGGTTATAATTTTACAACATTAAACATATAAAACTGCATAATACAATTGAAAAATAATAAATATTTCAAATAGTTAAATAAATAAATAGATCCATCAGGATGAATGTAGGGACTGATACCTATCCTGATAAACACAATATTCCTAAAAACATCTAGTCTGTGTCAGAATGAGTTGGCAAAACTTGTGCATCGACATCTGATGCTTAGCTCATGACAGACATTTCCACATCGGCTTAGGGCTCACTCTTCCTTCTCAGTCTGGTCAGCAAGTTGGCTGAGGAGGAGAAGGATCTCAGGATTTCTGCTCTGACCACCTCCCAGGCACAAGGGCTGTGCTCCTTCTCTCTCAGGTAGACAGTGATCCTCTGGAAGTATTTCCTCACAGCCACTAGGGAGTCCTCCTGCCTCAGGGGAGGCTCTGGCTCCTCCACCTGCTGCTTCTGACAGGGGTGCAGGGCATTCAGCAGCTGGTAGAGGCCAGTGCAGAATTCCTCTAGGAGGCTTGTGTCCCAAGCGGCAGAGGAGTCCTTAGAGCTGAAGAGGTTCAAGATCTGCTGGGTCAGCTCCTGGAGGACAGAGAGGGTCTGAGGCTTCTGGATCTGTTGGCCATGAACCTCCTCCTGAGGGAATTCAAAGGCATTTCTGTCTTTTAGGAAGGAGAGAGGGGAGATCCTCTGCATTTTTCCCAGGAGTACCAAGGCCCTCCTGTACCCCAGGATGTACATCTGAGGCAGGTCACAGCCTAGAGAGCATCTTGTCCAGGAGCTCATAAGCAGCAGGGCCATCAAGAAAGCAAAGAGTCTTGCCATCATGGATCTTGCAGATGTCACTGGCACTCAGAACTGTGTGGTCCTGAGTCTTTGCCTCTAGGTTCGCTGAAGAACATCCTTTGCCAAGTGTCTTAAATAGTAAGAATCCTAGCTTTCATTTTCTGAGGGTACCCGCTTACTTTCCATTCTTCTTTTCACTTTATTCATCTTCCACTCATACATAGTTTGAGTTTCTCAATCATTTTGATTTTCTTATTGCTTCCTTTTTCTAGATTTCTCAACAAACCTCATTTAGAAGCTTATTCTTAGTGAAATTGTCATTAAATATAGAGCACGGATGTGTTAAATATAATCAAGTTACTGTTTTAGGAATGAAAAAATTGCTGGGCATGGGGGGAGCCTTTAATCCTAACACTTGGGAAGCAGAGACAGGCAGATCTTTGTGAGTTCAAGGTCAGCCTGGTCTACAGAGTGAGTAACAGGATAGCTGGGGCTACAGGGAGACCCTCCCCAAAAAGACCAAGAAAAAAAAAGAATGAAAAAAAATTTATCTAACACTCCCATTCACAATAGCCTCAAAAATGAGAGTAAACTTCTCAGAATAAACCTGATGAAAGACAATAAAGATCTCTATAATGGAAATTTTATATTTTTGAAGCAATAGGTTGAAGAATAAAGCAGAAGTTGGAAGGACCTCCCATGGTCATGGATTAGAGAATTAATATAGTAAAAGTGACCATTCTACCCATAGTAATATATAGATTCAGTGTAATCTCAATCAAAGTTCCTATGACATTCTTCACCGAATTAGAAAAAAATCCGAAAATTCCTATGGAAGCACAAAATACCCCAGCTATCCAAAGCAATCCTGAGCACAAAGAGCAATGCAAGGGGGATTACTGTATCAGATTTCAAACTATATTGCAGAGCTATATTCATAAAAACAGCATGGTACTAGGACAAAAATAGGCTGGTAGATCAGTGGAAGACCCAAATATTAGTACATGCAATTTAAGCCACCTGATATTTGACAAAGAGGCCAAGAAAACTCAATGGAGGAAAGGCAGCATTTCAGGACATAGTACTGGCAAAACTGGATCACCACCTGTAGAAAAATCAAACTAAAACCTTACCTGTCATCTTGCACAAAATCAGTCCTAAATGAGTGAAAGAACTTAACCTGAAACCTAACAGAAAATGTTAGAAGAAAACAATCAGAGTAACCTACAAAAAATAGATGTAGAAAAACTTCTTGAATTGGACAGTAGTTTGACAGGAAATAAAGTGCACAGTCAAAAAGTGGGTCCTCATGAACTAAAAGCTTCTGTATAGGAGAAGAAAAAAATCAAAGTGAAGAGAAAACCCACAGAGTGGGAGAAAATCTTCACCAGTGACACATTGAAGAGAGTTTTAGCATCCAGAGTATATAAATAACTGAAAAGAAAAAGGGCCAAGAAAACATGGACCCAACTAAAACATGGGCTAAAGATCTGAACAGAGAGTTTACAAAAGAAGAAATAAAGATGGTTAAGAAACATCTAATAAGTGTTCAACATCGTTAGCAATTATGGAAATGTGAAATAAAACCACTTTCAGATTTCAATTTACCCCAGTCAGACTGGCTAAGATGAAGAAAACAAATGATACCAAATAGTGGAGTGGTTGTGGGGAAAGGGGAATGCTCATTTACTGCTGGTGAGATTGCAAAATTGTGAAACCCTTATGAAAATCACTGTGAACTGTTAAGACTAAAAAAAAGACCTACCATTTGACCCAGTCATAGCACTGCTTGGCATATACTCAAGGGATGCATTCCATTGCAGTAATACTTTCAATTCCATGCTTATTGCTGCTCTTTCCTCCCTGTACAAAAATCAACTGCAAGTGGATCAAAGATCTCAGTGTGAAAGCTGAAACCCTGAAGGTGATAGAAGAAAAAGTTGGCAACAACCTAGAAGACATAGGCATAGGAAAAGACTGTCTAAATCAGACAGCAACTGCACAGGAAATAAGATCAACAGTCAACAAATGGGACCTATTAAACTCAAAAGCTTCTGTACAGCAAAAGAAGCAATCAAGGAAGTAAAGAGAAAACCCACAGAGTGGGAGGAAATCTTCACCATTGATAAACCTAACAGAGCATAAAGGTCAAGAATATATAGACTACTCAAAAAAAAAAAAAAAAGAAGAAAACAAAAGACCTATTCAAAAGATGGAGTAAAGAGCTGAACAGAGACTTCACCAGTGAGGAATTAAAGATTGCTGAGCAACATCTTAAAAGTGTTCAACATCATTAATAATTAAGGAAATGCAAATTAAAACCACTCTCAGTTATCATCTCACTGTGATAAGACTGGCTAAGATTAAGGAAACAAAAGAAACCAAATGCTAGAGAGGTGGCAGGGAAAGGGAACAATTATTCACTGTTGGTGGGAATGTAAACTTGTACAACCATTATGGAAAGCAGTGTGGAGAACACTCAAAAGACTCAAAGTGAGACTACCACCTGTCCCAGCCATACTACTCCTGGGTATATATCCACAAGACTCATCCTACCACAAAGATAAATGCACATCCATATGTACTGCAGCTCTCTTCACAATACCAAAGAGCTGGAACCAGTCCAAAAGCCCCTCAACAGATGAGTTGATGACAAAAATGTGGTGCATGTACACAATGGAATACTACTCAATGGTAAAGAAAGACCACATCATGAACTTTGCAGGTAAATGGATGGAACTCGAAGCCATTATGCTAAGTGAAGCAACACAGTCCCAGAAAAACAAACTGCAAATGGTTCCCCTCATTTGTGGATGCTAACACCAAATCCCCAGTTGAAAGGAAAATTGAACATTATTGTTATACTTCTGTTTATCAGAAAGCAGCTATGTTCTTATAGTGTGTATTAGTCACTTTTCTGTTGCTGTGATAAAGCACCATGACCAGAGGAACTTATAAAAGGAAGAGTTTATTTGAGCTTATGATTGATGGTTCCAGGGAATTGGAGTCCATTGTGGCAGGAGGCATGGTTGCTGGAGCTGGAGCAACAAGCCAAGGGTCACATCTCGCAATGAGCACAGGAAGCAGAGAGAGCGAGACTGGAGATCACAAGGCTTGTTAAACTCACTAAGCCTGCCCCCAATAACGTACTTCCTTGAGCATGGCCACACCTTCTAAGTCCTACAAGAACAGTGCCACCAACTGGAGACAAATGTCTGAATACTTAAAGCCTATGGGGGACACTCATTCAAACCACCACATTCCACTCCCTGGCCCCATAGGCTCCTGACCATATAAAATGCAAAATGCATTTAGTCCAACCTTAAAAGTCCCCATAGTCTTTACCAGTTTCAATCCTATTCAAAAGTCTACAGTCCAAAGTCTCTTCTGAGACTCAGGCCAATCTCCTAACTGTAAGCTCCTATAAAATCAAAATGCAAATTACAAACTCTCAATGTACAGTGGAACTGAATACACATTCCCATTCCAAAAGGGAGGAATAGAGGCATAGTGAGGAAATACTGGACCAAAACAAGACCGAAAACCAGCAGGACAAAAACCAAGTCCAGTAGCTCCATGTGCGACTTCTGGGACTTTACTTCCAAAGGGCTTAGATGGCTCAGCTCTTCCAGCTTTGCTTGCAACATACATCTCTTTCTTAGGCCGGTACCACTCCCTGTATGCAGCTCTCCTTGGCAAATATCTCACAGCTCTGGCATCTTGAATGTCTTCTTGGGGTCTCTGCTGCCAACCAGACTTCACATTCACAGCTTCATGCAATGGCCTATCAGGGCCTTCTTTATTCAGGGACACCCCTGCTGTACTCTGCCTGGCCTCTTTGGCTCTCTGAAACCGTGGAGGAAGAACTGATGACCCCTTCACTCTTGCGAACTTCATGCCTCTAAAGCCAGCACCACGTGAATGAAATTGCCAAATCTGGCTGCAAGTTCGGGATGGACTCTCTCCTACTTTAACCACATTTGCAATTTTTCTCTGCCCTGGACTTGTTGGAGTAGAAAACGCTTTCAGTATTTTCCTTTCAAAAGTTGGAGGATTAGCTGGGTGTGGTCTTGCCCTGAAGGTACTGATTCTTTTGTTTACTTGTAAATCTCCAGGCCTCTCCTTAATGGCTTTAATCTCCTTATGAAAGGGAGCCTCTCCTTCACATGCCTTGGCCCCACCTTTAATCTTCCTAGTGCAGTTTTCAGATCCAAACTGTACATTCTGCATTTCTTTCTGCCCCATCTGCTCTTCTTCACTGTAGATCTGTACAATATTCACCATTAAAAGCCACGCCACCATTTCTACATTAGGCTGTCTTGAAATATCCTCCGCCAAAGACATCAGTCCACCGCTTTTCAACTTAGCATCAGGCAAGCATTTGGGCTGTGGGCAAACTGCTGCCAGACTCTTTATCAAAATATCCCAGTTGCTGCCTAAGTCTTTATTTTCCTCTGGAACTACATTTTTTGCAGCAATGCTTTCTTCCAGGCTTCTACTAGAATGGCCCCTTAAGCTCTGCTTACAGTAGTCAACAGTTTTTCTAGCCCAAAGTTCCAAAGTCTTCCACATTTCTCCAAACATCCACATGGTCAGGTTCTTCACAGCCAACACCTCACTCTCGGTACCAAACTTTTCTGTTGCTGTGATAAAACACCATGACGAAAGGAACTTGTAAAAGGAAGAGTTTATTTGAGCTTACGATTGATGGTTCCAGGGAATTAGAGTCCATTGTGGCAGGATGCACGGTGGCTGGAGCTGGAGCAGCAAGCCGAGGGTCACATCTCGCAATGAGCACAGGAAGCAGAGAGAGCGAGACAGGAGACCACAAGGCTTGTTAAACTCACTAAGCCTGCCCCCAATAACGTACTTCCTCTAGAATGGCCACACCTTCTAAGACCTCCAAGAACAGTGCCACCAATGGGAGACAAATGTCTGAATACTTAAAGCCTATGGGGGACACTCATTCAAACCACCACATAGTGTAAATCTCTTAATGGGCTCTAGAATCAACCCATTAGTTATTTTCAAATTCTGTAATTACTGTATATGGGTGGAAAGTATGTATCCATGTTTTAGAGTAGTATAAAATTAAGGAGGAAAATGTGAATTCCTAGACATAAGAGACAGACTGAGAAAGATGCAGGGCAGTTATGGCAGAATGCATGATCTGGGGTGGGGTGGGGGGAAGGGAAGGGGAATATGTCTAAATTCAACAGAAAAATAATGTCTTAAATACACAAAACATCAATAAAAGCATTATAAAAATAAAAATACTGTTAGAATTTGAGTTGTAAGACCCTTTGCTTTCCTATTGAACTCTATGTTGACTATACCGAACAGTAATCTACTGTATATTGAGAAAATGTAGAGGACAAGAATTTAGGATTTTTACTTTAAAGAAATTAAAATTTTGAGATGGTGTCTACTGCTGTTTAAACACTACAAAGGCATCAAGTATTATTTTGTACCCTATTCATATGTATAATTGTAGTGTATCAGATTAAAGCCATCAAAAACTTGAAAAGATATCAAGAATTAACAAGTCCAAGGAGATTTAAAAGTACAAATTTATTTAATAGCAAAATTTCATTGAATATAATAATTTGAGACATTAAGCAAATATAAGGCTGCACAATACAACTGAAAATAATAAATACTTTAAATAATTAATAAATATATGACTAGATCCATTGGGATGAATGTAGGGACTAATGCCTATCCTGATAAACAAAATATTCCTGAAAACATCTAGTCTATGTGAGAATATGGTGGCAGAACTTGCACAGTGAGATCTGAAGGTTGGTCCATGACAGGCATTTCCACGTTGGCTCAGAGCTCATTCATTCTTCTCAGTCTGATCAGCAAGTTGCCTGAGGAGGAGAAGGATCTCAGGGTTTCTGCTCTGACCACCTCCCAGGCACAAGGGCTGTGCTCCTTCTCTCTCAGGTAGACAGTGATCCTCTGGAAGTATTTCCTCACAGCCACTAGAGAATCCTCCTGCCTCAGGGGAGGCTCTGGCTCCTCCACCTGCTGCCTCTAACAGAAGAATGAAATGAGAAACTACACACAACTAGAGTACTGAAAGCTCTTTTCCTATGGCAGCATAGCTGACCATCTCTACCAGGCATATTTGAAGATAAACAGAGACAGGGCAGGGCAGGGGAAACAACTGCTAGAATCAAACCAGATAAACAACTATTGATTGTGTTTTCCCAATACATATTTGCCAACAAAAGAATTGCTATACAGTGTCCTGTATGCTCACCTAACAATTTATATCATGATGGGTATTTGATGATTTAACTATTGATCATAAAAATAGCATTTTGGGGTTTAGAGAGATGGCTCAGCAGTTAAGAGCACCAGCTGATCCTCAGAGATGCCAGGTTCAATTAACAACATCCACATTGTGTTTAGTAACTATCTGTAATTCCAGTTCTAGGGAAATATGACACCATTTTTGGGGTCAGCTGGCATTGCATGACACATGTGCACTTACACATGTGCAGGGAATACACTCGTATACATAAAATAAAAACAATAAAATGTTAAAAAATACTAAAAAATAGTATTTGTCAGGAGAACACATACTTATTTATTACAAATGAAATTAGGACAGAATGAAGAATTACCCTATCCATATAAACAAAATAATTTTTGATATTAATATCTAGGTCTGCTTGATATTCTCATAGGCAACATGGGTGTTCTGGTTAGCTTTCTATTACTGTGATGATAACAGTGACCAAAACTAACTTGGGGAGGAAAGAGTTTTTTTGTTTTCCACGCACAGTTCAGCCTCAAGGGTAGCCAAGGCAGGAACTCAGGGCATGAACATGGAACACAGACCATAGAGGATAGCTGTTTATTGGCTTGATCCCATGGCCTGTGCTCAGCCTGCTTTCTTCTATGATACAGGACCACCTGCCCAGGTCGGCATGGCCCATAGTTGGCTGAGCCCTCTCACATCTCTCAACGTCAAGAAAATGCCTAACAGACACAGACACAGACACAGGCAGATTCAATGGAGAAAAGTCCTCAACTGAGGCTCCCTCTAAGGAGACGTGTCAAATTGACAACTATTGCTATCCAGCACAATGGACCTTGTCAACTTATCACACAAACACACTCCTATTAAACCATATTTCCATTTCTAATTCCTAAGATATTATGTTACTATTAATATCACAACCTAAAGTAGTTTATCTTTAAACATCCCACAATCTATAAAAAAATCAAATACTAGAGGAGAGGTGGAGGGAGCTGTGTGTTATTGGGAGGAGAGTTATTGAAATGGAAAGAGAGGAGTGAGGGGTGAGATGAATAAAGCTTGTGGTGCTAGGAAAAGCAGAGGGAAATGTATTGACAAGGGAACCCCTAAGAAATGCTCATAGGGTGCCTGAACATTATGCATGTGTCTACCCTGGGGATGTATGGCAAGGAGCACAGTGCCAGACAGGAGAGACCTCCCTTCCAGTGCTTAGGAGTAGTCCAAGGGACTTCCAAATTAGCACAGGCTATTGCCAGAGCTCTTTATTATTTCCCAGAAATCAAAGGTAAGACCCTACTGCTGAAGACAGGACATACTTTGGACACAGGACTTTGAGAAATGGAGGAATGGCTATCAGAAAGTCTTCTTCCTGAAGTTTAGCTCTCAAAGTTCTGGAGGAACTATGCAAGCTGATAAGGGAGAAAATCAATCAATAGTCCAACCCAGCCCTAAAATCCAATAACCGTGGCACTGCTATCTCAGAGACAAGTACACAATACGCCACTCATCAAAGAAGCTTCTTTTTGCAACAGACGGATGCTACTGCAGAGTTCCACAACTGGTCACACACAGAGAATACATGTCTGAGAGATGGCCAGTGCTAAGTGACATATCTACACTGGAAACTCTACACCTAAGGCCCACGGAACACAGTGGAACAGCAGCTAGAGAGAATACCAGTGCATGCCTCAACTCTCACTAACAAAGCTTCCTTATATACCAGTCACACATCTGACAGAGTTTTAACAGTCAGAATATATAAAAACTCAAAAAGTAGTGTCAACATGACTCTGTCAGAAAACATGACCCAATTAAAAAATGGGCTATAGATGTGAACATAGAATTCTCAAAATCAGAAATAAAAATGGCTAAGAAACTTGTTTAAACATGTTCAACATTGTTGGTAATGAGTGAAGGGCAAATTAAAAGCATTGTAAAGATTTCATCTTACTATTGTCAGCCTGGCTAAGATCAAGAAAACAAACAAATGGTACAAAACCCTAGAGAGAACTTTGAGAAAGGGGAACTCTCATTAACTGAAGGTGTGATTGCAAGATCCTACAGTTCCTATGGAAAGCAGTGTGGAGAATTCTTTAAAAAAAGAATGCTCCATTTTCCCCAGTTTTACAGCTCCTTGGCAAATAACCAAAGGACTCATTCCACTACAGAGATACTCATACATCCATGTTTGCTGCTGCTCTTTTCACAATAGCTAAGAAATAAGAGGAACCGAAGTTTCCCTTAAGTGACAAGTGTATAATGAAAATGTGGTACATATACAAAATGGAGTTCTACTCAGCAGTAAAGAAAGACAAAGCCATAGAATTTGCAGGCAAATGGATGGAAACAGAAACAGTCAGGCCTCATTAATTGACCTAGCACCAAATACTTATATGTGAGGATCTATCATAGGGTAGCAGCAGGAAACAGGAAAATGGAAAAGAATTGGGGAGGTAAAGGGAAAGAAGCAACTTGAGAGAGAAGAGTAAGAGACACTTGTTACTGAGAAAGAAAAGGATAAAATGGGGTTACTCAAAAGGGATGGAAAGGGAGGCTTATTCAAGGAAACGTGAAGCTAAAGGGAAAGGAGATTAAGAGAAGTGGAACCCAAAGAGACTGATATTATCAAAGGAGAAATGGGAAAAATTGGGACACTAAGTTGGGAAGCTATGAAGGGAGATTTAGAAGGGCACGGGGAGAAGAGAGATAAATTATGCCTAGAGGGAATCATATTAGACTACAAAGCTAATGACAACACATACAACATCTCTTTATGAATCCATCTGTATAGCACTAGGACACATAACAATAAACAGTGCCAGACAGGAGAAACCTTCCTTTGAGTTATTGGCAACAGAGCTGGAACTGACTTGGAAGCCACTTTTCCCAAAGGTTAGGTAGCTCTCACAGCTTTGGAGAGCACCAAGCAACCTGCTAAGGGAGAACATCAAGTCATGACCCAACACCAGCTTTAAGACCAAACAACCACATCAATGATGGGGACAGCATCTTTCATTGGTGCATGAGTGTGGCTTTTAACTTGGGTCAATCAATGGATACTTAATTGGACTTGAAGCCTGTTGAATGGGAGAAAACTCATGTGTAAACAGACAATTGCCCAAGAATGGAGAGATCACAGATATTAGAGAAAATTCCAAGGCTGTCAGTACCTAAACTATTATGATTTCTTACTAAGTGCAATGGGTTTCCTTTATATGTAACTTACTGTTTTTCTCTTGAGGCCTTCAGTATTTTGTCTTAGTTTTGGGTGTCTAAAGTTATAACTATCATGTGTCATTCCTTTTCTGATGTTGTTTATTTGGTGTTCTACATGTTTCTTTTATTTGTATGGGTTTGTCATTTTTCAGTTTGGGAAAATTTTCTTCTGTTATTCTGTTGAAGATCTGACCAATATCATTGTCCTGGGATTCTTCTCCTTCCTCTATCCCTATGATGCGGAGGTTTGGGCTTTGCATACTGTCCCTCATTTCCTGGTTGTTCCAGTCTTGTTTTCTTTTTCTTTTTCCATAATCTTTGCTTGAGCATCCTAGTTCATCCATGCTATCTTCATCTTGATATTCTATTTTCTGCTTCATCCAGTCTGTTACTTAGGCTTTCTCCCATCCTTTCCTGCTGATTGGATGAGTGTTCAATTTCCCTTTTCATTTCTTCTTGTGATTTCTTTAATATTTCCAGTTCCTTCTTGGGCTTGCCTTTCTCTCCTTATAGATCCTTGATTCACTGGTTGGTTTCCTTTTTCATTTCACCATGGAATCTTTTCAGTGCTTCCACTTCCTTCCAGAGTTTGTCATTCTCTCCCTCTAGTTCTTTCCTCAGTTTGTCATCCTCTGCCCTTAGTTCTTTGATTTGTTCCTTGATTTCTGTGAGTATGTCTATATTTGTTCTTCTAAGATATGTGTCCTCCAGGGAGATCTCATTTTAAGAATCTTCTATAGGACTGGTAGATTTTGGTGGGAATTCATTATGTGCTTTTCCCTTGATGTTTTTTGATTGTGGTTTTGGCATGTGGGTTTGTTCTGTTGTTGTATTCTGATGGGAATCTCCATGTCTCTTTGCTGCCTTGAAGGCTTATTTGCTTGTTTCCTTCAGACACCTTCATTCTCTTCTCCTTGTTTAGAGGCCTGGCTGGTCTCGGTTTCAGGTTTTCACTTTGGGTTATATATTGGAAGGTCCAGCTAACTCTCCCCTTTCTGGACTGGAGGTTCTCCAGAAATCTGGGTCGGTATCAACCAGGTAGGTTCACCACTGAGTACATGGGGGCTCACTCACTCTTGTAGTTTCCCGCAGGCCTTGTCTGTGAAGTCCATTGTCCCAGGACTGGAGTTGTGGCATGCAAAACCCAGGTGAGGTGGTCCAGCTGGCTGCCTGGCTGTGGCCACACTGCTGGGTGCACAGGTACAAGTGGTATGAACTCACCTGTTCCCCATGCTTGGTCTCCTGTAGTCATATTGGCTGACTGGCTAACTCCACCCACTCTGCTGTCCAAAGGTACCAGGTGTGTTGGTCCAGCTGGCTGGTGGCCATGCCCATGCCACAGGGCTCGGGTACCAAGTGGTCTGTGCTCACCTGTTCTTTGTGCTCCCTGTCCTGTGCTCCTGCCTGCTAGCTCACTAACAAGTCCCATCATTTTTAAGAAAAAATTGTTCACATTCTTGGGTGTTGGTGTGTATGTGTGTGTGTACATGTATGTGTTAATGTGCATTCAGAAAACTCACACATATTAGAGTGTACATGTGGATATTTAATTCTTTCCACTGAGTGGGTTTCTGAGAAAAAAATGCATGTCAAAAGAAACAACCAATAAAGCGAGTGGGAGGAAACCTTTACCATTGATACATCTGACAGAGCATTAACATCCAGAATATATAAACTACTCAAAAAACAAAGTAGTAAGAAAACAAATGACCCACTCAAGAGATGGAGTAAAGAGCTGAACAGAGACTTCACATGTGAGGAAGAAAGATGGCAGAGAAACATCTTAAAAAAGTGTTCAACATCATTAATAATTAAGGAAATGCAAATTAAAACCACTTTAGGATATCATCTCACTCCAATAAGACTGGATAAGATTAAGAAAACAAAAGACCCCAATTGTGGAGAGGTTGTGAGGAAAAGGGAGCACTCATCCACTGTTGGTGGGAATATAAACTTGTACAGCCACTATGGAAAGCAGTGTGGAGAACCCTTAAAAGACTCAAAATGAGCATACCACCTGATCCAGTCATACTACTCCTGGGTATATACCCACAATTCTCATCCTACCGCAAAAATACATGCACAGCTATGTTTATTGCAGCTGTCTTCACAACAGTGAAGAGCTGGAACCATCCCAAATGCCCCTCAACCAATGAGTGGGTAGAGAAAATGTGGTACATCTACACAATGGAGTTCTATGCAGTAGTAAAGAAAGATGACACATTGAACTTTGCAGATAAATGGATGGAACTCAAAGACATTATGCTAAGTGAAGTAACACAGTCCCAGAAAAACAAACAACAAAAGGTATCCCTCATCTGTGGATGCTAACACTGAGTACCTAGTAGTAAGGCAAACTGAGCAATGTATGTGTATGTGTGTATTTTCTTTTACCTGAAAGCAAATGTACCATTGTAATGTGAATTCCTGAATAAGACCTAGTATTAACCTGCCACTTATTTTCAGACTTTGTAATTGTGGTATAGTGGGGAAGGTAAATATACATACTTTAGAGTAATATAAAATTAAAGGGGAAAATGTGAATTCAAAAAAATTAAAGAAAGAAAGACATGTATGTCAGAATGTATGAGGTCTGATGGGGAGGGGCAAGGAAGGGGAATTAGCTCTAAATTTTATTAAGAAATGTTGTATGAAATACACAAAACTTCAACAAAAATGAAAAATAAAAAGAATAAAGGCATGTTGTCATACCCAAACTCAGAGTAGGAGTTTTGGTAAGAAGTACATTTTAATACTGAGCCATTTCTCCAGCCTGTTCTTCATTACTCACACTAGTGTAATTTTGGCTTTCTCTTTTCTTTCTTCTTCTTCTTTTTTTTTTTTTTTTTTTTTTTGGTCTTTTTGAGACAGGGTCTCCCTTTAGCTCCAGCTGTCATGGGACTCAATCTGTAGACCAGGCTGGCCTTGACCTCACAGAGATCTGCCTGCCCCTGCCTCCCAAGTGCTAGGATAAATGGCTTGAGCCACAACACCAAGCAATTTTGACTTTTTTTAAATACTGTAGTTTAAGACATTGATAGAAGATGGAAATTTTTCTCTTCACTTAATATTTTGGAAATGAAAGGAGAAATTTCAACATAGATGCTTTGATAAAACCAAAATTAGCTTCAGTTGTAGATGGAGACAATAAGTACACCATAAGTATTGTCATGAAATTTCAAAAAACTATGCAATTGTAATATTTTTCTCTACTTTATAGTATTTCACAGTAACATTTGGAAACTGTAAAAACCTTATTGAGAAGTTACAACCATTTCTAGGAATGCATATAAGTGTATTGTTATTTCCTTTCAGTTAAAAAACAAAATTTTTGTGTCTTGTGTGTATAAACGTTATCCAAGGCACTTGGCTATTTTATGTAACAAAAGTAGTTTTTATCACCCTTGTTTTAAGAAGTAAAGGCATCTAGCAAGTTGTGTTGGTCTATGTATGGGCACTGTTCTTTCATTCTCATGTTAAATTCCATGATTCTAAAATCATGAGATATAGAAATCAGCAATACACCTGGAGAGCAGGTAAAAATGTGTCATGATGTGTACGTATAAGAATAGTAACTGTGGTTGTCTTCTGACCAGGAAGAAGCTCCAGGCTCACTGAGAGATAAATATCAGGAAATCAAACTTGAGTTTGTCTGAGTTCAAGGTTCTAATGAAAAGGTCTCAATGTTTTCACTGTTTAGTTTTAAAATTAAATATACTTAATACATAAATAAAAATGAAAATAAAATAAAAGTGTTGGGAGAGGGAGAGGCAGGTGTGACAGGGCAACTTAATTAAAATATAATGTGTATAAGACTGTACTTTCAGGGATCATTTCTATAGTATGTTACTAGAGAAGTTTCTCTGACTGTGTAGAGTACCAGAAACCCCGAGGAGTAGACGTAGCATTCTCTCCTGAGCATAAAGCCAGCTCTTGGTGTTGTTTTACTGCAAGTGCCACTTGCCATTGATGATCGTTCTTCTCTTGTTCAGGAGAGTAGAGGGAGAAAATGCAGTCTGAGTGGAAAAAAATGAAATAAAATGTATATCAGTCTTGGTCAATAAAGACAACATTATAATGTAAAAATATTACAGGAAAAAATGCAATTGGAAATAAATTATTTTGAAACAATAAAATTCTGGAATGGTTCTGGACATAACATTACATTAGTTTATTAGTAGGTACTGAGAAAAAGTCCATCTGTGACACAAAATGCGTTACAACATTTACAGTTATATAAAGCAAAGAAATAGCACCTGGAATATTTAATTGTAAGATAAATGTAAAAGAATTCCAATGCTTAGATAAAATTGTTTCATTTAGTTGAGTTAGTCACTCATATTTAGCATATACTGTGCTATGTATTTAATGACAATTCCACTTAAGAATTAAGCTTCTAAAATGGGCTTTTTGAGAGGATCTAGAAAAGGGAAGCAATAAGAAAACCAAAATGAGTGAGAAAACAACTAGAGTGGAAAGTGAATAAAGAAAGTGAAAAGAAGAATGAAAAGTAAGCAGGGTACCCTCAGAAAGTGGAAGCTAGGGCTCTTACTATTTAAGACATGTGGCAGAGATTGTTCTTTAAAGAACCTAGAGGTAAAGGTTCAGGACCACACAGCTCTGAGTGCCAGTGACATCTGCAAGATCCACAATGGCCAGACCCTGTGCTTTCCTGATGGCCCTGTTGCTGATGAGCTCCTGGACAAGCTGCTCTCTAGGCTGTGACCTGCCTCAGATGTACAACCTGGGGTACAGGAGGGCCTTGGTACTCCTGGGAAAAATGCAGAGGATCTCCCCTCTCTCCTGCCTAAAAGACAGAAATGCCTTTGAATTCCCCCAGGAAGAGGTTCATGGCCAACAGATCCAGAAGGCTCAGACCCTCTCTGTCATCAAAGAGCTGACCCTGCAGATCTTGAACCTCTTCAGCTCTAAGGACTCCTCTGCTGCTTGGGACACAAGCCTCCTAGAGGAATTCTGCACTGGCCTCTATCAGCTGCTGAATGCCCTGCACTCCTGTCAGAGGCAGCAGGTGGAGGACCCAGAGCCTCCCCTGAGGCAGGAGGACTCCCTAGTGGCTGTGAGGAAATACTTCCAGAGGATCACTGTCTACCTGAGAGAGAAGGAGCACAGCCCTTGTGCCTGGGAGGTGGTTAGAGCAGAAATCCTGAGATCCTTCTCCTCCTCAGCCAACTTGCTGACCAGACGGAGAAGAATGAGTGAGACCTGAGCCAACATGGAAATGCCTGTCATGGACTAAACATCAGATCTCACTATGCAAGTTCTGCCACGTCATTCAGACACAGACTAAATGTTTTCAGGAATATTTATTGGTATAGGCATTAGTTCCTATATTTATACTGATGTATCTACTTAAGTATTTATTTAATTATTTAAAATATTTATTATTTACCATTATATTGTACAGTTATATTTTCTTGATGTTGCAAAATGTTATATCCAATGAAATTTTTCTATTAATTAAATTTGTACATTTAAGCCTCCTTGTACTTGTTAATTCTTGATATTGTTTCTTTTTTATGTTTTTTAAATTGACACACTATAACATGACAATTATACATATGATTATGTAGAGGGTAGAAAATAATACTTGAGGCCATTGTGAGACTTGAGTGCATGGTGGTCAGGTCAGGGCCTTGCCAGGACCACCTGAAGCACAGGTAGGAGCCGGGCACTTCAGCCAGACAGATTTTAGGATAGATATATTCTTGGGTTGCTGGATAATTGATTCATTGGTTTGTGGCCGGGTGCAGTGACCCTACTTGCTGGGATCAAACGCTGGCCTGTTAAACTCTTGTTGGGTGTGGCTGTGTAGGCAGGGTGGCCCTTCAACCTTGTAGCCGATACCAGGACCACTTGAAGCACAGAGTACCAGGGCGCAGGCTAAGTCAGGCATATCCTCCACTCCACCCCCACAACTGGAATTGCTGAGAGAGTGATCAAGTGGATTTTTTTGGAGAACCTTCAGAACAGAAAGGGAAGCATGAATTAGACTTCCAATATATAAGCAAAATTGAAAGCCTAAAACCTAGAAAAGTCAGCACTTCATAAACAAGGAGGAAAAAAGGCATCTGAAGGATGCAAGCAAAGAGAGCCTTCAACACAGTGAAAAGACATTTATGTTTTGCGTCAGAATACAGGCAAAAAACGTGTCCCCACATTCCAAGGACACAAAGAAAGGACAACATTAGAAAGGTGCAGGATAATTCCACACCAAGCTCTACCAACCCTATAGGAGATTGCTACAGTGGGATTCCCCTGGAGGTGACCCAAGAAACAGATCTTAGAGGAACAATTGCAGACCTATTCAGAGAAATTAAGGAATATAAAGAAGAAGTCAGAGAACTAAGGAGAGAGAATGAAACACTCAAGAAGGACCTAGAGGGAGACAATGACAAACCGGAAAGAACTAAAGTGAGAGAATGAAAAACTTCAGAAAGACCTAGAGGGAGAAAATGAGAAACTCCAGAAAGAACTGGAAACACTGAAAAAGGAAGCCAGACAGTGAAGTAAGGGCACCAAGAAGAGATTGAGAAGCTCCAAAAGGAAGTGGAAATACTAAAGAAATCACAGGATGAAGTGAAAAAGGAAATATAACACTCATCCAATCAAGAAGAAAGGAATGGAAAAAGCTTCAGAAATAGAATGGAGGAAGCAGAACATAGAATATCAGACCTAGAAGATATCACAGAGGAACTAAAAAGCTCAAATAAAGATTATGAAAAATTTAAAAATACACAAAAGTGGAACACCAGGAAATATGGGACACTATGAAAAGATCAAACCTCCACATCATAGGAATAGAGGAAGGAGAAGAATCTCAAGAGAATAGTATTGATCAGATCTTCAACAGAATAATAGATGAAAATTTCCCCAAACTAAAAAAGACAAACTCATACAAATCCAAGAAGCACATAGAACTCCAAATAGACAAGATCAGAAATGAAACTCCCCATGCTATATCATAGTTAAAATGCTAGACGCCCAAAACAAAGACAAAATTCTGAAAGCTACAAAAGAAAAACAACAAGTCACATACAAGGGGAAACCCATCAAAATTACAAGTGACTTCTTGGTGCAAATCATGAAAGCAAGAAGAACATGGAGCAAAGCATTCCCAGTGTTAAAGGACTATGGATGCCAACCCAGACTACTATACCCAGCAAAAATGTTGATTATAGTTGAAGGAGAGAGAAAAATCTTCCATGACATAAACAAGATGATAGACTACATGTCCAGGAAACCAACTCTTCAGAAAATACTTGAAGCAATTCAAAGGGCAGAAGAGAGGAGCAAATATCCCCAATCACCTAGAAAGAAAAACTAATAAAAACATAACTGCAGAAGTAAAACTGAGACTAAAAATGCAAATGGATAATAAGGTGAAAGGAAGCAATATCCATCTTTCAATTATAACCTTAAATATTAATGGACTAAACTCCCCAATCAAAAGATAGACTGGGAGATTGGATTATGAAACAAAACCCATCTATATTCTGTCTACAAGAAACCCACCTCAATCTCAAGGATAGGCACCAACTTAATGTGAAGGGATGGAAAAAAATATTCCAAGCAAATGGTACCAAAAAGAAAGCAGGTGTTGTTATTTTAATACCAGACAAAACAGATTTTAAAGTAAAAGAAATCAGAAGAGACAAAGAAGACCATTACATTTTTATCAAAGGAACTATTGACCATGAAGATTTCACAATCATGAATATATATGCACCAAACTCTGGTGCACCAAACTTTATAAAAAAAATTCTTCAGGACCTCAAGGCACAGATTAACCCCAGCACACTAATAGTAGGGAACTTCAATACCCCACTAAGTACTTTGGACAGATCAACAGGACAAAGGATAAACAGAGAGACATCAGAACTGAATGATGCAATACAACAAATGGACCTCACAGCCATCTATCCAATATTCCACCCAAACACCAGAGAATATGCTTTCTATTCAGCACCTCATGGAACATTCTCTAAAATAGACCATATCCTGTGACACAGGAAAAAACTCAACAAATACACAAAGATTGAAATAATCTCATGCATTCTATCAAACAGTGCAATAAAGCTCAATATCAACACCAGGATAAGCCCTACAACCTACAAGAACACATGGAGACTAAACAATACTCTCCTGAATAATGAATGGGTCAAGGAAGAAATAAAGAAAGAAATGAAAACATTCTTGGAACTGAATGACAATGATAATACAATACAACAAAATCTATGGGATACTTTAAAAGCAGTCCTAAGAGGGAAGTTTATAGCCCTGAGTGCCTATATCAAACAAACAGAAAGAGCACAAGTGAACTAACACTGCAGCTAAAAATAGTTGAGAGACAGCAAAAAATGAACACTAAACGCAGCAGACAAGAAGAAATAACAAAAAGTAGAGCAGAAATCAATGAAATAGAAACAAAGAAAACCATACAAAAAAATCAATGAATCCAAAAGTTGGTTCTTTGAGAGAATAAACAAGATAGACAGACCTCTAGCCCAGTTAATGAAAAGAAAGAAGGAACAACTCCAAAACAATAAAATCTGTGATGAAAGGGGAAATATCACAACAGTCAATGAAAAGAGCCAGACAATCATATGGGAATACTTCAAAAATCTATACTAAGTTTGAAAACCTAGAAGAAATGGATGAATATCTGAAATCCTGGGAATCACCAAAGCTCAACCAAGAAGAGATCGACAGCTTACACAGACCAATAATATATGAAGAAATTGAAGATGTAATAAGAAACCTCCCAACTAAAAAAAAAGCCCAGGCCCAGACAGTTTCACAGCAGAATTCTATAAAACATTTCAAAAAGACTTTACAACCATTATTACTCAAGTTGTTTAGAAGGATACAAACAGAGGGAATTCTCCCAAATTCCCTCTATGAAGCCAGCATCACTCTATTACCAAAACCAGGCAAAGATACAACCAAAATGGAGAACTATAGACCCATTTCATTAATGAACACAGATGCAAAAATTCTAAATAAAATAATTGCAAACCGCATACAGACCCACATCAAGAAGATCATCCACCATGACCAAGTCGGATTCATACCAGAAATCCAGGATGGTTCAATATCCAAAAATCAATAAATATCATCAAACATAAATGGACTGAAAGAAAAAAACCACATGATCATCTCAATTGACATGGAAAAAGCCTTTGACAAAATCCAGCATCCCTTCATGCATAAAGTCCTAGAGGGAATTGGACTGGAGGGTTCATTCCTCAATGTAATTAAAGCCGTATAGAGGAAACCCACAGCCAATATCATCCTAAATGGGGAAATGACAGAAGCATTCCCCTTAAAGGTAAGACTCGGCAAGGCTGCTCCCTGTCACCACTCCTTTTCTTTTTATTTTTAACAAAGGAAGAGTTTATTTGAGCTTACGATTGATGGATCCAGGAAATCAGAGTCCATTGTGGTGGGAGGCATGGTGACCAGGGCTGGAGCAGCAAGCCAAGGTTCACATCTTGCAATGAGCACAGGAAGTAAAGAGAGAGAGACTGGAGACTGCGAGGCTTGTTAAACTCACTAAGCCGGCCCCCAATGACATAAATCCTTCAGCATGGCCACACCTTCTAAGACCTCCAAGAACAGTGCCACCAACTGGAGACAAAATATCTGAATACTTAAGCCTATGGGGGACATTGCATTCAAACCACCACATTCCACCCCCTGGCCCCCATAGGCTCATGACCATATAAAATGCAAAATACATTTAGTCCAACCTTAAAAGTCCCGATAGTCTTTTCCAGTTTCAATGCCATTCAAAAGTCTACAGTCCAAAGTCTCTTCTGAAATTCAGGCTAATCTCTTAACTATAAGATCCTATAAAATCAAAAGACAAATTACATACTCCCAACATACAATGGAACCAAATACACATTCCCATTCCAAAAAGGGAGGAATAGAGGCATAGTGAGGAAATACTGGACCAAAACAAGACCGAAAACCAGCAAGGCAAAGACAAAGTCCAGTAGCTCCATGTGCAATTTCTGGGACTTGACTTCCAAAGGGCTTAGATAGCTCAGGTCTGCCAGCTTTGCTTGCAACATACATCTCTTTCTTAGGCTGGTACCACTCTCTGTATGCAGCTCTCCTTGGCAAATATCTCACAGGTCTGGCATCTCGAATGTCTTCTTGGGGTCTCCACTGCCAACTGGGTGTCACATTCTCAGCTTGATGCAATGGCCTATCAGGGCCTTCTTTATTCAGGGATGCCCCTGCTGCACTCTGCATGGCCTCTGCAGCTCTCTGAAACCGTGGAGGAAGAACTGATGACCCCCTTCACTCTTGCAAACTTCATGCCTCTAAAGCCACCACAATGTGAATGAAACTCCCAAGTTTGGCTGCAAGTTTGGGATGGACCCTGGCCTATTTCAACCACATTTGCAATTTTTCTCTTCCCTGGACTTGTTGGAGCAGAAAACCCTTTCAGTATTTTCCTTTCAAAAGTTGGAGGATTAGCTGGGTGTGGTCTTGCCCTGAAGGTACTGTTTCTGTTTACTTGTAAATCTCGAGGTCCCTCCTTAATCACTTTAATCTCACTTTCCCATTGTTTATTTGTAAATGTCTAGACCTATCCTTAATCACTTTAATCTCACTTTTTCCATTATTTACTTTAAATAGCTATGCCACTCTTTAATCTCTTTAATCTCCTTATCAAAAGGAACCTCTCCTTCACATGCCTTGGCCCCACCTTTAAACTTCCTAGTGCAGTTTTCAGATCCAAACTGTACATTCTGCATTTCTTTCTGCCCCATCTGCTCTTTTTCACTGTAGTTCTGTACAATATTCACCATTAATAGCCATGCCACCATTTTTACATTAGGCTGTCTTGAAATATCCTCCTCCAAAGACATTAGTCCATTGCTTTCAATGCTTAGCATCAGGCAAGCATTTGGCCTTCGGGCAAACTGCTGCCAGACTCTTTATCAAAATATCCCAGTTGCTGTCTAAGTCTTTATTTTCCTCTGGAACTTCATTTTTTGAAGCAATGCTTTCTCCCAGGCTTCTACCAGAATGGCCCATTAAGCTCTGCTTACAGTAGTCAACAGCAGCTTTTCCAGCCCAAAGTTCCAAAGTCTTCCACATTTCTCCAAATGTCCACATGGTCAGGTTCTTCACAGCCAACACCCCACTCCTGGTACCAAATAACTGTATTAGTCACTTTTCTGTTGCTGTGATAAAACACTGTGACCAACTTTGATAAGGGAACTTATCAAAGGAAGAGTTTATTTGAGCTTACAATTGACGGTTCCAGGGAATCAGAGTCCATTGTGGTGGGAGGCATGGTGACCGGGGCTGAAGCAGCAAGCCAAGGTTCACATCTTGCAATGAGCACAGGAAGTCAAGAGAGATCGCTCCTTTTCAATATAGTGCTTGAAACACTTGCTATGGCATTAAGGCAAGAAAAGGAGATTAAAGGAGTTTTAATTGGAAAAGAGGAAGTCAAACTATCTCTTTTTATTGATGATATGATCATTTACTTAAGGGTTGCTAAAAACTCCATCAGAAAACTCCTAGAAATGATTAAGAGCTTCAGTAAAGTGGCAGGATACAAAATTAATCTAGAAAAATCAGTAGCCTTTCTTTACACCAACAACAAGCAACTGAAGAAGGAATACAAGGAAACCTTCCCACTCACAATAGCCTCAAAAACAAAAAAATACCTAGGAATGAACCTAACCAAAGACACCAAGGAACTCTACAACAAAAATTTTAAATCCCTGAAGAAGGAAATTGAAGAAGACATCAGAAGATGGAAAAAACTCCCGTGCTCATGGATTGGGAAAATTAATATAGTAAAAATGTCCACTATACACAAACTCTTGTACAGATTTAATGAAATACCAATTAAAATCCCCAAGAGTTTCTTCACAGGCTTTAAAAAAGTCCTTAACTTCATTTGGAAAAACAAAAGACCCTGAATAGCCAAAGCAACCCTGAGCAAAAAGAGCAATACAGGGGGATCTCTATACCAGATTTCAAACTATATTACAAGGCTATAGTCATAAAAACAGCTTGCTTCTGGCACAAAAACAGACCTGTTTCCAATGCAACAAAACTGAAGATCCAAACCTGAGCACATACAATTTCAGCCATCTCATATTTGACAAGTGGGCCAAGAAGCCACAATGGAGTAAAGACAGCATCTTCAGCAAGTGGTGTTGGCAAAAGTGGATCACCACTTGTAGAAGAATTAAATTAAACCCCCATCTCTCACCCTGTACAACAGTCAACTCCAGATGGATTAAAGACCTCAATGTGAAACCCCAAATTCTGAAGGCCATAGAAGAAAAAGTTGGCAGCAGACTACAAGATATACATGTAGGAAAAGACTTCCTAAATCAGACAGCAGGTGCACAAGAATTAAGGTAGAAAATTGTCCAATGGGACATCATTAAACTCAAAAGCTTCTGTACATCAAAAGAAACAATCAAGGAAGTGAGAGAAAACCCACAGAGTGGGAGGAAACCTTCACCACAGATACATCTGACAAAGCATTGGTTTCTAGAATATATAAACTACTCAAAAAACGAAGAAAGAAAACAAATGACCCGCTCAAAAGATGGAGCAAAGAGCTGAACAGAGACTGCACAAGTGAGGAATTAGAGATGACTGAGAAACATCTTAAAGTGTTCAACGTCAACGTCGCTAATAATTAAGGAAATGCAAATTAAAACCACTTTAAGATATCATCTCACTCCAATAAGACTGGTTAGGATCAAGAAAACAAATGATACCAAGTGCTGGAGAGGTTATGGGGAAAGGAGAACACTCATCCATTGCTGGTGGGAATGTAAACTCATACAGCCACTATGGAAAACAGTGTGGAGAACCCTTGGAAGACTCAAAATGAGCTTGCCATTTGACCCATTCTTACCACTCCTGCATATATATCCACAAGACTCATCTTACTACAGAGATACATGCACAGCTATATATAGTGCAGCTCTGTTCAAAATAGCAAAAACCTAGAACCAACCCAAATGCCCCTCAACTGACGAGTGGATAGAGAAAATGTGGTACATCTACCTAATGGAATTCTATGCAGCAGTAAAAAAAGACAACATCATGAACTTTGCAGGTAAATGGATGGAACTAGAAAATATTATGTTAAGTGAAGTAACACAGTCCCAGAAAAACAAACGATGAATGGTATCCTTCATCTGTGGATGCTAGCACCAATAACCCAGTTGTAAATATTTCTTGTGGGTAGTGATGCATATTGGAAACAACAACAACAACAACAACAACAACAGAAAAGACTGCATCAAAGAACTGACTGAAATAGTGAATCTGGTGGGGTGGAAGGGGTGGGAGGGGGACAAAGGTCTTTATTAGATTAATATATATTTAATTGATGTGAGTTTAACATGTATCCAAATTTGCCCCAACTTTCTCTCCATATTATTTGGTATTTTAGGACTTAGTAAAAGTAAAAAATGTCTATATTAAACAACATTGGTTGAAACTACAGAAACATAGATTGGACTCTTATTTGATCAACATGATAGTACATATATGCTTTCCCAGCTGGACAATGGGGGCCTTGGGATGTATAACTTTGGGCATAGCTACTTGCAAATTTGTTATACATGAAGGATGCCTGTATTCATTACTTATGACCTATTATTAAAAATAGTACAATAAAAAAATAAAAAAAACAACATTGGTTAAAAGGTTTTAATTGAAATGGTAATACATTTAAGCTAATTAGAAATATAAACTGTTGCCCACATTTGTTTTACTTAAAATTTGTATAACAACAACTTTGGGATTAATGTATACAAATGCTCTCTATAATTTTGGTCTTGTACAGTATCATCTTGTAACATTTTCTTTTACCTGTAGGATAATTTAACTTAAGGAATTAAGTTTCTTCCCAAATTAACAACATACAGTCATCCAAAACAGCTTGGGTAAATTTAATGACATTTATACCTTGATTCCTGCCTATAGGTATGTGTACTACAGCTGCCATTTTGAGATTCATGGGTCAAAAAATAAAAACCTAAAATAAAAAAGGGGGAATACAGGTATATATTAGACATTTTGTCAAATTTTTCAATTTAAATCTTAAATCTAACTATGGGAAAAGATTTGC
This sequence comes from Rhizomys pruinosus, assembly GCA_009823505.1. Lineage (NCBI taxonomy): Eukaryota > Metazoa > Chordata > Mammalia > Rodentia > Spalacidae > Rhizomys > Rhizomys pruinosus. The sequence goes on from VZQC01004376.1 coordinate 5,108,444, forward strand.
ATGTTCCCACAGATCAAAATGTCACCAACTTAATGGCTGAGAAAGAAATGATATAGCTTTGCATTGTGCAGTATGTACCAAGAAATACCAGCAGAGAAGTTGGCCCATCTAAACATTAAAAGGGAGAAAAGCCTCATACTGCTGCAGGCATCCAACATCTCTGTGCATCCTATTTGTAATAACTGTTTATAATGAGTCCTAATGAACTTTACCTTCCAGGTGCCGCAAAGTTTTAATACGAGAGAATTTCTTACCTCCCCCCCCCAAAGAAAAAGGAGAAATATGATGATGATGAGGTCGTTCTCCAACTGTAAATTGGAGCCAACTGTTATAGAAGTAATCTCTTATAAAACCAGTAAAACTTCATTCTTTAATTGACTAATAGACATAGGAACTGTGAAAAGGATTATTCTCTATTCAGAACCAAATATAATACTAAAGTCTCCTTAAGCTATGCACTTAAGCAAAATATATTAATACAGGAGCTCTGACATCAGCAATGGATTATTCTACCAAGGAGATGTTGGCCAGGGAATCCAGCCCCACAAAAGGTAAGGCTCCTGTGCCTACTAATACTGGGATTCTGCAAGAAGAGAGGCTTAGATAAAAGTCACTGCTGCGAACGACCTGATGTAAGCATGGGAAAGATAAGTATTGGACGACCACACTTGCAAGTGTACATTGGTTGTTGGAATGCCAGAGAGTGTTACCAAAAGGCCCAACTAAATCAATAAAGCAAATATTGGTCTCCTATGAGCTCAAGCATCAGATACTCCTCCACCAACAACAGCTACGACTCAAACCTGCTTGCCGAAATCTATCAGACAGCAGTTGGCAGCCATATGTTGTATATTCCAAATCTAATTGGCTATATGCTTGTTCTCCTAAGGTGGAAATAATTTCACAGCCACATTCCAAAGTTTATGTCCCTAGTTAGTTAGGAAAGTATGTCATAAGGCATAATAAGACCTTGTCTCATCTTTTTAAAATTTATTTTTGTATTGATGACGTTGTGTATTTCATACATCATTTCCAGTAGTTTTCAGCATAGTTTCCTTTCCTTCCCCCAACCCACCCCACCCACCAGATCAATGCATTCTGCCATAACTGTCCCTGCATCTTTCTCACAGTTTTTTTTTTCTTCATTTTTTTAGCAATAGTGATAACATTCATGAGTAAAAAAGCACATCCTTTATGTTAATAATACACAATCTGCAAGCAGCATATGTGCCTCACAACCACCTACAGGCCCATGAGAGTCCCAACCATCGAAAGCGGGGGAGGGGCTTGTGTAGTATGCTAATCAAATTGATCAATAAGTGTCCAGTCTATATATTGCTATAGTTTCACACCAGTCACCACAATCGCAGCCCCCCTTACATTCTTACCATGCCCCCTCGCCGCAGATTGTTCCCTAGGCTTAGAAAATGTTCACAGGTGGAATGAAGAAGCAAAGCAGTCTGCTTTCTCTGTAGCTGTTGTCTTGGACTCTATTCAATTCTGGCTGTTTCCGTTCATAGGCTGACAACTAGTTTCCAGGAGTAACCTTTCAACCCTACTAATTAAGCACATGCAGTTAGATATTTTAGGTATTTAAACAGTACTAATAGTTATGGTAGGTTACTTTGGTATAGACACAGATGTTTGGATGGTATGTTAATCCGTGAATTACATTTTTTTTCTGTTGACTATGACAAGGTCTTACTGTGGCTTATAACATCTCCTAACCATTAGAGGATGTAAGCTTGTGGCATCAGCCGTGGGTTATTCCTCCAAGGAGAGAGCCAATAGCCAATTCGATTTGGGATATACAGGCATATGGCTGCCTCTGCTGCACAGTATTTTCAGGCAGGTGAGCTGTAGCTGGTGCTGACAGAGGAGTCTTGCTTGACTCAAGGAGACCCATATTTACCTTATTAGTTTAGTGGCCTTTGGTAACACTCTCTGGTCTTCCAGAGACCATCTGTATACTTGCATGTGTGGTCTCAATACATCTTTCCCATGTTAACATCAGGTCTTCGACAGCAGGGCCTTATCGCCTCTCTTCTTGCAGGTATCCCAGTTTACAGGCAAGGAGACTTTACCTTTTGTGCGGGCTTGGATCCCCTGGCCAACATCTCCTTGGTAGAATAATCCATTGCTGATGTCAGAGCTCCTGTATTAATATATTTTGCTTAAGTGCATAGCTTAAGGAGACTTTAGTATATTTGGTTCTGAATAGAGAATAATCCTTTTCACAGTTCCTATGTCTATTAGTCAATTAGAGAAGGCAGTTTTACCAGTTTTATAAGAGATTACCTCCATAATAGTTGTCTCCATTTACAGTTGGAGAACAACCTCATCATCATCATATTTCTCCTTTTTCTTTGGGGGGGAGGTAAGAAAATCTCTCATATTAAAACCTTTGTGGCACCTAGAAGGTAAGTTTCGTTAGGACTCATTATAAATAGTTGTTACAAGTAGGATCCGCAGAGGGGTTTGAAATTTGTAGAAATCTGAGACTTTTCTTCATTTCAATGTTCAGACGGGTCAGCCTTTCTGTTGGCACTTTCTGGTACATCCCACTCAATGCAAAGCTGTATCTTTTCTTTCTCAGCCATTAAATTGGTGACATTTTGACCTGTTAGAACATACAAATATTTTCCCGTAGTTAGTTTTAATATTTGAATTGCAAGGTTTTTCATAAAAAGGTTTCATATCTATCTGTATCCCCCCCCCCTTTTTTTTTAGGTTTTTGTTTTTTTGACCCATGAGTCTCCAGAAGACAGTTGTATTATACATACCTATAGGGTGGAATCAAGGCACAGATTTCATCAAATTCACCCATGCTGTTTTGGGTGAATGTATGTGATTAACATGGGAAGCAAACAGTCACCCAAGTTAATCCCAAGTTGACTTTGTCATCTTTTACAGAAAAACTCTAGTTCATGGATTAGCATACCATCCAAACATCTGTGTCTATATCAACGTAACCTACCATAATAATTAGTACTGTTTAAATGCTTGTATATCTAATTGCTTGTGCTTCATTAGTAGGATTGAAAGGTTATTCCTGGATAAACTGCCAGCCCATGAAAGGAAACATCCTGAACTGATCAGAGTCCAAAATGACATCTCCAGAGAAAGTAGATTGTTTTGCTTCTCGCCCACTTGTGCCCCTTTTCTAAAGCCTAGGGAACAATCTGTGGAAGAGGGGGCAGGGTAGAATGTAATGGCTGTGATTGGGGTGAATTGTGAAACTACAGCAATGTAGACTGGACACTTATTTGATCAACATGATTGTACATACAAGCCCCTCCAGCTGGAGGGAGCCTTGGGCTGTGTGGGTTTGGGCATAGTTGCTTGCAAATTGGTTTTACATGAAGGATGCTTGTATTCATTACTTATTGCTTATTGTTAAAAAATCAAGTAAAAAAAAGAAAACAATACTTGATGCCTGTGTAGAATTTAAACAATAGTAGACACATTCATCTCGAATTTGTAATTTCTTTAAGTTAATGTCCTCTACATTTTCTCAATATACAGCAGACTACTGCTAGGTATATTCAACATAGTGTTCAGTAGGATACCAAAGGATCTTATGCCTCAAACTCTAACAGTATTTTGAACTAAACATCATTTGCCTCTGAATTCTCTGGGTCTAGAAAACTGTCATTTGACTCTCAACTTCTCTGTAAGCAACAGTTTTACATTCCACATGTAAGTGGCATCATGTAGCACATCATAAAGGTAACAATGTATTCAAATAACTAGCCTTCCTCTAGAACAATGGCAAATATACTGAAATGAAAATTGAGAAAACAATCCCATTCCCAACAGACTCAAAATCATTTCTTGGACTAAACCTAACCAGAGAAGTGAAAGACCTCTAAAATAATTACCTTAAAACACTGAAAAAAGAGAATGAAGAAGAAACTAGACAATGGAGAGAATTCCTTTGTATGGCTTGGAAGAATTAATCCTGTCCAAATGGCCATCCTACAAAAAACAATGTACAGATATAACCTAATCTCATCACATTCCAGTGTCACTCTTCAATAACAGAAAAAACAATGATGAAATATATATGTGGGCAGAAAATGCAGTAGATAGACAAAGCAGTCCTGAGCAAAAAGAAGCTACTACTGAGTAACCATACCTGATTTTAAGTTATGCTACAAAGCCATAGTAATCTAAACAGCATGGAACTGGCCCCCAAAATACATATATGTAGACCAATTGAGTAGAGATCCACATATTAGTTCATGTAACTAGAGCCACCTGATTTATAGTAAAGATGCCAAAATATGCATTGTAGGAAGCACAGAATGTTCAACTAATGGTGCTTGCATCTAATTACATACTTTTTATCTAATTGTATATATTAAACTACAGAAATTTGGAGGGGTATTAGAAAAGGGGAAACAAATAAAGGGGAACAAAATATAATGTATTAAGTTCCCAAAATTACAAAAATTCAATAAAAATTCTTAAAATGATAAGTATAAATTATCAGGTAAATGAAAAACAAAACTACATTTTCATCTCACTTCAGTTAAAATTACTATTATTAAAAAGCAAAAGAAAAAACATTAGCTCTAATGCAAAGAAAGGCAAGCTGTCATGTTAGTGAGAATGTAAATTAATACAACACATGTAGCAAACATTACCAAACTTCCTCAGAAAGCTAGAAGTATAACTTCTTCATAATCTAGCAAATCCATTCCTAGGAAAATGTCCCAGGATATAATAAAGCAGTATTTCAAAGATACATCTGCCCTTGCAAGTTTATTGCAGTACTAGTCATAAACTAATAAAGATACACAATCAACTTAAAATATGGTACATATACATGATGGAATAATATTTGTCCATAAAGAGAAGAAATACTCTAATTTGCAGCAACATGCATAGAACTGGGCAGAATTTTGGGATGAAATTAATAAGGTAAAGAAAGATATTGAGTGTTCTTATTTATATGTAGAAATTATAAATTTGATTTCATAGACGTAGGAAGCACAGTAATGTTTACTAGAACTTTGAAAGGAATAGAGATGGGAGTGGGAGGATAGCGAGACCAAGGATTAAGGCTGCAGTTGGGTGGAAGGCCCAGCTTCCAATCTTCTAAAGCATAGTGGTGTAATTATGGTTGAAAACAATTGCAATTGACAACTATGTATTCAAACTACTCTGTAGATAAGGCTTTTTAATATTATAAAAATATGATCAATTTGGGGGTGATGTTTATGTCCATTTTCAAAATACATTGTATACATGGATTGAAATTTCACACAATAACTTGTAAACGTATTTAAGTCTTTTGTTATTAAAATGCAAAATCTTTAAGTTGAATTTTTGAGAATTTCATATATTTGTATATCATGTATATCTTGATCATATTTACATCCCCTCACTTATTCTAACCCTCTGCAACCCACACACACAGGATTTAATGCATTCTGTCATATATGTTAGTTCTTTTTGAACCACATTTGTGTCCCCAAATGTCCATAAGTGTGAGTCAATCTACTGGTGAACCTACTTAGCATCACTACTTCAAAGAAAACCTTCACTCTCCCAGTAGTCATCCTTTGCCAGTAGTTCCTCAGCTAAGATTGGGGCTTCTTGCCCATTTTCCACATCTATACTGGGTTTTTGTCTTGTTCGAGTTTGCATGAGTCTTGTGTATGCTGTCACCATTAATTTAAGTCCATATGAAGAACTTCCCAGCTGCTTGGAAATCTCTTGTTTCCTTTTGATGATCCCCACCACCCCTGTCTCTTAGTCTTTCTGTGCTTTCTTCCACAATGGGTCCCTGAGCCTTGGGTGGCAGAGTTTAGTATAGGTGTCAGGGATAAGAGCTCTGAAATCTCTTCTCTGCACTTTGACCAGTTGTGGATACAGTTGTCAGTTACCATCTGATGCATGTGGAAGCTTCATTAGTGTGAGTTGAGAGATGCATTGGTATTCTTCCTCTCCCCCCCCACACACCTGTTCTGCTATATTCCCAAGCCTTGGCTGGAGAGGTTGCATTGTAAATGTGTCACTTAGGGAAGAACATCAAATAGACACCTATTCTCTGTATTTGTGGGCATCAGTAATATTCTTCATTTTCTGTAAAAAAAAAAAGCTTTTTGGTATTTTTTATCTTTTTTTCATTTCAGAGGAAAACAGGAACAATACAAAATGACAATAAGAAACAGAGAAACAAGGACAAAAAAGGGGGGATTTCCATGTCTTATTCTCGTGAAATAAAGTGTTAATCTGTGGGGCTTGGTATCTACCTTGCTTTCCCTTTACTCTTTCTTTTCTTTTTTCTTTTCCTGCTCTTTCACTGTTACCAGAGGGATATGTGTTTACTGGCTAGTCTTGAGTTCTCAGCTGAGAGTCTGGTTAATTTGGGGGGTCTCATCCTTAAACTGTCTAATAAATTTCTAGCTCCTGTTTACTTATGTTACCCTCTGAAAAGGGACACATCAATCACCAGATGGGAATTTGTATGCTGATCACTCTGACTTTTTCCATACTGAAAAGGGATGTTGGGTTTGGCAACTGGGGAATCCTCCAATCAGAGGATCACAATCTAAAAGACCCCCAAGCATAAGTATAGAGGGAAAAAAATCCTTGACTGGTGCCTGTGAAAGTGAAATGAAGGCAGGAGTAGTTAGGTACATGATCTAGGCAGGGAACCAAGAGATGTAAGAACAGGATGAATTCCAATGTCCAACTAGAAAAAGTCCATTAGAATTTCTTGGCCAGGGGTTTCAAAGTGTCCATTTATTAGGTTTCTCCTTCTGCTTATTTGACCATGATGTCTGGACCTAGGATCTGCTTTTCAGGCTTTTTAATAGTCAGGATATGAGTTTCCACTAAGATAGTTGCTAGAAAGCAGGAAATTTTATTATTGAGAATAAATTAACAATAATAGTGGACTTGTCCTTTGCCTGTAGGTGAACCTACTCTGTTAATTAAGGCCAAGATCTAAGGTTTTTATGCCTGCTTAACATTATTTCATATAACTTTACACCCAATATGTGGAGGCACAATTTTTCAGGCTTTAAAAGAAATATATTGACTATTTATCTTTTGGTTATACTTTCTTTCTTTTCACATAAATTTATTTATTTATTTATTTTTAACAAATCTAGACCCGTGTTCCCACTCATTCCCCCATCCCGCCAGAGCTCATGCATTCTGCCAGACATGCTTTCCATCTCTTAGTCATTCTCAATATTTTCCATGGGGAAGTTGACTGTTTTGAGCAGAAGTTCACTGTTTCAGTCAGTTCTTTGATGCAGTCTTTTCTGTTGTTGTTGTTTGTTTTCCAAAGCTCGTTATGCCCAAAGGCTTTGGACAAAAGCTCAGGGGCCCTATAAGAAATACTTACAATTGGGTAACTGGCACCTGAGCATCACAGATGAGGGATACCATCTGTCGCTTTTTTTCTGGGACTGTTTATACTTCTCTCAGCATGATGTCCTAAGCTCCAGCCATTTTTTTTTTCCTTGCCCAAAAAGCCCCTCGTGATGTCGGCTTTTTTCTCTCTTTCTGTGCATAAGAATCCATTGTGTAGATGTACCACATTTTTTTTTCTTGTCACAGTTGAGGGGCATTTTAGGGTTGGTTCCAGCTCTTGCTATTGTGAAAGCAGAGCTCAATAAGAACATGGCCGTGCATGTATCTACTGTGGTGGCGGTAAGTTCTTGAGGTACATGCCTATGAGTGGTATGGCTGGGTCGGGTGGCAGTTCTTTCCAAATGTCTTTCCAAGCGTTCTCCACACTCTTGCTTTCCCATAGTGCTGTCAAGTTTTAACATTCCACCAGCAGTGGATGGTGTTCCGCCTTTCCCCACAATCTCTCAGCTTTGGTATCTTGTTTTCTTGATCCTAGCCAGTCGTTATTGGAAGTGAAGATGAAGTCTTAAAGTGGTTTTCATTTGCATTTCCTTATGATTAGTGATGTTGAGCAGTTCTTGAGGTGTTTCTTCAGACATCTCCTAATTCCTCACTTGTGAAGTCTCTGTTCAGTCTTTTGCTCCATCTCTATTGAGCGGGTCATTTGTTTTTCTTCTTCTTTTTTGTTTTTTGAGTAGTTTAATATATTCTGGAAATCAATGCTTTGTCAGATGTATCTGGTGCGGTGAAGGTTTCCCTCCCTCTGTGGGATTTCTCTTCACTTCCTTGATTGTTTCCTTTTGCATGTACAGAAGCTTTTGAGTTTAATGAGGTCCCATTTGTCATTGTCAGACCTTATTTCCTGTTTGCTGCTGTCTGATTTAGGACCTTTTTTCCTACGCCTATGTCTTGTAGTTGCTGCCAACTTTTCGTCTACATCTTTCAGAAGTTTGGGGTTTCATGTTGAGGGTCTTTAATTCATTGGAGTGGACATTTGTACAGGGTGGAGAGGTAGGGGTTTTAATTTTATTCTTCTTCATACAAGTGGTGATCCAGTTTTGCCAACACCCTTGCTGAAGATGCTGTCTTTTCTCCATTGTGGTTTCTTCTTGGCCCCCTCTGTCAAATTGAGAGTGGCTGAAATTGTATGTGCTCAAGGCTTGGATCTTCAAGTTTTGTTCCAGTT